>BRKX01000001.1:38551816-39151816 GCA_026008535.1 Perilla frutescens
CATTATTTGAGTCAACCATAATTAGTAGTAGTTAAAAAATAGGCCGTATTACAGTGCACACCGTATGAGGAATGGTTAGCAATTTTTATATGCACTATTAGCAATATCATGTGAACAAGTTAGCTTTTAATCTGTTCAAAAAACAGATAAAACACGTCTGTTTTGTTGTTTAAATTATCACATTTATATATATTTATGTTTAACACACTTTTATACCACAGGTACGAAATGATATTTGCTCCATTCACTGAAAAGGATAATCATGGGAGAATTGTGACGTTTGGGGCTGCCCTTTTGTCCGCTGAAAATCAGGAGTCGTATGGGTGGGTTTTTGAGCTGTTCAAAGAGTGTATGATACGTGATCCAAGTATGATTATTAAAGATCAAGATTCAGCCATGAAGAAAGCAGTACAACGTGTTTTCACTGGTACAAGGCATCGTCTTTGTATGTGGCATATAATGCTAAAGGTACCTGAGAAACTTCCTACACACTTGAAGAAGGATGAATCTTTCAGAAAGAGTTTCAATGCTCTAGTTTGGTCAGATTTGATTGAACCCGATGAATTTGATGCAAAATGGGATGCTATAATTTTAGAGTATGGTCTTGTTGGTGATAGTTGGTTTCGATCGATGTTTGCCATATGCCAATTTTGGATTCCTGCTTATTTTAGAGATCATCCAATGAGTGGAATATGTAGAACCACGTCGATTTCAGAGAGTATGAATAGCTTCTTCAACAACTATCTGAATTATGGTGCTAATATGGTTGAATTCATGATGCATTTTGATAGTGCGATGGATGCACAACGTGATGCATATGATATTTAAAATAGTATCGATCATTCAACAGTTCCCAATATATACTAGCACTCCTTGGAAATTCGAGCATCATGCCGCTACTATATATACCACAAAGATGTTTGCCAAGGTGCAAGAAGAGATTGAGAGAACATGTTACCATTGTAATGTTGTTAGAATTGACCATCAAGAATCGTCTACTATATTTGGTGTGGAGAACGGCAGTAACCAAACATGTATTGTGTCGTATGACAAGAATGGTGATACTGCAGAATGTACATGCAAGAAGTTTGTGAGGGAAGGCTTATTATGTTGCCATATTTTTGTTTTATTCAAGCAGTTTAAGTGGGACGAGATTCCTAAAAAGTATGTACTTCCACGATGGACCAGAGCAGCGCATTTAAACCCTTTGAATGGTGTTGGGGATCCAATGTTGGAACAGTTTGTTCAGTTGAACGAAAAAAAATATGACAAATCAAATGATTTCTGATTTCTATACTTGTGTAGCTGCAGTTGAAGGAGACATAGACAAGATGCATATTTTGATGAGAGGGATGAAGGAACTGAAAGATGTATTGATAACTAGAGATGCACAAAGTATAGCTACTTCGTCATCAAAGAGCAAGTTGTTTGAGCTATTTTATGGTTGCGCGCGCCCGGATGAAGTGCTTGTTAATCCACCTATACCAGTGAAAACTAAAGGTAGTGGCAGTCGTACACCATCTCGTGTTGAAAAGTTGATAACAGTAGCAAACAAGCCATTGAGGTTGTGCAGCAACTGCCAAGAAAGGGTACATCATGATGCGAGAAATTGTCCATTACCAAAACGTTCTTGATTTGTCGGCATGTTTACAACTCATAAGACAGGTTGTGTCTTTCATTTTAGTTACCAAACACTCTTTTTCAATATGTCTAATGCATTTTTGATATCTAAACTGTTTTATTTTGTTTTCATTAATACGATAGCTTTAGGCTATTCACATTATATTTTTTTGCTACCTTTACGATCAGATAATGCCAATTCATATTTTTCCCATGTGTGTATTTTTATAATCTTGAATTTTGAGTTAGTTATAAAAAAAATTCACTGAAGTTCCCAGCATATATTAGAAATCGTGGGATTCTTACAAATTATGGATGTGCCACAATGTTTATGGAAAAAAACGTTTTAAATACATGTGTGCATGGCATATAATTTACATGGCATTTCGCTATCCGAAATTATATATTTGCTAAACAATGAACAAATGTTTGCTAATTTAAGCCGTTTTCCATAATTCACATGTATGAAATATCCTCCACACATATTAATTATTATCTTTTGAAAATGTATGGATTTGACACAATGTGTATGGCAAAAGCTGTTGACAACATCAACACACGTGTGCATGGCATATAATTTTAACCCATTTTGGCTATGCATACTTTTATATTTGCTAAAAATATCAATAACGTTTGCTACTACAAGACGTTTTTCATATTTAACATGTGAAACAATCAAATAAATGGTAAAATTTAAGTTTTATAATAAAGCATAAACAACCATTATCCAGATTCAAGTTTTATAATAAAAGCGTTATAATTCAAACATGTACACACTATGCGTCTCTCATAATAATGGATTCAATATTTGGTTGACCATCCTTGCACATTAGCTTATAGTGTAGGCTTGCATGATCGATAACACGTTGTTTGTGAACGTTACTGTCGGAGGAAAGGATTGCGCCACAGCATTTAGCTCTAAGAAACTTCATTTGTTTGAAATTGTTCTTCATCAGTCCGGAGTCCCACATTCTAGCACATTCTCCTTTATACGTTTCCATGTGTCTCATCACGTAAATTCCACAATCCAGCTTATTAGTCATATTCCTCCATTGCATTTTCAGCCTGTCAATACGTTTACGTCGTTTTTCTGTTGCTGCAACCTTCCTTGTTTGTCCAACATTCTTCATGAATGATAGAAAAAAATCAACTTGCACGGAGCATATTAGCTCAAAATTTAAGGTGTGGGTCCATATACGAATGCATGACAAAATCACTTACCAGTATATGTGGAATATCGCCATATTTGACCAGGTCATTATTTTTGGGCCCATCCAATTCAGATGAGTTATCAATGATTTCAACCTTGCTCCTCTTAGTATCAATACACACGATATAAAAGTGAAATGCATGGCATATGGGGAAGAAAAACTGCACATTCAGGTATATAATTAAAAAATATTTTACCATTAAAAAAATAGGATGACAATATGATTAATGTAGTATTCATTTATACCATGTCCACGTCTGCTAATCTCAACCCTTCAACATTATTCAGCTCTCCAATAAGCCTTTGTGAGAAAAGCTCAAATCGTTTGGATGTATCCCAGGATTCCGGTGCATCAACGAATGTACCAACATGATAATTCAAAACACATTTATGAATATCAATCGTCAACTCATGTTGTTGAATTTTTCCATTGTAATACATACTGATAAATACGTTGTTGTGAAGAATCTGTGTGATGAGTTCGGACCATGTCCACGTCTGCTAATCTCAACCCTTCAACATTATTCAGCTCTCCAATAAGCCTTTGTGAGAAAAGCTCAAATCGTTTGGATGTATCCCAGGATTCCGGTGCATCAACGAATGTACCAACATGATAATTCAAAACACATTTATGAATATCAATCGTCAACTCATGTTGTTGAATTTTTCCATTGTAATACATACTGATAAATACGTTGTTGTGAAGAATCTGTGTGATGAGTTCGGATCCCTTAGCCGTTCATTGTGGTTCATTATAGCACACCAACCATCCAATACGGCAGAACTTAAGTACAATTGTTTTGTTGCCATATCTAACCTATTGTTACTGCTCAAGAGTAATCAATTTGGTTACACACATTAAACAAAAAATACAAATACTCAAGTAGCATATAATTTTACATTAATGGAACATATGCAACTTACATGTCTGCTATCTGATTCTCCATAATCCACAAGTACAATTGTTTTGTTTCCAAATCTAACCTATCGTTTGCTACTATTGGTCTCACCAGAAAAGGCGATACCAATATGTTCGTCCTTCGCAACAAATTTTGGGAACTAGTTTTCCTTCTATCAATAAACTGCACATTCAACAATACACAAACCATTTTCAATACATCTGTTTATAGATTAGTAAATATACGAACCCACTTTTTGATTAAAGCAGCCCTAATTAATCAGATACTTTTTTTATAATAGCAACAACAAATGCAACATATATAGTTCAAATCAATTTATATACAATATAAATAATTAAAGCAACAAGCAACCCTTAAATACTCTGTTTGATTTTGTATCAGTTTTAATTTTTTCCTAAAAACCAATGCAAAAAAACGCTGATTATATAGTACAGATTCAGCTAACCGTCGTTGATTTATTTGATAATAACATCCGTCTGGTTTGTTGTAAAAGCAGCTTCGTTACCAACTATATTACAATAAATAGCAATTATATTCAAAGTATATAAGGTCCCATAATAGCAATCCCAAATCTAAACCCAATCGAACACTGATAACATGAATTATACATGCCTATAGCAATCCCTACCAAAATCATTACTTTTTTACTAATGGGAAAACTAAATTCACTGATACAATTAAACTCACTTTTTATTATGGCTTGCACACGGCAATCAAGTTAATTTGCTATCAACACAAATGTTTTTGCTACTACGATAAATATTGTTGCTAACTGAATACAACCATACTCAATTACCCAACACTGGTATATTTATTCGCTATTTCCGTAAATTCATTTGCTAGCCAATACAGCTTGTTGCACAAATATAATCTAACAAATATATATATATATATATATATATATATATATATATATATATATATAGGGTTGGGTTCCAGAAGGAACCATACCCCATGTGAGAACCGAGAACCAATCTTAGCCACAATTTCACCTATTTGGACGGCCAAGATATGTTCCAAAATTAAAAAAAATGCGGTGGCATAATTGTAATAACATTCAACTTCGCTGCCCCTGAATCTTAGTAAGGGTAAAATCGGAAATTTCAATGTATATGTGATTCATGCGTGTATTTTTCAATTTAGGGTTTTAGCATTGTCATTCTCTATTTTAGCACTGTCGTTACTTATTTTAGCACTGTCATGACTTATTTTAGCACTAACATGACCATTGTTTAGCATGACAAGAAACTCCCAAACCAGCTTTCTTTTTGTGAAATACAATTTCACCGTCAACTCCCACAGAACCTTTGGATGCATGCTCATCATTGAGTAATGAAATTATTCCAATAATGAAGGTGCAGAGGCTACAGCTGAACTTGACGATATTCCCCTATTATCGCCAAACAACAAATACCAAATCATGCTAATCACATATTCATCAAATATAATTAAATGTTGATGTCCACCTATTAACTAAATTAATTCTGTTTAGGTTGTGTTAGTATATTGAGACTTGCTTGTCGCAAGTCATTATCACAAATTCGTGGTTTTCATTCTACTCAGGTGAGTTTGTAATTTTTCAATTATCGATCACTGTTTGTTTTGGCAATGAGACTTGGATATATACATGTATATATTTATGCTCTTATCGTTTCTATATTCTTGCAGCCTTTCTTGGGGCCAAGAAGCTTTTTTGGTGTAGATGATTTTCTTGATGATGACAATGGCAGGCCATACACATATCAAAGAGAAAAGAAGTCTAAAAATCTGAACAAGCATGTGTCTTTCAAACAACGGACTGTTGCTTACATGGAGCCGTTCACTCTGGATGTTTTATACCCCGTCACATTAGGGTAGATAGGTGGGGGAATAGGTGTAGGAGATCGCATTGTCATGCCCTTTTTTAGCACTGCCGTGACCTTTTTAGCATTGTCATGACTTATTTTAGCATGACTCTTTCAGGATTTTAGCACTGTCAATTTCTATTTTAGCACTGTCATGGCCTTTTTTAGCATGGATCTTTTAGGTTTTAGCACTGTCATTTTCTATTTTAGCATTGTCATGGCTTATTTTAGCATGACTCTTTTAGGATTTATGTGAAATGGACGATATTTCATACGCGATAATCATTATAGTCCTTATTAAATTTAAAGTTTCATTTTAGTTTATATAGATATCGATGATTATCAAGGCAAGCCACAATCTGGAGCTATCCGGCATTTTATTAACACGATCATAGATTTTGAATTTTATTAACTCTGGTATATAATGGAATTGTGAGAATAAATAAATATGTACCAATTAACTGAGAACAGTACTTACTCCTAATGAACCGAAGTGGAAAGCAAGAAAAAGGAGTGAAAACATTTGAATAAGAATTTAAAGATGACATAAATATGTATGGAATTACATATGTAAAAGACGATATTAATTACTTATTAGTTAGCTATATATAAAGGTAGATAGCACATCTAACCCGGCCCCTTATGGTTCTAGAACAAATAAATAACAAGACATAATAAAAGGAAGATGAGAAAAGGGAAGGTGGCGGAATAAGAAAGATAGATAGCACATCTAACCCGGCCCCTTATTAGTTATTGTAAGGATAATAGAAAGGGGCTGGTGGTGCATAATATTGGCCGCCGCCGCTGCAGCATATTACCGGAGCAGTCGGAGGGCAATTTCCTTTGTCCGTAGACGACGACGGTGGCGGTGCTAAAATAGTTGTTATATATATATATAGAGAGAGAGAGAAAGAGATTTTCAATATTTGATGTAGTAATAGATTACAGTAGTGCTAAAATAGGTTATAACAGTGCTAAAATAGATCACAGTAGTGCTAAAGTACTGATAGTGAAAAATTTAAAATAACAACTTAATCAGCTTCGTCAACCTAAGTGCTAAAATAGGTTACAACAGTGCTAAAATAGATCACAATAGTGCTAAAGTACATGATAGTGCTAAAATAATTGACAATAGTGCTAAAATAAGTTACAACAGTGCTAAAATAATGTTAGCTTCATTACAAATGAAGCTAACAATTATGTCAAACCACAGAAAGAATTGCTGCTCTCTATCACCCTTTCCCTAGCTGAAGATGTTGGTGTGGAGTGTGTACGGATTATGACCCTTGTTTAGCATGAAAATTATTTAGCATTACAATAAAAAAAATATCATCGTTTTGATTACAGATTAAATCTACTTCTTATCACGTCAATGTGAACACTACATCGCCTCCAGATAACCAATTCAAACAAGTTTAGGTAAGAACAATCGAATGACGACTTATACACCATAAAGCAACATATTCTTTCAAAAAAAAAAGTTCTTACAATTTAACTAAAAAAAAGGGTAGCAGTCAACCACATAGTTCATTCACGTGAGATTGAGATAATTCTAAAAAACCTAACCGCGGCATCAATTCCCACATTCACAAATTAAAAAAAAATCAATCCGAGACACTTTCAAGTGAACAATCAAAATGTCGATCGATGAGACAACAAAACTCCACAGCAACACGAAGGAATCGAAGCTGCATGAAACAACGTCGTATTTCTCATCTCCGACGTCGAACTCACCGTCGTGCTAGGGTTTAATCAATTCAGACAATTCCTCCGATCCCCTGGCTCTCCACAAATTGGAAAATCGATGAATATTCGGAGAAACGAAAGTAGAGAGATAACGAATTTTTTTCTTTTCCTCTGCTATTTTCTTGTTGTTCTGTCATCGGAGTCTTTTATTCTCTCTCTTCTCTGTTGTTTGAATGTGTGAGAGATAATGAATATAATTACGAAAATACCCCCAGTTCATTAAAAAATCACTATAATTACAGTAATGCCACCGCGTTTTTTAATTTTAAAGTGTATCTTGGCCATCCAAATAAGCGAGATTAGTGGCAAGTCAAACTAAAAAAATAACAATAGAATGAAATTGGTTCTCAGTTCTCACAGGGAAGTGTGGTTCTCACATGATCCCATCTCTCTCTCTCTCTATATATATATATATAGCAAGTCAAACTAAAGAAATAACAATAGAATGAATCGGTATTATAATCATTCATTTATGCTCGGTTCACGTGTCTTTCTCTGCTTTTACATTTTGCCTCTTCGTCATTTCAAAAGAGAACCATCATATTTAATTCTTATATATGTATATATATTAGAATTATGTTGCTGTATTTATTATTGGGCAAGTCTCCTGTACATAAGATGTACATCAAACGGTCAACGCGTTGACCGGGTCAACACCTTTGACCAAAAAATCCATCAAAATTAGTATCATTCATAATACTGAAAAGTATCATTTCAAAGGTCAAAAAGTATCATTTGTATCAATAAAAAGTATTGGCTAGAAAAAAAATAAAGAAAAAAACTATTAGATTAGTATCAATCGAAACACTAAAAAGTATCATTCAAAATTAAAAAAAGTATCAGTTGTATCCATAAAAAGTATCACCCATTTTCACGATTTTTTTGATCAACGCTTTGACCAAGTCAACGTGCATTGACCCAGTCAACGCGTTGACCGTCTGATATACATCTTTTGTACAAGTGTCTTTGCGCTTATTATTACATTGGCCCAGCAAGCATGAAATATGAATAGCAACGTAGTATTAACGTCAGAATGAGTACGACCCCAATTAGTTAAAGTTCTCCAGCCGTCTGATTTGGCGGGAAGATCTTCGATCGGGAATAGATGCATATATATATAGGGATGGGATCTAGTGAGAAACAGTTCCCAGGTGGGAACTGGGAACCAATCCCATCCATCCATTTAAAAATCTGGACGGTCCAGATTAAACAGATAAAGTGGAGAGGGGTGGTGGCAATCTTGTAATTAAAATGAAAACTTTAAATTCACGCATTTCATTAAAGGTAAAATTGGAAGAAAAAAAGTGACATCATCATATTTTGAAAAAATTCTTAAAAACTTTAAATGATCATAATTTATTCGTTTTTAATCGGATTTATGCAAATCTTATATCTTAAAGCTCTTTTCATACTTTTTCATTTAAGATCCATATTGCATATGTTTATTTGAAAAAAATTGATGAAAAATATAAAAAATCATTTTTAGGTATAATTTTCGCATAGAGCAATCCCAGATTTATATTAGCATGTTGTATAACACATTTTAGCATGACCTATATAACATTTTAGCATATTGTATAATACATTTTAGCGGGTGATATTATGAATATATTTCTAACAATTTTATATAAACACCTACACCTATATAGATGCTACAAAATGAAAAACACGAGTTGATGATAAAAAAGAAAAAAGAATGAGAAAGTGAACCAATGAAGGAGATGATTGACAACTAAGAAAGAAAATGTCTAAATATTTTCTGAAATGAGATAAAGTTTATGAGAGCAAAATATATGCTGCAGTTCTAATTGCACAAAGTAACATACAAATTTAGCCACCTACTTCGCTATTTTAGCCTCATTAATTTCTCATTTTAGCATGTGTTGATAAATAAAATATGGAACGGTGATTTCGTTGGAATGAAACACAATACACCCAATTTGGGGACAGTTAACCCTAATGAAAATCTCATAATTACTAATTGGATCAGATGAGCCATAATTGGAACATAATAAACTCTAATTGGGAACGGTGAACTCTAGTGGAAAATGTCATATCAAATTTAGCCTCCTACTTCGCTCAGTTTAGTCTCATTAATTTCTCATTTTAGCATGTGTTGATAAATAAAATATGGAACAGTGATTTCGTTAGAATGAAACATAATACACCCAATTTGGGGACAATGAACCCTAATAGAAATCTCATAATTACTAATAGGGATCAGATGAGTCATAATTGGAACGTAATAAACCCTAATTGGGAACGGTGAACCCTAATGGAAAATGTCATACCAAATTTAGCCTCCTACTTCGCTCATTTTAGCTTCATTCATTTCTCATTTTAGCATGTTCTGATAAACAAATATGGAATGATGATTTCATTAGAATGAAACGCAGTACACTCTATTTGGGGACAGTGAACCCTAATGGGATTGATAGTTACTAATTAGGATCAGATGAGCCCTAATTGGAACGTAATAAACCCTAATTGGGAACGGTGGACCATAGTAGAAAATGTCACATCAAATTTAGCCTCCTACTTCGCTCATTTTAGCCTCATTCATTTCTCATTTTAGCATGTTCTGATAAACAAAATATGGAACGATGATTTCATTGGAATGAAACGCATTACACCCTACTTGGGCATAGTGAACCGTAACGAGAATCTGATAATTACTAATTGAGATTAGATGAGCCCTGATTGGAATGTAATAAACCTTAATTAGAAATGGTGAACCATAGTGGAAAATGTCACATCAAATTTAGCCTGCTACTTCGCTCATTTTAGCCTCAATCATTTCTCATTTTAGCATGTTTTGATAAACAAATATGGAACAGTGATTTCATTGGAATGTAAAGCAATACACCCTATTTGGGGACAGTAAACCCTAATGGGAATCTGATACTTACTAATTGGGATCAGATGAGCCTTAATTCAAAATTAGGAACAGTGAACCATGGTGGAAAATGTCACATTAATTTTAGCCTCCTACTTCGCTCATTTTAGCCTCATTCATTTCTCATTTTAGCATGTTCTGATAAACAAAATATGCAATGAGAATCTGACAACGTATTTAACCTCATGCTTTCGTTATTTTATTATTATATTCTAAACGGTAATTATGGTTAATAAAACTTAATAGTAATATAATTACCGCAAAGGAAATGTCATAAACACTTTTATTAAAAATCATATATATTCTTAAAAATGAATGTGTTGAAAACAATTCACAAGCATGGTAAAACATGATATCAAACTATGCCCAATCACTATAATAACATCAAGCTGGACAGTTCCTGACATCATGATCTGACAACTTGTGACAATTGCTGCACATTCTGAGTGGTTTGTTCTCCTTTCTCTTCTTTGCCTCCTTCTTAGATATCAAATGACTGTCGCTACCTTTTGTTTTAACTGAAATGGGTGGAAAATAACAACACGTAAACCGTAAAATTGCTCAAACATCATCATCTTGCTATGTGAAGTAGAACCCTTCATATCACCACACTAAAACAATACTTTCAACTTCTGCAGGCCAGCTAAAAATGAATTCATCTTCTCCAGATCACGCTCAATATAGCCCAAACAAGAATAAAACACTGAAAACAACTGATTTAGCAAACTCCTATTATCATCCGACACAAGAGATTTACCGAACAACTCAGCACCACCACCATGAATATACTTAAGTAATGCAGTTCTTGTCCAGTGGGAAGCAATATATTTAGGTAGTATTGGAACTATTTTCAAATGCTTTAATAAAAGGAAAATATGAAAACACAATATGCCATCCATAATGAATTTCTTACAGCTACATACAAAAGTATCATCTTCTTTGTTGTACGTAACCATGTGAGTAATCTTACTATGGTCACTTGAAACAGAAGAAGCTGACAAATTAAAATTAAAAAATTATAAACTGAACAAAGTAAAATAATAATACAATCATATCAAGAGACGTTCAGACATAAAATCAACACAAATTGATTTTTAGCATTAGATAAGTACCATTCTAGCATCATGCAATATACATTTTAGCACCACAATATTCTAATGTTTGCATGTTGTGTGTAAAATTGTGTAGCCGTGTCACAAAAACACACACACACAAAAAGAAAAAAAAAAGAAAAAAAAGCAAAGCATGGTTTGTATAACATGTTTCAGAGAGTGCATGCAGTAGAAATAACATAAAACCAGTATGTTATCATGCTAAAACATATGTCGCGACATGTTAAAATGAATACATTAACATGCTAAAACATCTTATATGACGTACTCAAATAAACAGATCAAATTAATGCATATTCTGTACATTCTCGTACTAAACCCTACGATTCCTAACAGTGAAAAAACAACTGATATAATATGGTATTGAAACAAACAGATCAAATCAATCACACAAAAAAAACGTAAATACACAACCATAATGAACTCCAATAGAACAAATTATAAAATCAATCCACATACAACGAATTGCGAAATTAATCGCACTAAAATTTCAAACTTAATCAAACATTGCAAAAATAAATTACATACCTGGAGTCACCATAAGAACACAGATGTAGAAACTTCACGACAAAAAGGTAATGTCAGAAATAAAAGGATGTTGAGCAATAAAAATGCGATCTAAAAGGAGATCTTCACGAGAAAAGATGGAAGGATGAAGATTGAAACGATCGAAGAAGAGATAAGGAAAGATCTCTTCGTGAGAAAAGCGGAACGATGAAGATGGAAACAAACACATAACTTGCAAAAGAATTAGTGAATTACTATATTACCCTCTCTTTCATCAAACTTGCCGAAAATTACAATTCTGCCACCGCCCTGTAGACGGATAAATTTTAATGGCTAAATTAAATTATGCCATGTAAATAATTAAATATCAAATTATATCATTTATTTATATTTTAGGAATTTAATTAAATTAGTTCCTAAATTAAATAAATAGATATTGATATTTAATAAATGGAGATAAATATTTAAATATCAAAGTATATCATTTATTTATATTTTAGGGATTTACATGAATTAATTCCTAAAATTAAATAAATAAATATTGATATTTAAATATGTGGATAATCTCGACCAATCAGATATCGACAAGTGTTAAATATGTGCAGAAATCAAGGATTTGATAAAGATAAGTCCAAAATATTGATGAGCCAATAATATCGCGCCACCTCAGCCCTAAGTCTCCAAATTCCTCTTTCTTTACACTTATAAATAGAGGCCATATGGAGAATGAAAAACACAGCAGAAATCATTTGAAGAGTTCAAGAATTTGAGAACTTCCATAAGTGAAATTCTCTAAGATATTCAAGGCGTTCTTGTGACATTCAAAGGCGTTCTTCATTAAAGTCATCACGAAGATGGCGTTTGATCCACAAGCAAGACAGTTAAAAGCGTTCTTCATCAAGTTCAACCCAAAATCAACGTTTGATCCGGAAACAAGGCGTTGGCCCTCCGAATTAACGTTTTCAAAGACTAAATACCAAGTCAAAGAAGATCGAGGAAATAAATCTTCCGTGAAAATTTCGAAGACTGTTTGAAGATCGTTCATAGAGTGATTAATCAGAGGAGAAATAGAGATTGGATCCAAAAATACAAATTTGATCCGAAAATATTGTATTTGTACACTGTTTTGTATTTTATTAAATTAAATACAAAATTTGTGTTTACACGCCCATCCACTTAATCTAATTTAATCTGAGCCGTCCAGATTGAGTAAAGGAAGGGATATGATTGGTTCTTAGTTCCCACATGGGGGAAGGGTTCTCATTTGGACCCTTCCCAATATATATATATATATATATATATAGTATAGAGATCAAATGAGAACTAATGTCTTGTGCAGCAACTAGGAACTAATATGGAGCGTTGGATCAGTTATTTTCTAAAGCTCAGATTAATCTAAAAAATGGGGTCAAAAATGCAATATTTTAAGAATTATATTAAGTTAAGGGTATATATGTCATTGTAATGCATATTAAAAATCTGCAGTAAATATATTTGTTCCATATATAGTGGGATTTGTGTGGGAATGTTTTTTTTAATTTTGGATGGTTTTTACAACTCATGTTTTTACAGAGTTGTATCTATCGGTGTTTCATATTTTAATTCATCACACACCTGTTCAAAATTCTTATTACTTGCGGCTCTCACGGTTGAGAAGTCGTTCCAGATTATTTTTTATCAGTGTCCACTTTGTCAGATTTCATCGGTCTGTGTGTTCATCTGCAGAAGTCATTTTTCACAAGTTCTTATTCCATCGTATATTATCATCACTCCAGTTATAATTTGATTATGGAAGATACAAGTATTATGTTCTTCATTAATATATCTTTGTAGGTGTAGAGATATGGGTGGAATCTGGTAGGGACGCGTATGTATGACGTTTAACAAATTTTTTTATGCGTAATTAGCAAATTTTAGATGTGTTAATAGCAAATGAGTAATATTTTTATGTGAAAATATGTTTTTTTTTAAATGGTTTCGATTTGCTTTGCATGATACTGAGATGTTCGCAGATAATGGGCATTTCATATTTATTATAGACGATAGATGCTTTTCGTATTTGGTTGTGGAAGTTTTCAAGTTATTAAAAAAATAGTTAAAATGGCATGAATTGTTGTGTGCAAAATAAGAATGTATTTTTTTTAATAGGTTCTTACTCCATCGTGTATTATCATCATGTCGGTTATCTTCTAATTATGGAAGATACAGGTATTATGTTATCCATTAATGTATCTTTATAGGTGTACGGATATGAGAGGAATCTGTTAGGGACGTATATGTATGATTTTTAACAAATTTATTATGTGTAATTAGCACATTATAGATGTGTTAATAGCAAATCGGTAATATTTTTATGTGAAAATATGATTTGTATTTTTGATGATAGGATGGTCTCTTGTTTTTTTTTAAATGGTTTCAATGTGCTTTACATGATAGTGAGATGTTCGCAGATAGTGGGCATTTCATATTTATTATAGATGATAGATGCTTTCTGTATTTGGTTGTCGACGTTTTCAAGTTATTAAGAAAAAATAGTTAAAATGACATGAATTGTTGTGTGCAAAATAAGAATGTATTTTTTTCACAAGTTCTTACTCCATCGTATATTATCATCACGCCGGTTATCGTCTGATTATGCAAGACACAGGTATTATATTATCCATTAATGTATCTTTGTAGGTGTAGGGATATGGGCAGAATCTGTTAGGGACGCGTATGTACAACTTTTAGCAAATTGTTTAAGTGTAATTAACAAATTATAGATGTGTTAATAATAAATCGGTAATATTTTTATGTAAAAATATGATTTATTTTTTTACGAAATAACATTATTTTTAAATATGAGGAATTCATGTTGATTCACATTTGGGTATTTTTTGGAAGTTACATACCAGAATGTAATCAATCCTTGAAGCCCTTTGTTGGTTAGCAATTTAAAAATCTCGAAGAGGCGATTATCTTTTATAGAGTTTATGGTGAAGCAGGTTTTGATATTCGTCTTGGATCTGAAAAAAAGTCTCCCGATGGTGCTATTACTCGGAAGTTATGTTTTCTTATTATTAGCAAATAATTTATATGTTATTAGCAAATATTTGTACATGGATTAGCAGTTTTTGTGCCGTCAGATTATTATAGTTTTCTCGAAATATCACATGTACGCTAGTTTGCTATATATATATTATGATAATTGGCTATAATATTACTAAATAATATTATTATACTCGCCTATCACTAACTAAAGAATATAATATGACTACTAAACTATTTTGTTTTAAATAGATAATAATTCGATTGAATGATTTGGTACACATTATGAAATTCTTTGCTAGAAAATGAATAATAATTTGCTAAGACAAATTGGAGAATTTGATATTATTTTAGTAATAATTGGTTAAACAGAGCAAATACTTACTCATTCCTAATTCATTGTTGTTTATCGCCATCGATCATCGATCAGTAATAACTTCATCGCCATGGATCATTAGTTTCTTATCAAAACATAACAACTATATATAAAAGAATAAAAATGTTCTATTAAAACATTAATGTTCTGCTATAATTCGAACCATAATATGCTAAAAATAAATGAATAATTTGCTACCAATACACAATATGCTAAATCGTCTTCTCTTCCTATCCTCTCGCTTCGGTTGCTTCAATTTTGCTTCTGCATTATAATACAGGAAAAAATACACAATATTATCAACATTATATGCAAAACCATATCAAATAAAAACCAATACATAGAATGATTAAGCAAAACTCAATACCCGACCATAACACTTTTATAATCATCTGTAACTCATTTACTATAAACAAATGTAAATTTGCTATATACTAAATGTTAATTTGTTACAAACAAAAACCACCTAAAAAAACGTAAAATTTATCTTACTAATCTGTTAATAATATCTAACTAATTTGCTAATTATACATTTATAATTTGCTAAATACATCAAACCATATCAAATAAAAATATATAAATGGAATGATTAATCGAAAACCAATACGCACAACTTTCTCTAATAATATCTAATTAATTTGCTATAAACCAAATGTAAATTAGCTAAATACTAAATGTTAATTTTCTATAAACAAAAAACACCCATAAAACAAAAATATATAATACTAATCTACTATTAACATCTAACTAATTTGCTAATTATATCTTTATAATGTGCTAAATACATCAAACCAGATAAAATCAAAATCAATAAATAGATTGAATAATCAAAAACCAAAACCCATAAAAAAATGATAATCATATCTTACTAATTTGATATAAATAAATGTTAATTTACTATAAACAAAAACCATCCATAAAACAAAAATATATCTTACTAATATGTTAATAATGTCTAACTAATTTGCTAATCATTTCTTATTAATTTTCTAAATACATCAAACCAAATAAAATCAAAATCAATAAATAGATCGATTAAGCAAAAACCAATACCCATAAAAAATAATAATCATATCTTACTAATCTACTATAAACAAATGTAAATTTGCTATATACTAAATGTTAATTTGCTATAAACAAAAAACACCTAAAAAATCATAAAATTTATCTTACTAATCTGTTAATAATATCTAACTAATTTGCTAATTATACCTTCATAATTTGCTAAATACATCAAACCATATCAAATAAAATATATAAATAGAACGATTAAGCAAAAACCAATATGCATAGCTTTTTCTAATCACATCTAAATCATTTGCTATAAGTCAATGTATCTTTGTTAAATACTAAATGTTTATTTGCTATAAATGAAAAAACACCCATAAAACAAAAATATATCTTACTAATTTGTTATTAACATCCAACTAATTTGCTAATTATATCTTTATAATTTTGCTAAATACATGAAACCGGATAAAATCAAAACCAATAAATTGATCGAATAATAAAAAACCAAAACCCATAAAAAATGATAATCATATCTTACAAATTTGCTATAAACAAATGTAAATTTGCTATATACTTAATGTTAATTTGCTATAGACAAAAATCACCCATAAAACAGAAATATAGCTTACTAATCTGTTAATAATGTCTAACTAATTTGCTAATTATATCTTTATGATTTGCTAAATACATCAAACCAAATAAAATCAAAATCACTAGCCATAAAATTTGCTAACCGTGTCGTACTAATTTGCTATAGACATCAAACCAAAATACATCAAAACATTCTGGAAAATTAATAAAACATGCACATCAAGATCGACATTTTAAGGCAAATAACGCTAAAAAAATTAAGATATCCATGCAAAAAAAGAATAAATCAGATTCAAAACATCTAAATATTATATTAAATGGTAAAAAAATACATGTTCGTGAGGCCCTTGTGTCCTTCATTGTTGTCGGCAGCGGTGGTAGCGATTTCTGCGACGTGGAGGCGGCCGACGACTTGGAGCTTTGGCGTTCGGCAATTAGGAAGAGGGCAGAGGGGAGAGGCGGCGATCTGGATGAGGGCGGAGGCGGGCGTTCGGCGATGTGGAGGAGGACGGAGACGGCAACGACAAGGAGGGCGGAGGGCGGAGGCGGCGACTTGGATGAGGGCGGAGACGGTGCGTTCGGCGACGTGGAGGAGGGCGGAGGCGGTGACCTGGACGAGGGTGGAGGCGGGGCGTTCCGCGATGAGGAGGAGGGCGGATGATGGAGAAGGCGGTTGGTAGTGTTTTTTATAGAGTTTTCTTTTATTTATCAACAACCCAATTTTTGCTATTAATATGGAGATTTTGGGTTTGACATTAACACCCTTATGGAGCACGAAAATTTGGTAAAAAGTTACCATTTTGCAATTTGATCTCTAAAATCTAAAATCAATCTGGTCCATTAAATTAGTAGAGATCTATGGATGTAAATGGTTCTTAGTTCCTACATGGGGGTATGGTTCTCATTTTAACCGACCCTATATATATAGAGGATATGGTTCAAATAGGGATTGAGTATTGGTGTGATAAATATGAACAAATACCAACCCTTAGATTTAGATGAATGAATGGATAAGATGCAAAATTTGGTCCACCTTTATTTATGGTAGGTTTGACCGTTGTTTAAGGGTCAGGGGTAGTGAAGACATTTTGTGAAAAATCCCAATTATTCATTTTTATCCATATATTATATTTTCCATATATTGTGGTTTATTTTAAGTAAATATCCCACAACTCACGTAATTCTGTAGTCACCCATTTATTGAATCGGTTTTTTCATACAAATCGACTGCTGGGGAGATGTGATCGTGTGAAAAGAAGAGTTCATGTGAGTTTTTGTATTAATTATTGTCAAATGATAAATTTCTTTAGCAGAGATCAATTGATTTTAATAGCTTTAATCTCGATGTACTGATCGATATAATCTATAAATTAATGTTTGATTCGATTATGAGGGCGGGGTCATCAGAAATGGATAATTTAGGTTTTTCTGTATTTCATCAATCACGTGTTTGTATTTGTAGTTTCAAATAATTTATTCATCATTAGAGATGATGTTAATAGGTGACACTATATAAAAAGTATGATTTATGTTCTTCGTAGAATTTGATGAATTCATATTGGGTTTATGAATAATTTTGCAGTCAAGATGTGTGTTTTTTAATTTAATAAACTTAACTGTTTGCACTATACCGGAAATGATGAAGTGCATGTAATTTGTAATATATAAGCATTGAAAACATTGTATCGAAGCATCATATTTTACAATCATCGCCATAAAAATATGTGTTCATCGGATCAAAAACATTTGTTTTGTGCTTCTTAAGCATTGAAAATATTATAGTTAAGCACTATATATTCCGTATATTCTTGAGTGTGTGTAGGTAGAATTAATTCAAGTAATTGCATGGTTGGATTTTCACATGGTAGCATCGCCAAATACTGTATTCTTCAATGTGATTCTTTACTGAAGCCATTTTTGAATTAGAACCCATGAAATGCATGTAGTTTTTAACATGCAAGCATTGCAAACATTATATTTTTATGGTAGTGGGATCATCAGGAATGGATAATTTAGGTTTTTTCTGTATTTCATCAATCATGTGTTTGTGTATGTAGTTTCAAATAATTTATTCATCATCAAATATAATGTTAATAGGTGACACTATATGAAAAAAATTATGATTTATAATCTTCATAGAATTTGATGAGTTTATATTAGGATTTATGAATAATTTTACAGTCAAGATGTGTGTTTTTTAATTAATAAACTTAACTGTGTGCACTATACCGGAAATGATGAAATGCATGTAGTTCATAATATGCAAGCATTGAAAACGTAGTATTTAAGCATTATATTTTACAGTCATCACCATAAAAATATGTGTTCATCATATCAAAAGCACTTGTTTTGTACTTCTTAAGCATTGAAAACATTATAGTTAAGCATTGTATATTCCTGAGTATGTGCAGGTAGAATTAATTCAGGTGACTATGTGGTTGGATTTTCACATGATGGCACGACCAAATACAATATTCCTCAATGTAATCCTTTACTGAAGCCATTTCTGAATCAGAACCCATGAAATACATGTAGTCTATAACATGAAAGCATTGCAAACATTATATTTTTAAGCATCATAGTTTCTAGTTGTGGCCATAAGAACGTGTGTTTGAAGTTGTTTTGTAACAGCTCAGTCCCTTAGGCGGTCATTTTTTTATGGGGACGGGGTGTTAGGCGTAAAAGCAAAAAGATTAAACGGAAATCCAGGGGGGTATTTTTAGAATTAAACTAAGATAGCGCCTCAAGAACTTAGGCAACTTAATTTCATGACTCAGAAGAATTATCGAATTCAACGATTCAAGGAGTCAAGGGATTCAATCGAGTCAAAGGAACGCCATATCATAGGCCAATTAAGATTTAAACAGAATCCAAGGACAAACAGATAGGAAATTGACTCTTTAAATAAACAAGACCTCTTCATGAGTAACAACGACAATGACTCATTAATAAGTCGGAGTCAAATAAATCATATTGTCCCATTCATGGGACGAAATAAAAAGATGACTTAAGATTAAATGGAAACGAGCAGAATCATGCTTGAATGAAAAGTCTCTTTGTAAGTGAACAATAATAACAAGCATTCAAGACTCAATCACAAGTCAACTGAAAATGAATAGCTACCAAAATACTCAACAAGTATGACTATTCAATTAACTTGGAATTAATAAAGGCATAAACGGGTATGGTAAAAGAACATGCTTCAACTTCTCAAGACTTTATTACTATTTAGGAATCATAGCATTCAAGACATGCTACTATCAAGAATTAAGTTACATGTATCAAGACTAAATACCAGATTTCAGAGTACTTAGCAGAAACATAGCGGAAGAAAATCACGTAACCAAAAAGCAACAACTTTGGAAACTTAAACATCTCAGGCAACCCCACCAGCAGCACATCACCGGCCTCAGCATCTCAACTTGAAAACATTTGAAAAAGAGGGTGTGAGCACTAATGTACTTAGTGGGGTTTTATGAGAAAACTCTTTAATAAACTTTGAAATATTCAATTATAAACTGGCGGCATATGGAGAGCAAAACGCAAAAGCCCTCTCCATATCTGCAAAACATTTTACTTCCTTTCTTGGCGCCTTTCCTGGCTCATACCTGATGTCTATTGCACCCTTAGATATGCCTTAGGATAAGAGAGGGGTTACCTCAAGTATACTTTCAGTATGCGAGGGGATTACCCAGCAGTGACTCCCTTTACTTATCAAATGATACAACATTAGTGACACGAATGTCACAACATGATACTGCAATAAAACTGTTCTTTGAGCTCGATAGCATGTTTAGCAATCATAACATTCAACATTAAAACCTTAACCTTAAATCCTTAATCCTTAATCCTTAATCCTAAATCCTCGACATTGAATTCTCGTATACAAACCTTAATATCAAAGCCTCAATACTTAATCATGCTTAGCATAAATCAAACCTAGATTGAATCATCTAGATTGCATTTCTCAATAAATATTATAACCTTAATGCCACAAGGGAATACTATAATCAACCTACAAGGCATTTCACCAACCTTCCTCAATCATAATATCAACAACAAACTTAACTTATGATCATGATCGTCTATACCTTAAATAAATCAACTATAAGGTATCATATCAAAACATAACATCCTTTACTTAATCAAGAGCTTAAACAACAATAAACAATATCATGATATAACTTCCTTCCTTTCTTTTCTTTTATTTTCCTTGTACAGAGAGTAATCAGACAGAGCATAAAATATTTTAGTTAGATATTCATCTTGCCCTATCATGCTTCTAGAGCTTAATAGCTCAAACCTTATACTTGGTTTAGAACCACCCAGCTTGATGATGAGCACTTTGATGACATGCACGTGGACGAAGCAACGAGCGGCCTCTTTCGAAGATTTCTAAGCTCTAACAATAACTTAAACAACCTTTAGCCTTTCCTTCCTTAACTAGAACTTAAAAACTGATTAAACGACTTTAGAACCTTTATAAAACATGAGGGTTTGAAAGACTAGAGTTTAGAATAAGCTTGAAACTAAAACTTGGCTGCAGAAGCCTTGCACGGGCCGTGCTAGCACTTAAGACGAAACAAAACACGCCAAACTTTCTGACACGGTCCTTGCTAAGCTAGCACGGTCCGTGCAAACCTCAGCACGGGCCATGCTATCTGTCCAGAAACTTTCAGGATTTTCTCGAGAGCTCTGCATGGGCCGTGTTATGCCTTGGACGGACCGTGCTATCTCACGACCTTCAAAAACTCTCGATCGAGGTATTGGTCGAGGCGTTACTCGGGTGCCTTTCCCTTTTTCTCGACATTTTCAATTCAAAGACAAGGCTTAATTCTTAGCCAAAACTTAGAAATGAGCATACTTTAAACTTGAAAAGGAATCAACATAATAACAGCATAAACACGACTATATCTTTTACTAGAAGAAACTTTAAATGCAGAACTTTAAATGCGGAACTTTAAACGAAATAACGAGAATATCATCAAGGAATAATAATGGGAACAATAGGAGCATAATAACAAACTTACAGGAATAAAAGACGGAAAGAAACACGGAAATGAAATAAGAATGAACTTGGATCCGACGAAATAGAATGGACGAAGTCGAGGTGCCAAAGGAAGGTGGCTAGCTCGGCGTCTCGTTGAGTCATAGCTACGGTAGAGCTGACCCACTACATCCCAATGGCACCCCTAGCACCTTCCCCCGAAGCATATCTTCATCGCCACTCCGTTCGTCGACTCGGAGGTGCGCTCACGAAGAGCGCTCCTCACTTGCCCGGAGCTTTCCCACTCTCTAACTTGAGAGAAATGATAGAATTTGGTGCAAATTAAGTGAAGAGATGGGGGGGGCTATTTATAGGAAAAGGTTTAGCTTCCCTTGGAAGCCATGCCAGTGCAGAAACGCTGCAAAAGTTACACCGGGTTTGGTTAAAAGCTGCTTTATTCAATGTCGAGGTCCAAATTATCTCAGACACGAAATCTGAAAATACCAGGATGTTCTTTGGCTCGAGTACTATTGAAGCAACTTATCTCGAGATGAAAAACAGGTCATCAGAAGAAAGATGAGCAAAGATTCCTTTTAAAAAAGTACTTTTACTATTCATCTCAGGGGACAAATAAAATTCCCGAGCGACAAATTGACCTAGGAATGAAAATCCGTGAACGCGAACAGATTCCTTGAGTCAAAATACATAAGAGGGACTTGACAGAACAAGACTCAGATAAACGAGGAGAATTTCGTAAATTTTTCAAATCACGAACACTCGCAAAATTTACTATTCATAAATACTTTAAATACACTTTTCATCACTGGGACCTCAAACGACTTCAGAATTAAAATCCAAAAATACCAGCATACTCCTTGAGTTAAAACCTTTCTAAAAAGACCAAAATCGGCCATATTTGAGTTAAGATCAAATTTTTCGAAAATACGATTTCACGAAAAAAAGACCCCTAAAGTCGTGACTGACATCTGACTTCACTTAAACCTTATAAAAATTTCTTCCTTGACTAATTAATTACTATTAAGAATCCTCTAATCATAATCTAAAAATCTGAGGTTTTACATATTCACTAGATTAGAAGCATTTATTATGTGCTTATTAAGCATTACATATTCCTATGTATGTTCAGATATCATTAATTTAAATGAGTGTGTAGTCAAATTATCCCAACATAATGATAGTTGTATATTTTTAATTTTATCAAGCGATTTGATTTTCTTTATAATTAGTATCCTTGAGTTATGTTGTACACTACAAAATATTGGTCATAAAACTAGCAAAAATAAAAAAATGTGCCTATGTTTTTCGTTAGTAATAATACATTCTCTACCAAGCAAAAAGTTGTATATTACAAAACATTATTTTCTTTTTTATGTAGTAACATGTCAGGTGTTTCAAACCTATCATATACACAACAAAGCACCGTTGCTTCCCTTTTCATGCAAAATAAGGAATCAATTTTTGCATTATTTTTCCAAACACAGTGTGTTCTATTCAATTATTATGCGTTTTTCTTATATAAAATTTATATGTACCAAATAATGTAATTATATACGTTGATTTTTATATGTTATGTAATGTTTTAGTAAATGATAATATTCTTAATAATTAGTATACTTCAAGTATGTTGTTTAATTGTATTATTTATAAAAAGAACTTAAAAGAAATGTGTTTATATTGCAAAGCAACAATGTATGCTTTCCAAAGCACTACCACATTATTACGAAGCATTGTTTGATATTATTTAGACGTTACAACCCTATCAATTATACATCAAAAATAATTGTTTCAAGCTACAATACAAGCGTACCGAATCAATGGCATATATAACTTTGGAATTATTGAATAATCTTATTGCGGCACAATAATTCATGAATAAACTTAATGTTCCAAAATACATATGTCAACATTATCAAAATACTATAAATGTATCAACAAAAACTATCACTCGTGTCCTAAAACATTCCCACGCGTCTATCTATATTTTTATAAAATAAAATAGCCTGCATAGTTTAATATTCAACACTATATAGTTTTGTTCAAGAAATCATTAATACCAAATTATTTTTCAGACAAGACATTTTAGTAATTAATCGTTTCACAATCTGTAAACTGGATTTAAAAAGGGAGTTTTATTTGGCGACCTAAGATCTAATTGTAGGAAGAATTAAAATCAAACAAGCGATGGATGAGATAGAGCAAGCCTTATAAGTCCCATGGATGTTCAATTAGAATGTCAGTATGTATGCACAATATTTCGTGTGGACACGCTTTATTTTTCTGAAAAAAATCTCTTCTTCAAGTCTCAATTCCAATATTAATTCATCGTTTGCCCCATATATGTCTAGTTGGAGAGTATAACATATACACAATAATCATTACAGATTCCCCATTCCTCCACGACATTTGCAGCCTCTTCATGAATGTTCATCGTACAACTACTGACTTCACATTCAATCTCCCAGCCTCTATGTAATTTATGAACACTACTTTTTGCTGCAACATATTCAAATTAAGTACAATTAACAATTCACCAACTATAAATGAAATGAACATTTTTCAATCATCATATACATTTACAGCTATTAATAATAACAAAGCACCAACGTACTTGATTTATAGTACTGTTTCAATATTGTTTAAACAACAATCACTTCCAACTTCATGATAACAATGCAATCATTTTACATCAATTCAGCAACAAAAATAACAATTTGTCAGAACAACTTACTTAGTTAACAACATAATAGGTTATGGTTCACTTTGGGGTATGTGCATCGCATGAGATGAGTACACCAGTTTGTTTTCTTCAATTTAAGGGATTTTCTTATTCTACATTGGTTATATATTTGTAGCTTATAATTTGTTAGCATCAAATTTAATTTAAATATTAATACATCATTAATTTTTCATTCACCTAAGCAAAATAAAATATATATGAACACCTCCTTGTATTTACCACCAGAATAATATTATAATGAAGCATTAAACGAATTCTTAACCATATGAAAATTAATGAAGGAAATCTAATCATGCAGAAGATTAACATTGTTTATAGTCATGATCTTATCAAGCACCAAATGTACTATTATTTAGCATGAAATTTAGTTTAAATGATTATTGCGTCATTAATAATGTCATTCATGTAAATAAAATAAAACATATGTGAATGAGCTTTCTATTTAACACCATAAATATTATAATGAAGCATTAAAATATTTTTTAACAAGTTCAAAAATATTCCAGAGAATCTAATCATGCAAAGCATTAACATTGTACATATAAAGTCATCCAAAACTACTAAACTCGTCTGTCCAAATATCTACAAGCACCAATAAAATATTAACAAATAAGTCAAAAGTATTTAAATCGAATAGGTATAGTCACCTTGTTTGAAGCTCGATTGATATTTTTAGGTGTAAATGTAGTTCGATTTATCAACTCACAATCATTGTCGAGTCGACTTCTTTTTTCAGTGGTGATGTTGTCTATATAGTAGAATAGCAGTCGGAGTTGAGAACTTCTACAACAGCAACCGCTGATTTTTGGGAGAGAAATTGCGATACTACGCACTGAAAATTGAAAGATGTCACTGTCGAATTCTTTTTTGGTGGTGATGTCGTATATACAGTATAATAGCAGTCATAGTTGAGAACTTCTACAGTAGCGACCGCTGATTTTTTTGGGAGAGAAATCGTGATACTAGGGTAGAAGCCCAAGACTGATTAATATTGGTGTAATTTATTTTTAATTATGGATTTATTTTTAATCCTAGATGACTTGGACTTGAATCAGCCGCCTTCCACTACCTATTGCTGAAGTGGACTTGAGATAACCGTCTTCTGCATTGCGTGGCACACGTTCTTCAACATCGTGCAATAGTATTGGTTACTCCAGTGACCTACATTTACCTACAATGATATGTGTCCAAGAAAGAGTGGGAACATCACGTCCCCTACAAATCCGAAACAGATTTTGAACAAGTCAAAATCAAACATTATCCACGTTTTTAATTCAAAATAAAATATCTAATAAATCCCTAAATATGTGGAAATCAAAATGTGATAAATATCACAATATATTTAGATTAATTTAAAATAAATTAATCCAAAATACTAGGAAAAGATAAGATTAATATTCTGAGTGTTATACTCGATGTGACAAGAATGACGGAACATCATTAGATACGACATTGATTGCGATGTTATCAAACGAAGTGATAACATCATCTGGAACACGTCATACTCAACAGATACGTATCTAGATCCAATTTCGCTAGATAGTTCCATATGAAATTAAGCATCAAAATTACATAATTATTCATATTTGACAAATTAAATAGATAATATTAGATATATTATATGTTCCACCAATTTAATTTTAACCATCCATCCTCAATATTTGTAAGGCTGAGATATGTCCCTATTTCTCACATAGAGATTAGTCCCTATTATAACCAACCCCTATATATATATATATATATATATATATATATATATATATAGGGGACAGGTTAGGTGAAAATCAATCCTAGTGTGAGAACTAGGACCACATTTGACACCACACAATTATAAAAAATCAAAAGTCCGGATATGATGAAAAAGGCGGTGGCACTTGTGTAATATTTGAAAAGTTTTTCGTGCGAGGGTATTAACATAATTTGGTAATTCTTATAAAAATCGCGGAGGATTTGATAACAGATCGTCATTCTAACGAAGTATTATCATCATGCTAACGAAGCTTATCGTTATGCTAATTAAAGTTTTCAAATATTGTTAGCAAAAAATATATTCTAAAAATTAATTATAAACCTAATTTGATTTAATAAACCCTAATTAAATGGAAGAAATCATAATTGGATGAAATAAATCTAATTAGATTAAATAAACCTAATTAGATGAAATAAACATTGACTGGATGTGGTATACTCTAAATGAGTCGGAACAAATAATAATAATATATTTGTACCACGTTAGCATTATGGTTTTACTTCGTCAGCACTGTGAATACACTATGTTAGCATATGACAATACTCTGTCAACATACGTTATAAACCACAATTGGATGGGATAAACCATAATAATCAATTAGGAACTAAAAATGAAAAATTAAATTCAAAAAAAGTAATCATAATTAGATGGAATAAACCATAATTGAGATGAAATAAACCCTAATAAATCTGTACTACGCTAATTCTTTGTTAGCATAGTGAATACATTATGTTAGCATATGACAAATGTTTCATTAGTACACGTTATCATATGTTACCATAATGCTGATGAAGAATTATTACATGCTCATGAAAGAATTTACAACCTGGGCACGCGTAAAAAATTATCTTTTTTTATTTTTCGTTCATATTTTTTCATCTAAACATAGCCTTTCGACATCTTAAATGAAAGAGCACGAAGAGAGCTTTAATTTGATATATTTTTTGTGTGCATTGGATTAAAAACGAGCAAGTTATGGTTGTTTAAAGTTTTTAAGATTTCTTTGAATTGCTGACATCATCATTTTTAATGAGTTTGGACGAAAATAACCCTCCTTCCTTTACTTTTTTGCCCTATTATTTATGAAATTATCACCATCTCTACATTAAATCTCAACCATTAGATCATTAAATTGCATGGTATAAGATGAGGTCTTAGTTATCACACCAAGAAAATGGTCTCATTTGATCCATATCCTATATATATATATATATATATATATATATATATATATGTATGGGGTGGATTTGGTGGAATCATCTCCTGTGTGGGAATAAGGAACCATCTCATCCATCCACTCACAAATTTGGATGACTAAGATTAAAACATATTTATTGGTGGCAAACTTGTAAATATGTTGAACTTCTTAAAAAAAGCGGTGACATATTGGTAAATAAATTGAACTTCAAAAGTGAGGTTATTTTCTTTCCTTCAAAATATAGATGCTGATGTCAGCATATTTGTACAAATATTGTAGAAACTTTAACCAATCATAACTTGCTCGTTTTTAATCGGATTTACGCAAATCATAATAAAATTAAAGCTATTTTCATACTCTTTCATTTAAGATCCATATTGCATATGTTTAGTTGAAAAAAATAGATGAAAAATAAAAAAAATCTATTTCCAGGCATAGTTTTCATACAAAAGAGCCGTAGATTTATTTTTGCATGGTGTTTATAATATATTAGCACGACCTATATAGCATTTTAGCATGACCAATTATAACTCATAATTGCGTTTATGATGTTTTAGCATGAATCTACTTGCATAATAGCATAATATATATGACATTTGAGCATAATCCGTAACTCATATCAACATTGTGTTCATGACGTTCTAACATGATATTCATAAAATAACAAGATGATATCAACATATTTACACAAATATTGTAGAAACTTTAAACAATCGTAACTTCCTCATTTTAATCAAATTTACGCAAATTATATATCAAATTAAAGATATTCTCATATTCTTTTCTCTAAGATCCATATTTCATATGTTTATCTAACAGAAAATATTTTACTCGCAATAGTATAAAATAATATTCATAATAGCATGAGAAATAGTCATTATAACATAAAAATATAATCATAATAACAAAGAAAAATATTTATAACAATATGAAAAAATGTTCATAAAACATGTTCGTTAATTTTAGCATATTTATATGTTTATAATATGATACAGTTGAAAGTTATATTAATTGGAATATTAATTGCCACAATTTTAGTATGATAATTCCTTAATTTTTAGCATAATATTTGTATTGATTTTAGCATGATATTTTATTTGATTTTAATATGATGTAATAAAACATAATTGAGAAATAATAAACCCTAAGTGAAATGTAATAAACCTTAGCTAATGTCTACCTTAATTGATCTGTTAGCATGATTTAGCATGTCATTATTCTTGATTTGAGCATGATCTACTAAAGCCTAATCCGGACATATAAACCCTAGTTAGGATGTTAGCACGACTTTAGCACAATATTTTCAAGATTTTAGAATAATATTTCTATTGATTTTTGCATGCATGATATTTCATTAGACTTTAACATGATGCAATAAAAATTAATTGGATTACAATAAACCTTAATTGGAATGTAATCATCCCTAATTGTGATTAATATAATCCCTAGTTAAGTTGTAATCAAATATAATTTGGAGATTATGTAGTCATATACAATGTTAATATAATTTCACAAAAATAATTTGCTAATACGAGTATAACATCATGCTAAAAGTGTATAAGATATGATGTTCAAATGAATACAACATCATTTTAAAAATAAAAATAAAAAATCAATTCCTACAATTCTAGAAAATAAACTACTCTCATGGGTACTATCATGGTGTATGACATTTTAACTTGACCTATAACTCATATTACTCTCATATTAGTATGGTGCACATTACATTTAAGAAAGTCTAATGTGCACCTGGATAATATTAGGAATGATGTTTTACAGTATTAAAATGATTTTTTCATAGAAATTTTAAAACCCTAATTGGAATTAAATAAACCATAATGGGATTAAATTTAACCCTAATTGGGTTGAAATAAATCCTAAAAAGGAACATTTTATATTTTCATATATATTTTATTCGGAGCACCAAAGACATGCAACATCTAAAATAAAAGTTCATATTTTTTTTTAATTTGATAAGTTATATGAAAAACATTGCGTTCATAACGTTTTAGCATGAAACTACTCTCTTATTAAAATGGTGTATACGACATTTTAGCATGATGATAACATGTAAATTTACTCTTGATAGCATGCATTGTTTGTTCATTTTAGCATAGTTATATGTTTATATTAGCATCACGTTATTTTTATTTTAGCGTGACGAAATTATATGAGAATAAGAAAACATAATAATTATTAAATTATCATATATAATACCTAATGGTGATTTAACTAAACCCTAATTGAGGTGGAATAAACTCTAATTGGATGAAATAAACACTACTTGAATGGAATAAACCCTAACTGAAATGAAATAAACCCTAAAAATTAATGTTATGTATTTTTCATCCATATTTCTTCGGAAAAATAGATATATTTGAGATCTTAAATGAAAGAACATGGAAAAAGTTTTAATTTAATATATTATATTCATTTCATTATAACATGGCAAAAATGAATGACAATAACATGTACATCTATTCATAATGTTAATTATGTACGTTGTTTGTTCATTTTAGCATTGTGATATGTTTATATTAACATTATATTGCTTTCATTTTAGCACGATAAAATTGTATGAGAATAAAATATATATATACTTGTAATAACTTTTGTGTCGTTCGTTTATTTTATTATGAAATCTATCCAATTTGTAACTCATAACATCACCGTTTATCAGAGATATATAAAATAAATCAAGAAACACTAAAAATTTAAAATGCGCATATGAACATCAAAATTAAAAAAAAATCATCAAGAATTGAAAGTCATGTCTAAACCGACATCATTGATTTCGATTTTGTGCATAAAAAACCTTCTTAATCTTATATATATTTATAGGTATAATATTTTATTATTTTAATACATTATTAATAATTATCATAATGTTTTCAATTTGTGTTTATTGAATTATATACAAAACAATACGGAGAGAGAGAGAGAGAGACGAGAAAGAGAAGGATGAGAGAGAGATGAGAGAGGGAAGAGAGAGAGGGAGAGAAGAGAGAGACATGTTTCAAAACATAAGAATTATTGAATTACCATAATACCTTCTTTTACTGAAAGTTGTAAATAATTATAAGTATGCTACCTTCCATTTGACCAAAATTTGACTGAGTTATGGCCATCAAGATCTAAGTCATGGAGGGTTTAGATGGGTTCCTAGTTCCCATATAGGGGAACGGTTCTTGTGAACTGATTAAGTTCTTCTTGCATTGCCATGATCCAGTCTGAATCTTCTAGAGCTTATTTGACATTTGAACAGTGCATGTTCAGTTGAGCTTCTGGTTTGTAGGCGGCTTCTTGGATCATCTACGATCTTGTCAGTTGGATGGCTTCGGAGCCATTTGGTTAAGTTAGCTTCTGATGATTCTTCAGCTGGTTCATTGTTGTTGACTTCATCAGTTGTCTTTTCTTCAGTTGGTTCAGCTTCTTCATCAGTTCTTCCCCATGTTTCAGTTGTGGGGTTAATAGTGTCAGTACAGTTTGTGTCCTCATTGACCAAGTTGGTTTCAGTTGGTCTAGTATTGGTTCCATTATTTTATTCTAGTGACATCTCGAACTGCTCTATAACTATGTGGTCAACGTAGTCCTGCGAGTTCTCAGTTTCACTAAGTTGTACTTGAACTGATGTTAAATAGTATCTTTGTTCCTATACTTATTAGAAAATTCATCAAATATCACATGACATGTTATTTCCACAACAAGAGTTCGGTTGTTCAACACTGTATAAGATTGTGAGTAAGGGGAATTATATCCAAGAAATATTCCCTCATCAGCTTTGGCACTGAAAGTTTTCAGTTGAGTCTTGCCATTGTTGTGAATATAACATTTACAACCAAATATTTTGAAGCATGTGATAGAAGGCTTACGACCCTTGTATAATTTATAAGGAGTTTTGTCATGTGAACTAATGATTGCACTCTAGTTTTGAGTATGGCATGCTGTGTTGACTGCTTCTGCCCAGTAGTTTTTAGCTATGTTAGCATGAGCTATCATTGCTCGAGCTGCTTCCATGAGTATTCGGTTTTGCCTTTAAGCAATACCATTTTGTTGAGGAGTTCTTGCAGCTGAGTGTTCGTGAGTTATTCCAAGCTCACTGTAGAAACTGATCACTTGCTTGTTGATGAATTCAATTCCATTATCTGACTGAATTCTCTGGACTAAACTTCATTTCTCATTTTGCAATCTTCTGATCAGTGTTGACAACTTGGCATCAATTTCATCTTTGCTCCGCAGAAATTCTAAACAAGTGTATCTTGAAAAATCATCAATCACTACTAATGTAAATCTTTTGCCTTTTGGACTCTGCAGTTTAACTGGTTCAAACAAGTCCATGTATAGCAATTGGAGACATGCCATTGTTCTTAGGGGATGACTCTTATTTTTAAAGGATGACTTCACTTGCTTCCCTTTTTAGCAGGGTCCACAAGTACCGATTTTCTTGTACATTTCCTTGGGAAGTCCTTCAACCAGGCCTTTCTTGGCTAGCTAATTGATGCTTTTGAAGTTGCGATGATTCAGTCGTCAATGCTAAAGCTAACTTTTTTCTATTGTTCCTTTTGATAAAAAGCAAGCTTCTGAATAACCGGTTGAAACCACATACATGTTTCCTTTTCTCACGCCGGTTAGGCGTGTTAGGAAAAACTATCAAGTAAATCCCTAGATGTGGTTTTGATGAGATGTCAAAACATGTCAAAATATTTCCTGAAAAACTGAAGGAGACCCAAGCTGGATATCTAAGCTGACCAAACAAAGGCTCCAAAAAGAATTCAGCTGAAGTAAGAGTGAACCAAACTAGAGCATGGTCAACCCAACTGGAAGGATGTGTCAACCAATCAGAAAATAACCCAACTGAGGTTTAAGCTCAAAAAGTCGAACCAGATACAATGAAACTGACAGCCAAGTCAGTTGAGCTGAAAGAGAAGTCAACCTGACTGAAGAAACTTACAGCAAGTCAGTTAAACTGAAGACTGGAAGCATCCAACCGATGGCTAGAATTAACATCAACTGAACTGAAGAATCACAAGATCAAATCAACTGCTGATGGCTAGAATTGAAGTCAGTCAGCTTGAAGCTTAAGACAAGCCAACAGCTGACCAAGCTCAGAATAAGACCAGTCGAACTGACAAACTAATCAAGAATTTGTGATCAATTGAACTGGCAAAGAAGCTCAGAAAGATAGCCAACTGAAGCAATAGCCAAACTGAGCAGCCAAGCTTAAAACTGCCAACTGGAGCTCAGAACTGCCAACTGGAGAATCTTGGAGTTAATGCTCAATGAAGATCTTAGAGTTAATACCCAACGGAGATCGATTGACTAAGTAACGACTACTTTAACAAGCTTTAACGGTTATGAAAATCAACTACCATTGATGAACCAACAGGGCCATCGATCAATGGAACTCCACAGTCACAAGATCACTCTTCTATATAAGACGAGTGAATCTGTTTTTCAAATGACTTTTGACTCTCACTTTTATACTATATACTTTCGCATATACTCACAACTGAGCTTTTTTTTTCTTTCCCCCCATAGCTCAAGTTCAAGCATTTTCTCAAAGCTGCGAAAGTCCTAACCGAAAAGAAGAACTTAAAGATTCAAGCATTTCGCTAGCTGTTGAAAATCCAGCCAGAGCAGTCTTCTTAGTTCAAGCTATACACCGATCAACTACCTAGCTCAACTCAAGGAGTACATTAGTTGATACCCATATTCAAGACTAACCTTTTGAAGATCGAAAAAGATCTAAAACCTTGTAGAGACGATAATAGCACCTAACTCTTTGAGCTATAGATGCTTGGGACTGCAAGTGTGAGCTGTCGACCCGCTGAGGTGACTGTGTAAAGAAACTCACCGTTACCAGGTTCAGTCAACTGTCGTTCATTGTATAATTTGTAAAAAAACTCTAGTTATATAGTGAATTTGCCCTTCTACGGAAGGAAGAGAGGACGTAGAAGTTTGAGACTTCGAACCTCTATAAATTATCTGTGTGCTATACTGTTTTGATTAAACTTGCATATCTCTAAACTGTACACAAGTTCACACAAGTTGTACTCAAGTTAACTTATATTTATCTTCTAACTGACAAAGTGCATAGATAAGTTTCTAAGCGAGTCAAGGGCCCTTATCATATTCTACATTTGAAGTTAAAGTTTTTGGATCAGTTTATTCACCCTCCCCCTCTAAATTGATACCGACTCGTCCGGGACCAACAATGCATATTTCTCTGGTTAACTTGTCTCTTATATCACAGGTGTTTGTGTTAAAGTCAACTGAGTAGCCATTGTCACATAACTGACTGATACTTAGTAGTTTGTGTTTCAGTCCGTCCACAAGAGATTCTATTGACTATAACTTTTCCTTTGACCATGAACCCTTCTTCAATAGTTCGGCTTTCGGAATTCTAAATGTGACAAGTGGACCTTTGACTTCTTTGTATCCTTCTTGATCCTTTCTATCTCCAGTCATGTGCTTGGAACACCCGCTATCTAGATAGCAAATATCATTGGTTTTCTTCCTAGATAGGATGTTCTTTTCCTGTAAAAAAATGATTAGCTTTTAGGTACCCATTTCATATCTGGTCCTTGTTGATTAATCATGTTCTTATGAATCTAGATTTGCCAAATTTTTGGCTTTTCAACATTCAGTGATCCATTGAACTTGGATCGTCTGATCAGTTTTGTTTTGCTTTCAACTCTTCTTCTTTGAGTTGATTCAGTTGAATGATGTCTGCGATGAAGGTTAGTTAGATAAAAAAATTCAACTGATCCTCTTTGGTTTTGAGATCTTTGAGCTCTTCGGTCAGGCTAATACCTTGTGTGTTTCCAGTTTGATGAACTGAACCCTCTTGGATTGATCTTTTGTTCATTTCTAGAATTCAGGTAGTCGACATATTAGTTTCTAGGTTCAAAGGTATTTTTCTTGTTTCTTCTATAGGTACTTTGATGTCCTCCATAGGTGTGTTAATTGAACCTTTGAGTAGGGTAGGCTTGAGATCTTGAAAAAGTATTTCTTTTGGGTTCAACTGATATCTCAGTTCGGTTCACTGGTGGTCTCTATTGAGAAGAGTCACTGAATTGTCTAGGCTGAATTTTGGGGGAGTCTGAGTATGCCTTTTCCTTTGGATACATCAACCGATTCTGATTGAGCTGGCCTAGTGAATTTCTTTAAGATGTCTTGATCACTACATGGCATAATTGATTTTCCTTTTTCTGAAGCAATTAACTTATTATAACCTAATCTTGTACTACCAGACTCAGTTCTTTGATGAATCAAGATTTCATATATAGTTTAAGATCTCTTTTTGAATTTAATGGAGAATTTTTCTCTATCAAGTATCTCCTGTTTGAGTCTTAGGTTCTCAGTTTCTAACTCAACAGTTTTCATTTTCAGTTTCTAAAATTCTACTAACTGAGTTTCAAGATAATTTATTCTATCATGATCATTGTTCAGCTTTCTGACTCTATTTCTCAATTCATCATTTTCATCTTTTAGTTTCACATGAAAACATGATATTGAAGCTAACTAATTTTTTAACAATATAAGCTTTTCATCTAGTTCTTTTATGGTACAGTCCATTCTCCTTCTTCAATCTCCACATGTTTTCTTTTCTTGGCAACAGTTGACTTTTCCCATCCTTCTGTGATAATTTTCCATGCAAGCTCATCTATTGGTCTCAGAAACGCCCTCATCCTTGCTTTCCAGTAAGGACAATTGTTACATTCGAGTAATGGTGGTCTGACCGTAGATCCTTCCTCTTTGATTGAACTCATAACTTGAACTCAACCAAAATCTTCATGCAGTTATGCACTTTTCAGGACTCTTTTCACTTTTACCCAAAGGTGAGCCGCTCTGGTACCAATTGAAGTTATATAAACTGGGCAGTCATGTTCATGATCATGTGTACGTACATTATAATGAACGTGTAAGATCAGAAAGATAAATTGAAAGTAAGTAAATGGCACGAGGTTGATAACCTTGTTCAATCAACTGATCTACGTTGGGGGACTTCACAAGTCCGTGAGAAACAATTCACTACTCTGTTGCAAGGTTACAAAGGCTGTTACATGATGACCTCACGTTACTCGACCCATTTCCTACGTACTACAACCTCTTTCGATGGACTGAATTGTAAGATCCCCTTACAACCTAGACTCCCTCTAGTTCCCACAGGAAATCTCTCCCCTGACTTCTTTAAAAGTGTGAATGAAAAAATTTCAAACACAGACTATACACACAATGATCACAAGGATCAAACCTAGTCTACCTAAATACTATATACTTCAAACTTGAAGTCTTTTAGAGGCCCTAGCTCTTGTGTATTCGTAAAACCCTCACACCTCTAACTAGTCTGATTCACAGGCTATTTATAAACACAAGACATAGCCTGAACAAGGTAATCAGATTTGTCCTAATTTGGATCAAACTCAACAAGGAAACTTTCCTTGTTTAAATAGGACAACTCCTAGTTAGAAACCTTCCTTGAATAGAACTTGCCTTTTTCCTTCTTGATCTTCATCTACGAACAAAGCATCTTCTATTCTGAAATGTCTATCTTGAAAAAGCAGCTTCAACTCCTTGAACCCAGCATGGCACGTCTCTTGAAAACTCTCTGGACAACCATGTACATGATCATGTTCACGAACATGCTCAAGTACATTCTTCAATCTTCAATCAGATTGGCATCAGAATATTCATATCGTAATGTCTAGCCGATAGTCTTCAAACTTGAAAAATCAGACCCTTTGTGTTCTTTGAATTTCCATAAAGATCATGATAATCTAAAAGACTTAGTGCAGATGGCACTAACAAAATTGTCTAAGTCTTCAGTTGGATTGTCTAAGCCTTCAGTTCGGTTGACTTAGCCTTCAGTTCATTTGTCTAAGCCTTCAGTTCGGTTGATTTAGCCTTTATTTGATTTGTCTAAGCTTCATTTCGGTTGACTTAGCCTTCTATTTGTTGTCCGGTCGCACTCTACACGCGCATAAATCAACTGACTGAACCCCGCAAGAGAATGGGGTCGATTGTAGGGTGGTGAGCTAACTCGGGTCGTGTCTCTCGAGGAAAGCTTTGTCTGGGCGATTACCTTTCTATGTCACAATTGTTAACAAGCACATGAATTTAAACACATACCTAGACATCGTAAACAGGGGTCAGATAGCTTTTACTAAACTAGTAAATATAAAGCAAGTAAAATTAATTAACAACACCACCAATCACAAAGATAGAGGATATGATTATGAGAAGAGCATTAGGGTGTAGATTCTTTCATAAATTTCTCTCATAGCTTGAGTCAAGATGATTATGTTAATCCCGGTCATACAATAGTCCCTTCAATTGGTTTAACTTCAATTACTGTCACCGTCTATCCGTTAAACCTCTATTAGCTATATCATACGAACTAATAGGCTTATGTACCCAGTCCGCCTATAGATTAACAATTAGCTTATGAAACCCAGTCCATCTAACGTTTAAGGAACTAAGTTCGGGCTATAGAATCTCCTCTCGGTCTCCTCTAAAGCCTAGAAATGCTAAGTAGTGGCCAATTACCCAGCATAATTAAGCACAATTTCAACAATAAGAAACCAACTATCACAAGCATAAAATCGAACCCAAATCGATTATCTATCCCCTAATGTAGGAATTATCCCAACACCATGCTCAAGATCACACAATAATCATAAAAGCCAATAATTTCATAAATCCAAAGATAAATAAAATACAAACTTCTACAATGTTTGTTGTCTCGAGAGTTTTGGGACAAATCCCCACAAATGGGCTAAAGCTAAAAGAAAGAGTTACCAATGTGGAGCTCCTCATTCAAGCTTAGCTACTGCGGTCCACTTGAAGTTAGATTATTCTTCTCGGCCCATCATCAAAGTGGATCTCCTTCCGCAAGCCTAGCTTCCGCGGACGGCTTAGAATTGGACTCCTCTTCTCGAGCCTTTCTCCTTAAGCTCTAACCCCTTTACCTTTTCTCCTCCTCATTCTCTCTCTTTGGAACGGTGGTGAGGGTGAAGTGGTAGATAGAAGAGTAAGTTGGTGAATGGGGTGAGAGAGGGGAGAATGGTTGACGGTGTGTGAATCAATCTCTTCTTTTTTTCCAAAAAGTGAAGTGAGAGATATATATGGGGAGATGAAGTGTTGGAGAAGATTGGTGTATCCTCCTCCCCAAAGTCCAGTGATGATGATAGAGGGAGTTATTGTTAAAGATATAGGAGATATGAGGAGATTTGTGTGGGAGTTGGGGGACAAAAATCAAAAGAGGAGTAATTAGGGATTTAAATCCTACTAACCTAGGTAGCCAAAAAGTCTCCACCCTAATCTAAATTCCAGCTGGCCATGAGGATGAAAATGAAGGAGTCGAGCCTTGGTTAAACACGGAAACTAATGAGGGAGAGTGGCAAAACTGATCGGGTATAAAAAACTGAACGAGGAGCTGGACTGGACGCACCCTGCGCGCCCGCGGGGTGCCGCGCACCCGCAGGGCTCGGGCGCCGCGCATTCGCTGGGGTCAGTGCGCTCAAGGCGGCGTTTCTCCGAGAGTACCACCGCGCGGTCGCGGGGCATGCACGGCCGCGTGGAGGTGTCACTCCATCTTTGGCAGCTTCCACAGTTTTGCTTCGTTCTCGCTCGTTTCTTAACCGATTGACACGATTCAACTTGCTACGTGCTCCTTATTTGATTCTCTATCTTTCCATTATCTTGAATCCCTCAAATTTTACATTCACTTATCCTCCATTTCCTCAAGATGTTGTGCAAATCTGACACAACTCACCAAAAGAGCAAAAGTGAAGGAAACAACAACAAAACACAAAAATACAGGAAAACACATACTAAAGATATTAAATTCCTTCAATAAAATAGTACAAATAATCACTAAGCAACTCCCCCACACTTAACCCTTTGGTGGTCCTCAAGCAAATAAAATCATTCTAGATATGAAGCAAGAAGGAATTACCCCCAAGAAGATTATGCACATTAGAACATTCCACACTATTTCAAACTAGAAAGTTTATCATCGAGGAGAATGACACATTTATTAAACAAGGCATGCGGCTCGTTCAATGAGAATAAGCAGACAAGATATTCTCAAGGAAAAATGCAACAATTATCCTATAGAACATTCCTCTTACTAACTCCCCCACACTTTATTCAAAGATAACCAGGAATGCACCCAAAGGATATAATTCATTAGGTGAAATCATCGGGGTGAACCGAGCTTCCTAACATGGTTTCCCATACTCATCATGGATAAATTCAAAGGAATAACACACATGATAGGAGTAGAATCCAAAGTGCAATCCCGTTTATTACGATAATTAAACAAGAGGACGTGGGTCAAGCTTCATAAGGTTTAGTCCTTAGAGATAAAATCCCTAGTGTCCTTGTGTGGTTTCCCATGCTCATAGTTGATTTAAACGACTAGAGGAGCATAAATCCTTATTATCCTCACTTTTATTTAACATACATTTTGTTTTATTCGTTTTTTTGTTTTTTTTTGTATATATCAAATGATAGGAAGTTAGAGGAAAGGATGATTTTTCGAGCAGGATTGACACATTTGCCCAGAGAACGAACAAGCCTTCAATATTCTTAGAAGACGAGACCCCACAACACAAATCATCAAAATATAATCATTCTCAAGACAACTCCCATAATACAATGAAATAATGGGAATGATTTCATGTAGCATGAATATCTTAACAATAATCCCTTGAAGATTCATATTCCAAATAATCAAGTTTGTCAATTAGACAAGAGAAATCATGCTAAGGGCGAGTTTAAACAAACAAATCACAACAAAATCAAGAAGTACAAAACAAAATAAAAAGACACACAACAACTTTCAAAATAAATTTTTTTAAAATTCAACGTAAATTTCAAAATTCAACATAAAATCAAAAATACAATCATAAAGACATAAAAACACAAGTTCACCCCCCCCCCCCCCGCCCCATACTTAAATCATGCATTGCCCCAATGCAAGAATTAAAGGGAAGAGAAAATATTACAGAGTGTAGAAGATCGGCAACAGGCGCAGGTTGCTACAAAACAACACAAACAAAGAACAACGAACAAAGAAAATAATAGAGAAAATAGAAAAATATTAACAACGCAAACGAAACACAAAATAGGAAAATAAATAAAAACACTTCACTGCTCTGGTGGTTGAAAAGTGGTGGAGGGGGCTGCGGAGTTGTGAGAAGTTAGGGTTAAATTGGAGCCTTTATTTATGGGATTGAGGGTGTGCGCTCATGGGAAGAAGCGCGCTCGCTGGGTGCGTTGAAGGGAGAGGGGCCGTGCGCTCATGTGGGCATCGCGCTCGTGGGGTCATTTGGCAGAGAGCCTCACCCCGCGGTCGCGCCAGTGCCGTGCTGACGGACCTACACTTTGTTATTTTTCATCAGTTTCCTGAGCCAGCTGAGTGCTCCTCATTCTTTGCCCCCACAAGACAACAACAAAAATACAAACTTAAACGGACAAAAAGGGTAAAAATTAACTAAACATGAAAGTAATAAAATCATGGGTTGCCTCCCATGTAGCACTTATTTTAATGTCCTGAGCTGGACAGAGCCTTAGTCGATTAGCATAGAGGATCATTGAGCATGATCGGCTCGACTCCATGCTCCCATTGTTGGTCTTCATTTCGAGCTTTGTTACTCAAAGAGTAAGCTTCACTCGAACTTTCCCCTTCCCAGTTAGGCACCCCAATCCTCTATGGTCTGTGAATATTTTTGAACACAAGACTAGCTTCCTGTTTAGACATTTTTAACCTAGCATACAAGAAAATGGATCACATGCAACTGGGGAAGAAGAAATGAAAGCTAAAAGAAAAACACAAAGAACAAAACCAAAACAAAACAACACAAGACACACAAAAACACAAATACCAAAACAAAACAAAACAACACGGGAACACAAACACTAAGCAAACACAAAAGCACAAACACGAAAAAAATTATAACATAAAAAGATAATACGCCTAAAGCTTTCCCCGGCAACGGTGCCAATTTGTTTATTGTCCGATCGCACTCTACACATGCATAAATCAATTGACCGAACCCTACAAGAGAACGGGGTCGATTATAGGGCGGTGAGCTAACTCGGGTCATGTCTCTCGAGGAAAGCTTCATTTGGGCGATTACCTTTCTATGCCACAATTTTTAACAAGCACATGAATTTAAACACATACATAAATATCCTAAATAGGGGTCGGATTGCTTTTACTAAACTAGTAAATCTAAAGGAAGTAAAATTAACTAACAACACCACCAATCACAAAGATAGAGGATATGATTATGGGAAGAGCATTAGGGTGTAGATTCTCTAATTGATTTCTCTCCTAGCTTGAGTTAAGATGATTATCTTAATCCCGGTCATACAATAGTCCCTTCAATTGGTTTAACTTCAATTACTGTCACCGTCTATCCGTTAAACCTATATCGGCTATATCATACGAACTAATAGGCTTATGTACCCAGTCTACCTATAGATTAACAATTACCTTATGAAACCAGTCCACCTAACGTTGAAAAAACTATGTTTGGACTATAGAATCTCCTCTCGGTCTCATCTAAAGCCTAGAAATGCTAAGTAGTGGCCAAATACCCAACATAATCAAGCACAATTTCAACAATAAGAAACCAACCATCACAAGCATGAAATCGAACCCAAATCGATTATCTATCCCCTAATGTAGGAATTAGCCCAACACCATGCTCAAGATCACACAATAATCATAAAATCCATTTATTTCATAAATCCAAAGATAAATAAAATACAAACTTCTATAATGTTTGTTGTCTCGAGAGTTTTGGGACAAATCCCCACAAATGGGCTAAAGCTAAAAGAAATAGTTACCAAAGTGGAGCTCCTCGTTCAAGCTTAGCTACCGCGGTCCACTTGAAGTTGGATTATTCTTCTCGGGCCGTTATCAAAGTGGATCTCCTTCTGCAAGCCTAGCTTCCGCGGACGGCTTAGAGTTGGACTCCTCTTCTCGAGCCTTCCGTCTTAAGCTCTAGCCCCTTTGCCTCTTCTCCTCCTCCTTCTCTCTCTTTGGAACGGTGGTGAAGGTGAAGTGGTAGATAGAAGAGTAAGTTGGTGAATGAGGTGAGAGAGGAGAGAATGGTTGATGGTGTGTGAATCAATCCCTTCTTTTTTTCCAAAAAGTGAAGTGAGATATATATATGGGGAGATGAAGTGTTGGAGAAGATTGGTGTATCCCCCTCCCCAAAGTTAAGTGATGATGATAGAGGGAGTTATTGTTAAAGGTATTGGAGATATGAGGAGATTTGTGTAGGAGTTGGGGGACAAAAATCAAAAGAGGACTAATGATGGAATTAAATCCTACTAACCTAGGTAGCTAAAAAGTCTCCACCCTAATCTAAATTCCAGCTGGCCATGGGGATGAAAATGAAGAAGTCGAGCCTTGCTTAAACACGGGAACTGATGAGGGAGAGTGGAAAAACTGATCGGGTGCGAAAAACTGAATGGGGAGCTGGACTGGACGCACCCCGAGCGCCGGCGGGGTGCCGCGTGCTCACGGGGTTCGGGCACCGCTCTTCCACAGGGGTCCGCATACTCGAGGGGCATTTCGCCAAGAGTACTACCGCGCGGTCGCGGGGCTTTCGCGGCCACGTGGAGGTGTCGCTCCTTCTTTGGCAGCTTCCATGGTTTTACTTCCTTCTCGTTGGTTTCTTGGCCGATTGACCCGATTCAACTTGCTACGCACTCTTTATTCGATTCTCTATCTTTCAATTATCTTGAATACCTCAAATTTTGCATTCATTTATCCTCCATTTTCTCAAGATGTTGTGCAAATCTGACACAACTCACCAAAAGAGCAAAAGTGAAGGAAACAACATCAAAACAACACAAAAACACAGAAAAAACACATACTAAAGATACTAAATTCCTACAATTAAATAGTACAAATATTCACTAAACGTCTTCAGTTTTTCTTTAGTGTTTTAACATCTCATCAAAACTTTATTTATGACTTCTTTTAATTGTTTTTCCTAACACTAATTATGAGAGCATCCAAAGTAGGAGGAAGTTTTGAAAAACCTGGTAAGGCGGAAGAAAGAGAGGAGGAAATTGGGAGAGAAAAACATTTTTTTTGCTTTCTTCAACAAGTTTAAAAAGTAGAACTCGCACATGCACACCTGGCACCACCATATTCTCTCTCTTTTATTGTTTTCTCACTCATCTTTCATTTATAGTGGGACCATGCATAGAATAATTAATTTTGAGGGAGCATTATTGGAGTGAAAAAATAAGGAAGAATGATATAGATGTGGCAGTGATGTGGAACATAAATTACTGAAAATAAAAAAGCAGCATTGTGAATTGAATGCTTTTAATACAATCTAACATATCTTGATCCATCAAAAAATATAATACAAGAATACTCATTATAATAAAAAATAGATATAAGTTGTATTGATGTTGGTCCTGGGTGAGTCTGAATCAATTTAGAGGGGATGAATAAACTGACTCCAATTCTTAAAACAAATGCGGAATGAATAGGGCCCTTAACTCGCGTAACAAAAACTTATCAATGCACTTAATCAGTTGGCTCGAAGTGCAACTTGTGTGATGTATGTATGCAGTTAAAGGAATGCAACTGAAAAGCAATAAGTTTAGCACACACAAGTAGTTTATAGAGGTTCGAAGCTAAAACTTCTATGTCCTATCTTCCTTACTGAAAAGGGCAATTCACTATGTAACGGTAAAGTTTCTTTATTATAATTACACAATGAAGACAATTGTTGAACCTAGCTAATGACAACTCTCACGGAGTCGCTGTCTCCTTTTCAACTGGTGTTGTCCCGAAAATGTTAGTTCCAACAAATGCGGTCTCCTCAGCTGGTATCGACAACTCATACTTACGATCCCCAACTGCTCACTGAAGAGATAAGGTGTTATTGCCCATCTTTTCAAGGTTTTAGATCTCTTTTGATCTTCAAGAATGCAGTCTTGAATCTGGTATCAACTGATGCGCTCCTTAAGCTTGAGCTGAGTAGTTGATTGGTGTGTATGTCTGAACTGAGAAGCTTGCTCTGGCTGGATTCTTCAACAGCTAGCTTGATGATGAACGTTTGGCTTCTTCTTCTTAGTTGGAACTCTTTTCTGCAGATACTTGGCACTTGATTCTTTGAACTGTGAGGAAGTCTATATAGCAAAAGTTTGTTCTGTAAAAATCTGTTTGGCAAGATTCTTTTCAGGGAAGAAGTTCTTATTGCCAAAAGATTCCTTCTTCACAAGTTGAATCACTCGTCCTTTATAGAGGAGTGAGCTAGTGACCGTTTATGAATCAACAACTAATCATAAATGATTCGTTGATTTTTAAAGCCGTTGAGGGCCCTTTTGTTGAGGTAGCCATTGTACTACCGTTTGTTTCCTGACAAGCATTTACTTCAGGATCTTGGCTTGTATTAACTTCAATATCTTCTTGTCTTGTTCATCAGTTCTGAGCTTCACCTAGCAGTTGTGATTTTCAATTGGGTCAAATCCTCAGCCGGTAGTTCTGTGCTTCCTGTTAGCGGTTTTTTAAGCTCCAATTTTGACTTTCTTCATTTGACAGTTCTGAGCTCTAGCTTGATGCTTTTGAACTCCAGTTTGACTTCCTTCAACTGGCAGTATTGGGCTCTAGCTTTATGCTTCTGAGCTCCAGTTAGACTTTCTTCAGCTGACAGTTTTGGGCTCTGGCTTGATGCTTTTGAGCACCAGTTAGACTTCCTTTAGCTAGTATATTAGCTTGCTGACCTTCAGATGGTATTCAGAGTTGCCATATCCTTAGCTAGAATACTGAACTGGTGCCTCTTTAGCTAGATTTCTGGACTGATGTCTCTTCAGCTGGAATTCATTTTGATCCTGATAGTGAGTTGGCACTTTGAACTTGTCAGTTTCACTGATCTGACAGTCTGTATCTTAATTTTCTTGACTTACTAATTGATTTAGTAATCAAGCTTCTGATTTCTTCTTTCCTTTGCTCTTGGTTGAATTTGATCTGCTTCTTTTTCTTCTTTAGATTGATCATACTTTAGCTATGCTTAGCTCAATCTTTTGTTCGATCAATCTCGGTTTTCTGCTTGATTTTGCTTTCAGTTTTTCAAAGAATTTTGACATGTTTTGACATTTCATCAAAACCACAACTTGGATTACTATCATAGGTCACTCTTGATAGTTTTTCCTAACATTTTTTCGCATTTTGATGATGTCAAAACTTGGAAAAATTGAGCAATGATGATGGAAAAACTGATTTGAGAATTTTTCACATTGTGTAAAATGATACACAATCAAGCATAGAAAACCCTTCGTAAGCTTAGAAACTATTTTCATAAACTGATTAGATTCTCACAATCTACAACGGTTTTGCCTCTTTTTTTTATTTCAGTTTCTTGTTTTTCTTCTTCTTTGACAGCTGCATCTCCCTTCAGCTTCTCCACTTACTGCTAGATTCTCTCTTTCTCTAGCATTTCTTCAGGCTTCCCCCCATGTTTCCTCCTGAGGCTGATGCCTCTCTTCTTTAGCAGTTTCAGCAGTCCGCACTACTTCCCCCTGAGGCTGATCTTCCCCCTAAAACTGCGTTTCCCTTTGAATCTCATCCCAGAGACTCATGATTTCTCCACTTTCTTTTCCATCATTGTTGTTCTCATCTTTCTCATCTTTCCCCTTTTTGGAATCATCTAAAAGGGTGTGTATTTGTAGATCAAATGATGATATAGGAACATGTCGTAACAAACTGAAGGTATTGGCGAGGTTACCTTCATATGGAGATGGATATGGGAGATATGGTGTTCAGTTGCCATAAGTTGACCAAGATATGGGAGCGGAGGTAGATCTTGAGTATCAGTTGTCAATGCAGCCGAACTGGTGAAAAGTTCTTCAATTGGTGGTTGCTACATGTGCTCCAAAGGGGTGGAAGAGGAGTGCGATGGTTTATTGGATAGTAATGGAGCCTCTACTAGGACTTTGAGTTAAATTCACTTTATCATCGAATCCATAATCTCCGAGATAGTTGGAGATGCTGTGAATGGATTGTTCATCCAATCCCTGCTCCAGTTGCCTTCTTAGATCTAGAAATATTTTCCCGTTGCTTCAAGCAGTTGGAACATAACTGCCTCGTCAACTTGAGATCTCCAGCGATGCCAGCGGAGATATCTTTTCAGTTGTTGAAAAAGGGAGGAGTCAAAACTCTCAATGAGGCCAAACTTGCTGTAAAGCAAGTGTTCGAGAGTCTGGTTGAAGTTATCTTTAACGCCATCCATGGAGTTGGTGGCAGCTGGCTGTGAGTCGGCTGGTATTGTTGACTGTCCACTCATTGTGTCAGTTTCGAACACTGGATGCTTTCCACGATGGTTGTCTATCAGTTCAGCTCGAGCAATTATATCATCATCATCAACTTGTGGTTTCTTCATGTTTCTGCCGAACGGCTTCAAGTTAGCCTTTCTCTTCACAAAAATTGTGGGGTCAAAATCTCTCATGTCGATCAACTCGCCATAAGGTGGAGGAGTGCAGATTTGATCACAAATAATTTGACTTAACCGGTTGATAAATCAAAGCTTCTCCTTGAATGTGCCAGTTAGATAGTCAAACTGGAATCTTTGAACATTGAGACGAAGTTGAGATAACACAAACGATGCCCAGTCCACTTTGCATCTGTAGTGTGTAAGTGCCATCAAGTGAGCATTCTCGGTGCTGAAGTGGACATAGTCGATGTTGCCTCAAAGGTAGTGAATCACTATATCCAAGAGTTGAATGAACTCCATTGCTAGGCTATCCTTCAGCCTGTGAGTGTAGTCTCGATGCTCAATGTTTGGAAACTTCCAGGCATTTCACAGTTGTTGCTGGCTCAGCATAGATATCGTGTGTACTTCTGGTCTTCTGCCGAGTAGATGGAGTGTTTCCATCATTGTTTCCTTCATGATCGTGATCACTTGAGTGTCTACTGATGAGATGATATTATTGGTTATAATTTTTGCATTTTTGTATAACTCTGCGACAAGCTCCGGAAAGCATCTCTTTTGTAATTTATATCTCTCAAGCTATCAACTCTTTTCTACTTTAGTAGTTAATGTTGCTCAAAGGCATTAATGACAGCTTTTAGTGAGAGATCATCCTATTTTTGAAATTATAGTCGTTGGATTATGATAAGGAAATGCATTTGATCACAACGGTAATAATTTACTTTAGAATAAGTTTGAAAGAATGATCAATTAAAGAAAACTTATCCTATGTTAGTTGGGATATGGTCCAACTGATGTCTTGTGTTGTGAGTTGATGATGTGGCAGTTGATCAATCAGTTCGGCCATTCCTTCTGCTTGGCCCTCGTCACTAATTCATCACTGAACTGATGAAGTCAGTTTCTGAGCTGCTGGATCAAATCTCAGTCAGTTTCCTCTTCTTGATGGGGCGAACTAGATGTTCTTCACTGCTTCCTTTCAAGCAGTTTGATCTCTTCCCCTTTGATGTAGATCCAGTTTCTCTTATCGGCTGCTCTGGCCTTTCTTTTCTCACAGATTGATTTTGTTACTTAGTTACAGCTGATGAGATCCTTCTCCTTGTATACGAGTTTCTCTTGTGAGATGGCTTAAACTGATATTCTTGAGGATTCAGCTGAGCTGTCTTCGAGCTTGACGTTATCAGGAGAGTGACATATCTCTTGGATAAGAGATTTGGTGAGGTGGCAGTGTCTTATCATCATCTTCTCGACTTTCTGCAACTAGAGTATGCAATAGATCCCTTTATAACCGCTTAGTTGTAGGTCCAGTTGGTCGAGGTGGCTTAGCTGACTGACTTGACAGATTGTCAAAGTTTAGTTTTCGGCGGAGATGGATCATTGGGCAGTTAGCTGGCTAATTAGCTGCAGTTTCTCCTTGAGCCATAATGTCACTTCTCAGCTTGGCAAGTAGAGTAGTTGGAGGAATCTTGTTAGCCAGTCGGTGGCTCATACTCCTCTGAACTTGCACTATTGTTGGAGGAAATGGATTTGATGACCCTATTCATTTTAGACTCCAAGTTTCTTCTCTTTGCCAGAAACTCATATCGTGAAAGGCAGATTTCAAGAAATGAGATTGGATAGACATTAAGTGTCTCCAGTTGAACCAGTAGAAATACCATTGTAATTGTTTAAACAGCTCTTGATCTTGCATAGCCACAAATGCAAATTGAGTGAGAAATAAATTGGTTACTTCTTTTTGTGCACTCTTAGTTGCATATTCACTACTGTAAAAAGTGTGAATATTTTCTTCCATCAGTTGGAAAGGTGGGAAAGTGCTTCTGAAGTAATTAGCTCCATAGTTTGGAAGAGGGATTCTGAAATAGAATAAGCTCATCTGGATCAGAACAAACTTGGAAATCAGCTGATGATCCATTCTTCGAAATTGGTGACGGAATGACATTAGCGGTTGAGTTGCTCGATTTTGTGGCACTTCTCTTAACCCTAGTCCTCCTTTTCTTCTTAACTGATTGAAGTTGGATGCACCATTTCTTGGGAATCCAGTCAGAGACAAGGACTGGTAAAGCATCATCACTCGATAGCTTCAGGATGTCTTCAATTAACTTGCTAATCCTGAGAACAAGTCCTACCACGGACTCAAATTTCCTAGTTCTCTTTAAGTTGGATGCTTTGAGAACTTGATGCTTGATTTGAGAAAATACAAACTCTACCTAGTTTGTTTCTCTTCCTTCAACTAGGTGAATAATCACATTATACCTCTCTGGGATAAGCTGACCCAGACTTCCAATGGCTCCAAACATCATCTTGTCTGTGATATCGAGCAGAACTCCATACTCTAGCTTCAAATCAATTTTAGCGGTGGTAAAACTGAATGTCTTTCTGCAGGTGGAAGCTTTCCAGTTTCTCCAATGTGGTTCAACTGCTTTACTCAATTCATGAACTGTTGCTCCTTTCTTTGGAAGTTGAAATACTTCACTAACTGTGTCTTCAGTTATCTTGATTGATTGACCTTGAATAACTGAAAGTATTTCCTTGCCATTTGCACTCATTCTTGTTTGAAGGAGAAATTCACTCACCAAGTTTTGTCTGAAGAACCTTGGTGGTGTTTCTAGGTAGTAAAGAATTCCTATCTTGTGAAGATTAACAAGCAGGTTTGGGCTATTTGACTCATGGAGAATTTCCTGGAACTTCTTTCTTTCAAGAAATTTGTCTCTCAACATTTGGCTTTTGAAGGGATTTGAAGAGCTGAGGGATTCTGCCATTGAAGGAATTGGCTATAATTTTTGTTGAGAGAATCAGAGAGGGAAGACTCTTAGAATAAGTTTCGAATGAGTGTGTCTCTTGCAAAAGAACTAGATCTCAGGAGGTTTATGAGTAATAAATGATACTCATAAATATTTGAAGACAATGTCATTTGCCTTTTGCTTTTGGCTTTTAATACCGTATGTCAGAGATTCAATGGTAAGAAATTTCAAAAGTCTTGCTAACTTGGCATTTATCAATAAAATATAGATTTTATTGATCAAAAAAGATTAATAAACTAAGTTACAAGAAGAAAACTTAGAGATCCTAATTAGTTGAGCTTGATCAGTCTCTAATCCTTCTTGTGCTCAGTCTTCCTTCTTTTAGCAGCAGGCTCACCAGTTTTTTTGCTGCTCGATGGCTCTGCTTCAGTTGTTATAGCTCCAGCTTGAGATTGTAACATTTTGATGAGCTCACTGTGTAGCTTGAGCTGTTGCTACATACTGCGAATCAATTCTTCATGATGAACTGTGAACTGAGCAGTGGAGCCTTCAGGCTACTCTTGGAACTGGACTGTAGATGTTGTGTCCTCATAGAGAACTAAAGTGTCTTCATCAAGTTGTAGTTCATCACCTAGTGATGTGACTTTTTCTCCTTCTTCAGTTCCTTTGATTTCTTCACAGAGAACCGTTCTGGACTACTCAGCATTTCCTAGACTGATTGTCTCTCCATAGCTTGGTTCCGGTGGCGTCTCTGGTGCTGTAAGCTAAGATCTTGGCAGATTTGGATCCACATATACTACAATTTCTAGTGAACCCTTGTACCATTGATGTTCTTCCAACTGATCAGTTGGATTCTCTTGGATTGGCTGCTCATCAGCTTGAGCAGTTGGAGCCTCTTCTGAGGGGTGGAACTAGGAGATTGGCTTGACAAGAGTGGCAATCGGCAGTCGGAATGTTGCCACATCCTCAGTTTCCTCAGTTGCCGGAGCCTTTTCAGTTGGCTCATCAGTTTGAGCAGTTTGAGGCTCGTCTTGTCCCTCAGACTAAGTAGTTTGCTCAGGCCCTTCAGTTTGACCATCAGTTGGTCGAACTGGTGATCTAAGCATTTTCTCAAACTCAAAGTCACTTGTGAACTTGTCAGCTGCCTCTTCATTTGTTGACTGGTTATCGGGAGAGTCTGGAATGAGATTGATCTCTACCTCTTTCGGAAAGTGTATTTCTCTTAGCGCTTCATCTATGAGATCATCCACTGGTGTTTGCTCTTCTCTTGTTGATGGAGTCTCAGACTATGGCTCTGGCTAATCTTTCTTCAATTCTTCATAGAGCCACCTTTGAAGATTTAGCCATTTCTTGCTATCCTTTTCTATTGAATAAGCTGGAGGCATGATTCCTTTGAGATCACATATCTCACTGAACACATCTTCCATTGATCCTTTAGATGGTTCTTTACACATCTTCCGTATGTATAGTTGCCTCTTCAGGTCTTTACTTCTTATAGCTCCTGCATTCTTGCTACTTGTCCATTATAGACTCCATTCATCTTCCCTCTTCTGGAAACTCATTCCGTGAAAGGCTAATAGGGAGAGAAATTGATCGGTCAGATAAACATGATGCCATAGAAACCAGTATAGATATCTGGTTAATGTGTTAAACAACTCTTCATGACCAAAGAGTTCTGGGCATAGTGTTGAGCTGCATATTGATTCATTGTCTCTTCAGCCCATATTTTGATGTCTTCTCCTTTTAAGAAGGCTCTAATGTTTTCTTCAGTTTATGCCATCAGAGGGCATATGAGCCGGAAGTAATCAGCTCTAGTTTCTTCATGCGGTATTCTTTTTTCAGGGATCAGATCTCTTAGATTGGCGCATGGAGCAAGATCTTCAATAGTGAGATTTGGAGGGATAGTTAAATCTGAAACTTGATTCTCCTCCTTTCTCTTTGATGTCTGCATTATCTTAGTCATTCTCTTCTTTGTTTGACCAGCCAGCTTCTTGCTCTGAACCGATCTGGTGTTTGGTCTTCGTTTAGGCTCAGTTCCCATGTCAGTTTCGATTGTAGCTGCCTCAGATCGATCAGCTAGTGAACTTGTTCTGACTAATGTGCTGGTTCCAGGCCCAGTTGCAGTTACTTGTATTTCAGCTTCAATTGTATCTTATGACTTGAAGATTTCAGCTTCAGAATCTGAAGAGTCATTCTTGGAACTGTCAATTGATTGTTGTTTTCCTTTTCCTTCAGCTACAGATCCTTTCTTTCTGGATCTGGTTGACTGAACTGATCCAATTTCTTTAATCTTGACAGATTGGGTAGAGGCTGGAATGAAATCTCATCTACTTATCAGTTTGAAATCTTTTTCTTCACTCATCATTTTTGGAAACTCCTCCATTATCAAGCTGACCCGATTGAGTAGTATAAATTTCTTCAGCTGATTGAAGAAGAATTTAGCCCAATTGATATTCAGTTGATTGTCAACTACTACACAGGCTTTGTACTTTATCTTGGACATTTTTAAGTGATTGTCGGTAGTTCCAACTATCATCTTTACCACTATCGATGCTAGCATTTGATCTTCATCCTTGAAGCACGAGATGAAGTGGTTGTTTTTGTAAGCCACTTTTGACCCTTCCTTCTTCTAGACAGTGTAGACCTTTTCTAAGTTGACATATGTATCATCAAGAATAAGTCCCTTGGTAGGCAGCTCTAACACAGTCCCAAGAAACTCAGTAGTGATTGTAAAATGTCATCCTCTGACTCTGGTTGTGATTTGTAATGACTCTTTTATGCTCCTTGAGTTGAGAAAGAACTCGATAATAGCTTCTAGGTATACTCGTTTTGGAGTAACTTCAATAAATGTCTTCAGATTTGCCTAATACAGTTTCGAGATAATCTCATCAATGAGCACTGAGTTGTTACAGTTGCGAGAGAAAGCCACTGGGTCAAAGAACTTATCCTTGTATAGCTTTTCACAGAAGACAGTGGTGTCTTCTCCGATCAGTTGGAAATTGAATATCTTGCTAGTGCGACGACCAGCAATTTGAGCCATGATCTTTCAAGAAATGATTTTTATGAGATTGAAGACTTTTGGCTTGTTGGGCAGAATGGGATTCGGAGAGTAAGTCGGCAGCTAGGGTAAAATTATTTTGGGATTTTCAGCTGACCTATTTATGATAAGGTGAAGCTCATCCAACGGTTAAAAAAGTTTCAGATTTGGTGAATTTGATGCTTTAGATTTGATGCGAAGGATGTGGCTGAAGAATCGCTTCGACTTCTAAAATATATTCATTGGGAGTAAATGAGGAGAGATAAAGTGGGTCCAATGGTAATATTCAAATGATGTGTCATTTTTACTGTTCGCTTAAAATAAATTTGAACTTATCTGTTTATATCTCTCTCTCCTTGGCTTCCACGTGGCCTTGAGCTGCTGACGTCATCAGTTGACTTTGCTGCAGCTGATGATCTCCAGTTGACTAGATCAGTTTCAACTGAGATGTATCTTCAATTCAGCTCTTTTGTCAGCTGAGATAGCTTTTAGCTCTTCCTCCAGTTCAGCTGCTTGTTTCAGTTGATGATGAGCTGCTTTCTCCAATTTGAACTGATTGAACTTTTGACTAGTTCTAGTTCTTTTAACTTCTCAGCTTCTTGCCTCACATCAATTTGCAAGGGTTTTTAGCTTGCTCTTCTTTTGAACTGATTGTTTTATCAATTGTGGACCCTTTGCTAACTGAACTTATGTACCTTTGGTTCAGTTTCCAGCTTCTCCTCCATTCTTCTCATCAGTTAGAGTTACCTTCTGCACTCCCTCATTCAGTTGATAATCTTCATCTCTTGAAGCTAGTTCCAATAGTCCCTGTTGGATACATAGCTCCACGAATCTTGTTTCTGTTATTGGCTTTGTGAAGATGTCAGCTATCTGCTTCTCTGTATTGACATATTGGATGCATATGCCATTCTTCTCAATGTGATCTCTGATAAAGTGGTGTCTTATATCAATGTGCTTTGTTCTAAAATGCAGAATTGGATTTTGAGAGATCCCAATAGCACTATTGTTATCGCAGAAGATAGGTACTTCCTCAGTTTCGACCTTGTAATCCTTCAACTGCTACTTCATCCAGAATATTTGTGCACAGCAGCTTCCAGCAGCTACATACTCCGCTTCAATTATTGACGTGGCAACTGAGTGCTGCTTTTTGCTAAACCAGGATATCAGTTTGCTTCCGAGAAACTGACATGTTCCATTGGTGCTTTTTCTGTCAATCTTGCATCCACCAAAGTCTGAGTCTGAATAACCAATTAAACTCAAACTATCATATCTAGGATACCCTAATCCAAGATTTATGGTTCCTTTGAGGTATTTGATGATCCTTTTTGCTGCCTCAAGATGACTTTTCTTCGGGTTGGCTTGAAATCGTGCACATAAACTGATTGAACATGATATGTCTGGTCAGCTGGCAGTTAGATAGAGAAGCGAGCCAATGATGCCTCTGTAGTAGGTTGGACTGACTGATTCTCCTTCTTCATCGAGAGTCAGCTGAACTGATGTATTCATAGGAATCTTGAGAGTTTTTCCTTTATCAGTTCCAAACTTCTTTACTAGCTCATTCGTGTATTTAGCCTGGCTGATGAATATCCCAGTTTTGAGTTGCTTTACTTGGAGTCCTAAGAAGAATGTCATTTCTTCCTTCATGCTCATCTCGAATTCGCTTTATATCAGTTGAGCGAAACGAGTGCATAGATCTTTGATTTTTGATCCAAAGATTATGTCATCCACATAAATATGAACCATTAAGATCTTAGTTGATCGTTCTATTTGAAATAGAGTTCGATCAATGACTCCTTTTTGAAACCCATTCTTTAGCAAGAATGTTGTGAGGGTTTCGTACCAGGTTAGAGGAGCTTGCTTCAGTCCATAGAGAGCTTTCTTCAGCTTGAAGACATGATCGTCAATTTCAAATCTAGGTGGCTGCTCGATGTACATGTCCTCCTTGAGCATCCCTTGCAAAAATGCACTTTTGACATCCATTTGATAGACTGTGAAGTTGCAGTGAGCTGCATGTGCTAAAAACAGTCTTATGGCTTCGAGTCTTGCAATTGGTGCGAATGTCTCATCAAAATCAATCCCTTTTCTTTGAGAGTATCTCTTGGCTACCAGTCATTTCTTATCATGACACCTTGCTCGTCCAGTTTGTTGTGAAAAACCCACTTTGTGCTAATGACCTTCTGGGTCTTTGGTCTATCAACAAGAAACCATACATCATTCTTTGTGAACTGATTCAATTCTTCTTGTATTGCCATGATCCAGTCTGGATCTTCAAGAGCTTCTTTGATGTTTGCCAGTTCTGTTTGAGATATGAAGCATATGAAGAGAGCATGCTCAGTTGAACTTCTGGTTTGAACTCGGCTTCTTGGATCTCCAACGATCTTGTCAGCTGGATGGCTTTGGAGCCATTTGTGCAAGTTGGCTTTAGCTGAATCTTCTGTTGTTTCTTCAGCTTGTCCTTCAGCTTCAGTCCATAGAGAGCTTTCTTTAGCTTGGTGGTCTCAACACGATTTGTGTCCTTATCGACCTGGTTTCTTTCAACTGGTCTAGTGCCGGACTCATCACTTTCTTCTTCTAGTCCAACTTCAAACTGCTCTGTAACAGTATGATCCACATAGTCCTGAGAGTTATCGGTTTTACTAGATAGTACTTGAACTGATGTCCCAATTGCTTCTTTATTCCTGTACTCATTGGCAAACTCATCAAAAACAACATAACGTGTTACTTCCACAACAAGAGTTCATTTATTGAACACTCTGTAAGTTTGTGAATGAGGGGCATTATAACCAAGAAAGATTTCCTCATTAGCTTTGGCACTTAATGCTTTCAGTTGAGTCTTGCCATTGTTGTGAATGTAATATTTGCAGCCAAGTACTTTGAAATATGAGATAGAAGGCTTACGACCCTTGTATAGTTCATAAGAGGTTTTGTCATATGAACTGACGATGGCACTCTAGTTTTGAGTATGGCATGCTGTGTTGACTGCTTCGGCCCAGTAGTTTTCAGCTATGTTAGCATCAGCTATCATTGCTCAATCTGCTTTCTTAAGAGTTCGATTTTGCCATTCAGCTACACTATTTTGTTGTGGAGTTCTTGCAGCTGATACTCATGAGTTATTCCTAGTTCACTGAGAAAACTGATTATCTGCTGATTTACGAATTCTGTTCCGTTGTCTGAATGAATTCTTTGAATTGATCTCTCTTTTTCAGTTTGTAGTCTTCTGATCATAGCTGATAGCTTGGCGTAGGTTTCGTCCTTGCTTTTGAGAAACTCTACCCATGTGTATCTAGAGAAGTCATCAACTACTACAACAGTGAATCTTTTCCCTCTAGGAGTTTGTGGTTTAACTGGCCCAAATAGATCCATCTTTTACCCAGTTGTTCCTAGATGATAGCTTCTATTTTTGAATGATGATCTCACTTGCTTCTCTTTTTGATATGGCCCGCATACCCTAATTTTCTTGAAAATCTCCTTGGGAAGCCGCTCAACTTGCTCTTTCTTAGCCAGATGATTGATGGTTTTGAAGTTGAGGTGATTCAGTCGTCGATGCCATAGCCAGCTTACTTTATTTGATCCTTTCGATGGAAGGTAAGCTTCTGAGTAGCCTGTTGACTAGTCAACAACATCCATGTTGTCTTTTCTCACGCCAGTTAGAAGGATTACTCCAGTTGATTTATCTCGTATATCGCATGAGCTTCGACTGAAGTCAATTGTGTATCCATTGTCACAAAGTTGACTGATCCTGAGCAATTTATGCTTCAGCCCTTCTACATGGGAGACTCCATTGACAGTAACCTTTCCTTTGACCATGAACCCTTCTCTAATGGTTTGGCTTCTGGAGTTGTCTCCAAATGTGACTAATGGGCCTTTAATTTCTTTGTAACCTTTAAGATCCTATTTATCTCTTGTCATGTGTTTGGAGCACCCACTATCTAGATATCAAACTTCTTTGATCCTCTTCTTCAATAAGATGCTCTTTTCCTGCAAGAGAGAGGATTAGTGTTTAGGTACCTGTATGATATCGGGCCCTTGTTGACTAATTAAATGCTTAGGAATCCAAATTTTCCAAACTTTTAGCTTATCAGCAGGTAAAGAGTTTTCAGACTCTGGTCGTCTGATTAGTTTTACTTTCTTTTCAACTCTTCTTCTTTGAGTTGAATCAGTTGACTTGTACCTGCGATGAGAGTTAGTATGATAAAATACTTCAATCATAACTCTTTGGTTTTGAGCTTTTCTAGCTCTTCCATAAGGCCAGTTTATTGTGTTTCTCCAGTTAATTCCTCTTGGATTAATTCTTGGTTCACCTTTTGAATCCAAGTACTCATCATACTAGCTTACAAAGGTACTTCTCTGAGTTCTTTTCTAAGGATTTTGATACCTTTGTTGCAGATTGTACCTTGATGGTTGATGAGACTGAGGTCTAAACTGAGTATTTCTTCTTACTTCAGTTGTCCTGTCAGTTCTGTTCACTGATGGCCTAAACTGTGCTTGAGGCCTTGGGCGAACTATTGGTTTGGGTTGAACTGATGGTCTCTGATGAGCTGGAGGTATTGATTAGACTGATGGCCTTTGCTGATAGGTAGGTTGCCTGAACTAAACTGGTGGCCTTTGATGAGTTGGCTATTGATGATAAACTGATGGTCTTGGCTAAAAAGAATCTTTCAGTTGAACTGGTGCTTTCGGTTGAGAGGCTTGGCTGAACAGCTTAGGTAAGCTTGAGGGATTTTAAATACTCCCCTTGCTTTTGGTCGTCTCAACTGACTGGGTTGATGCAGGTCTGATGAAACCAGTTAGAGCTCCTTGTTCACTGGTTTGAGCAACTATCTTTTCTTTTTCAACGGCAGTGAACCTTTTGTATCCTAACCCTGGACTTCCAGTTCCAACTCTTTGATGACTTAAAATTTCATCAAGAGTTTGAGATCCCTTTTTGAATTTTAGAGTTACCTCTTCTTTCTCCTGGATCTCTTGCTTGAGTTTTAGGTTTTTAGCTTCTAGATTAGCAGTTCTAGATTTCAACTGTTCAAATTCTATCAACTGAGCTTCAAGAAAGTTCATTCTTTCATAATCAATGCTCAATTCTTTTATCTTACTTCTCAGTTCATCATTCTTATCCTTCAGTTCCACATGCATACATAATATAGAAGCTAACTGATCTTCTAGCATTCTTAATTATCCATTCAGTTCATTGCTAGAAATAGAAGCTTCGTGAATATGATAAAAATAAGTTAGAGAGTCAGATGCGATATCCTCTTCATCATCATCAGCCATGAGGCAAAACAATGCCTTATTATCAGAGCTGTAGCCATCAGAGTCAATTCCGGATCGGTAGTCTGAGTCATCTAGTATGGCATTCTTGGAGTTGGCCAGCATAGATTTTCTTTTGAAAAAGATTTTTCTTACTTTGGCCTTCTTGTCATCAGGCAGTCCAAGGCATTCGTACTAATAGTACCCTTGCTCGTGGTAGTGAAAACATTTACCCAAGCTTCGGCTGTTTCCCTTGACCTGCTCAGCTGGTTGTAGATTCCTTTCAGCTCCTGGCAATTCATCAGTTTGAGTTAAAACTGATGGTCGATCTCTGATCTTTTTGAGCTTTTCTAAAAGCTTCGTAACTGACTGAATTTGCTAGTTGATGTCTTCAGTCAGATTTTCTTTCTTTTCAGCTATTTCTCACCTTCGGTCAATTACAGACCCTCCTTGGTTCTCTCTGGTTGGTGTGCTCCTTGGTCAGAAACTGTTTCTTCCTTGAATTTCTCTAAACATGTTTCTTTCTCTACAGAAGGCAACATCTTGAACTGATGATGATGTTGATGCTTCTCTTTTCCTGTTTAGGCTGTACTCATGAGCTTTGAGAGAGCCAAAAAATTCTCTGGAAGTGATGCTATTTAGATTTCTTGATTCTTTTATAGCTATCACTTTCATATCCCACTCCTCTGTAAGATTATCCAAGATTTTGGAGTTCATCTCACAGTTTGGATAGTTTTTTCCCAGGTTATTCATCTCACTGATAATGCCTAGAAATCTCATTTCAAGGCTTGAGATGGTTTCTTCTGGCTGCATCTTGAAGAACTCGTATCTGTTCACTACCAGTTGGAGCTTGTTTCACTTGATTGCTTCGGACTCCTTGCACAAATCTACTAGCAAGTCCCATATCTCATTGGCGGTTTGGCAGTTCTTTCTGTCCTTCATTCGATCCTCATCAAGAGTTTGAAATAGTGCAGCTTGAGCAACAAACTCTAGGTTCTTTAACTTTTTCTCTTCGCTTGTGAGAAGATGAGTTAGCTTCAGGATCCTGACTGGTTGATTGACATCAACCATGTGGGCTTCGTTGTCCATCATGATAGTGATTGGACCATCTTATATCATTTCTCACATATTCTCATGTATTAAGCAGAGATGAGCCTTCATTCTCATGCTTCAGTTATCGTAGTTCTCAACTAAAAAGATAGGTAGCTTATGGTTTCCCATAGCTAGTAGATTAGCACAAATAAGTAGATCTGATTCAGTTGATCTACAGAAATGGCTGATCCTTAGAATTAACCACTCTGATACCACTTGTTGGTCCCGGACGAGTCTGAATCAGTTTAGAGGGGGATTGAATAAACTGACACCAATTTTTAAAACAAATGCGGAATGAATAGGGCCCTTGACTCACATAACAAAAACTTATCAATGCACTTAATCAGTTGAGATAATTAGTTGGCTCGAAGTGCAACTTGTGTGATGTATGTGTGCAGTTAAAGGAATACAACTGAAAAGTAATAAGTTTAGCACACACAAGCAGTTTATAGAGGTTCGAAGCTAAAACTTCTACGTCCTCTCTTCCTTACTGAAAAGGGTAATTCACTATGTAATGGTAAAGTTTATTTATTACAATTACACAATAAAGGCAATTGTTGAACCTAGCTAACGGCAACTCTCACGGAGTCGCTGTCTCCTTTTCAACTGGTGTTGTCCCAAAAATGTTAGTTCCAACAAATGCGGTCTCCTCAGCCGGTGTCGACAGCTCACACTTGCGATCCCCAACTGCCTGCTGGAAAGATAAGGTGATATTGCCCGTCTTTTCAAGGTTTTGGATTCTTTCGATCTTCAACAATGTAGTCTTGAATCTGGTATCAACTGATGCGCTCCTTAAGCTTAAGCTAAGTAGTTGATCGGTGTATATCTCTGAACTGAGAAGCATGCTCTAGCTAGATTCTTCAACAGCTAGCTTGATGATGAATGTTTGGCTTCTTTTTCTCAATTAAGACTCTTTTCTGCAGATACTTGGCACTTGATTCTTTCAACTATGAGGAGGAAGTCTATACAACAAAAGTTTGTTCTACAAAAATCTTTTTGGCAAGATCCTTTTCGGCAAGGAAGTTCTTGTTGGAAAAAGAGTTCTTCTTCACAAGTTGAATAACACGTCCTTTATAGAGGAGTGATCTTGTGACCATTTGTGAATAAACGACTGATCATAAATGATTCGTTCATTTTAAAGCCTTTGAGGGGCTTTTTGTTGATGTAGTCGTTGCACTGCCATTTGTTCCCTGACAATCATTTACTTCAGGATCTTAGCTTGCATTAACTTCAAGATCTTCTTGCTGGCAGTTCTGGGAATTTTGACTTTCAGTTTTGGCCTTTTGTCTTGTTCGTCGGTTTTGAGCTTTAGCTGGCAGTTGTGATTTTCAGTTGGGTCATATCCTCAGCTGGTAGTTCTGTGCTTCTTGTTGGCAGTTTTAAGCTCCAGTTTTGACTTTCTTCAGCTGGCAGTTCTGAGCTCTAGCTTGATGCTTCTGAGCACCAGTTAGACTTCCTTCAGCTGGCAGTTCTGGGCTCTGACTTGATGCTTCTGAGCTCCAGCTAGACTTTCACTAGCTGGCAGTTTTAGGCTCTGACTTGATGTTTTTGAGCTCCAGTTAGACTTCCTTCAGCTAGTATTTTAGCTTGCACACCTTCAGCTGGTATTTAAAGTTGTCGTATCCTTAGCTGAGATACTGAACTGGTGCCTCTTCAACTAGAATTCTGGACTGGTGTCTCTTCAGCTAGAATTTATTTTGACCCTGATGGTCAGTTGGCACTTTGGACTTGTCAGTTTCACTGATCTGACAGTCTGTATCTTCAATTTTCTTGACTTACTAACTGATTTAGTAATCAAGCTTCTGCTTTCTTCTTTCCTTAGCTCTTGGCTGAAGTTGATCTACTTCTTTTTCTTCTTTAGATATCATACTTTAGTTATGCTTAGGTCAATCTTTTGTTTGATCAATCTCGATTTTCTGCTTGATTTTTCTTTTAGTTTTTCAAAGCATTTTGACATGTTTTGACATTTCATCAAAACCACAACTGGTATTACTATTAATAGGTCACTCTTGATATTTTTCCTAACAATAGCTATATATACTCATGAGATTCTCTATACACATTTTGTGCTCTACTTAGTGTTCCAATATCAAATTGTGAATTTCTCTTATATATTTTTTTATTCAATTTCAATGTTTTGTGATTTAGTTTAATTATAGGGTTAAGGGTCACGTAACCCCCCTCGACTATTCTATAATGTTCACATTGCCCCCTCTTTGACTATTTAGTCCATTTAGCCCCATCGGTTATCTAAAATGGATCACAATGCCCCTTTTATATGGATGGAAAAGTTAACATCATTAACAAACAAACACTAACACACATTTTCTCACACACTAAAATTTTTTTTACATATTTTTACACACAATTTTACAATAAATCAAAATTACTACAAGTTAATAAATTATGGTTAATAAGTAATAAAATAATAAATACCCACAAATTAATTAACACGTAGTAGTAGTAGTAATAATAATAATAATAATAATAATAATAATAATAATAATAATAATAATAATAATCTAGTATGAAAAAATCAATATTTATAATATATATATATATATATTGAGATAATTTAAATTTATTTTAATCTAAAAATCATCATTCATATATTTCAAATTTATAATTAAGCATTCGACTTCATTTTCAATCGTAAAACGAACCACGAATCACTATATAATGACTTTTGAAGATGAGAATCTAAGCAAATCTGAAATTCATAAATCACACCATTTCCAAAATATTAAATGATCATAAATGAAAACTTAATCTCTATATATTGTAGATTTCATCATCGAATCATCGAATTTCAAAATTCAAAATAATTTTATAAATTATCTCGATATGTGTGTGTGTGTGTGTGTTTGTGTGTTATAAATATTGAAATTTTCATACTCTATTACTAATATTATGTGTTAATTAATTTATTAATAAATTTATTGGTATTTATTATTTTATTAATTATTAACCATAATTTATTAATTCGTAGCAATTTTGGTTAATTGTAAAACTATGTGAAGATCTTAATATGTGAGAAACATGTGTATTAGCATGTGTATTTGTTAATGGTGTTAACTATTCCATCCATAGAGGGGGCAATGTGAACCATTTTAGATAAACGAGAGTTAAATGAATCAAATAATCAAAGAGAGAACAATGTAAATTTTGTAAAATAGTCGAGGAGGCTATATAGCTCTTAATTCTTAATTATATGTGTACACGTAACGCATAATGCGTAACATGGATGCCAAGAGATTAATATATATAGTAACATGGAATGTAAAGTAAGGTAGAGATGGATGAGTTGGGAGTTATTGCATGGCACGTCGCATTAAAATCGAGAGTGAGCATGAGACATGATGAAGTCGTGAAATAGGTATTGCGATTTGCGAGGATCATGGGGGAGTAACTGCAATATTTAATGTAGATCCATGGCTTTCACTTGGATCAGTTTAATTATTAAATAAATTCCGTGAAAAAAAAAATGTTATTAGAAGTTCTATAGTGTGTGAAAGTGGAAGTGCTGCAGCACCTTTGTCTGCCCCAAAAACGATCACTCCATCACTCTCAACTATTAGGTTCACTATGGGTTTTTTTAATATATATATATATATATAGGGGTGGGTTAAAATGAGAACCATGTAAGAACTAGGAACCATTCACAACCACAGATCTTGAAATTTCAATGGTCAAGATTGATTTAGAATTTTAGGGGCTAAATTGCAAAATGATAATTTTGCACCTAAATTTTAAACATAATAAGGGTATTATGGAGAAATTAAATCAACGTGTATCTAGGAAGTTGGAACAATTTTACCAAAACCAATTGTAAATCATTAATAGCAAATCAAAACCCTAGAAAACCAAATCTAAAAAAATTCTCAAAATATGCCGTGGACTCTCCAAGCTATCCCCGCTTCTTCAACCTCGCCGCCCACGATTTCATCGTCTACCTCCTCACACCACTCCCGGTCGCGCATCAGCCGGAAGCAACCTCCGTTTCGCCGACAGACGCCGCCAGACGACTCCCGCACGCCCTGCGCCGGCAGGCGCTACCAGACACAACCAGTCGACGGATGCCGGCCCTACGATGCCCGTCCTTCACCGTCGGAAGCCCATCGATCTCAAGCCATTGAAGGAGGAATTTCAGCGTATTGTTCTCTGCAAATTTTTGAAGCCCATCCACGACAGCAGCTCGACGGAAGAATGACAAAGAGAGCAAAGGTCGTACGAAAAGGTAATTATCCCACCATTTTTTCAAATTTTGATGATGTAATTGTATTTGATGTTTTTAGCAAATTCCATGAATTTTATTAGCAATATTTAGGGTTGTTGGATGTTGGCAGTTCTGATTTTGGTTGATAATTAGCATAATAAATTCATATCATTAGCAAATTGAAATGATATGAATATTTGTTAATTTGCTATTTATGAATATTTTGTTAGGTTACAGATTTTGGGTTTTATGAATATTTTGTTATTTATGTCAAATTGTGTTGTTCATATCATATTTATATTGACAATATAGAAAAATTTTAATATATGATGGTTATAGAGGTGATGAGAAACCATTCATGCTTGTATTCTAGCAACCTAGTTCGATATGAGTAGCAAATGTTGCAACTGTTAAATTTTACTTCTGGGATTTGTGTTTGATTAAATTGATCTTCTGTGTATAGAAAATTAGTGATATAATATTAGCATATTATTAATACATGAGTAACATAATATTAAGACATGCTTTTATGTGTATTGGCTTTTAATAGGAGATTGTGTTATTTTTTTATTGGTCTGTTATAGATAGCAGTGAGAGAGGTGAGCGTGCTAAGAAGGCAATATCGGACAGTGGGGCAAAAGGTATTTATTGCATTAGTAATGACATTTGAATACATTGGTGTGATTCATATAGCAAATTTGTATTTAAAGCAAATTGGTTTGTTTATAGCATATTTATGTTTTGCTTATAGCAAATTAGTAATATATGAACAGACTGATGTGATATATATTCCAAATTATAAAGGTGTAATTATCAAATTATTTAGAAGCTAATAGCAGATTACTAATATATTTTTATGGTAGGTTGCTATATTTTTGTTTGTATCAAATTAACATCAATATTCTAGCAAGCATTCATACTTGTATTCTAGCAACGTAGTACGATATTATTAGCTAATGTTGTAAATGTGAAATTTTACTACTGGGATTCGTATTTATTAAATTGATATTCTGTTTATAGCAAATTTGTGATATAATATTAGCAAATGATTAATACATGAGTAGCATATTATTAACATATGCTTTTATGCGTTTTGGTTTGTAATAGGAAATTGTGTTATTTTTCAAATTGGTCTTTTATAGGTAGCAGCGAGAGAGGTGAGCGTGCTAAGAAGGCAATGTCGGACAGTGGGGCAAAAGGTATTTAAATCATATTACGGACTGTTATAAATCTCTTATTTATATATTTTAACATTATTAGTTTTTGAATGTAGTGTTTATAATGTTGTGTGTTTTTCTTCTATTATGACACAGAAGCAAAATCGAGGCAGCCTGCACGAGATGATAGGAAGAGAAGCCGAGCGAATGTGAATAATAGTAAGTATCTTTTTCGGTTATATCAAAATGAAATATTTAACTGTGTATAATGTGCTTCCTCCCTTTAATACCTTACTACTTGGACTCATGTAATATGTAATTTATTTGCTATATAGCAAAATTTAAATAAGTAATTAGCAAATTATTTAGTAACTAATGGCAGATTAAAAATGTGTACTTTATCATGCCCTTAAATACCTTAGTAGTTGGACTAATGTAATATGTAATTTATTTGTTCAAGTGTTTTGATGAGGTTTGGTCAGATGTATGTAAAAGTTTAGTAATATATAATTATCAAAAATTAATGACATTGGTTAATGTGGAATCGTTTTATTTGGTGTTGTTGGTTCAATTTGATTTTATATTTTTAGCAAAATACTAAGGCTTGATTTCCAAATTATTATATTATGTTTATCAGATTATCTTGCAATTATGTGCTTTTAGGAGTATTCTTATTTGTACCAACTCATGTTATTTACATTTCTAACACCTTACTAATGGCATGTTAAATAGTTTGCTGTATAGCATGTTATAAATAAAAAATTAGCAAATTATTTAGTAACTAATGGCATATTAAATACCTTAAATACCTGACTAGTTGGACTCATGTAATATGTATTTTATTTGTTCAAGTGTTTTGATATGGTTTGGTCAGATGTATGTAAAAGGTTAGTAATATATAATTAGCAAACATTAAGGACTTTGGTTAATGTGTAATCGTTTTATTTGGTGTTGTTGGTTCCTTTCCTTGTTTTAGCAAATTAGTAAGTTTCTATACGCCAATAATAATATTTTGTTTAGCAAATTATTATAATATAATTATCAGATTAGAAAACACAAGTTGATTGCACTTTCTTCCATGGCCAGAAAGAAGAGTGTATTATTAATGGCATTTGATTGCATTGGTGTGATTCATTTAGGAAATTTGTATTTATATCAAATTGGTTTGTTTATAGCATAGTTTCGTTTTGCTTATAGCAAATTATGGATATATGAACAGACTGGTGTGATATATATAGCAAATTATAAAGGTGTAATTATCAAATTATTTAGAAACTAATAGCAGATTACTAATATATTTTCATGGTAGGTTGCTTTATTTTTGTTTGTATCAAAGTAACACCATTATTTAGCATAATGATTTATATGTGATTCTAAAAGCCTATGTGGATTGGTTTTTGATTAATATTTCAAATGTGGATTTGTTTGTATCAAAGTAACACCATTATTGGTTTTTGTTATATTTTTAAAAATGTTAGCATCTAACGTGATAATTTACTTTTTTATTTTAGCAGATGACGACGAATGCGATAGAGAGGATAGGACGAAGCAACGTCATGATGTTAATGTAGCCGAATGCTCTACTGGACTTCCACATGTTGAGAAAAAATCAAATGAGATCGAGAAGCGGCCAAGGGAAGATTACACAAATCTGAAAAATCGAACTAATCCAATGGCTCTGCGGAATGCAATTGCGAAATTAAATGAAAATCAGAAGCAAAGTGTTCGAGATTTAGGATTTGGTGCCTTACTGCACCTTGATATTGGTTCTCATTTGATAGTTGGTTTTAGCATATTATGATAGGAATTATAGCATAACATTAATTGTTTAATATAACAGTTTTATTCGTTAATATATATTTGTTATGTTTCATGATATCAAACTAATTATCCATAACATGAATGTTTCGCGATATGCTATTAATACATTTGAAATTTGCTAAATTACGTATAACATATTTGCTAAAATTCGGATATACGAGTGCTTATAAATTCTCCAGTGAAATAAAATTAATAGCTTACTCGTACAGAAATCCTTATTTCCATAAAATAAATATAATATGTAACATCCAAATTATCAAATTATCCAATTAGTCGTTTCAAATTACTATTTATTTTCTAGCAAATCATTAAATCGACTCATAAATCATATTGAACCCATTTAAACAAAATCGTATTTGTACATAAAAGTATTCCAGATTTGCTATTAATATATATATATAATTTGCTAATTAATAATAAGAAATTTGCTAAACGTCAGAAATACGCGTCTGTTCCAGATTCCACCCATATCTCTACACCTACAACGATACAGTAATAGAAGATCAAATTGTCCAATTAGTCGTGGTAAATTATTATTTATTTTCTAGCAAATCATTAAATTGACTCATAAACTATTTGTTGGTGGTCGTATTATATTATTTAGTTAGAATTGGCCGATTCTTTAGTATTATACCATAATATTCACATAAAGGTATTCCCGATCTGCTATTAACATATATATAATTTGCTATATACACATAAAAATTTGCTAAACGCCTGACATACGCGTTTATAACTGAATCTGTCAATATCCATACACTTATGAATATATTTTTAATCGATAACATAACACCTGTATTTTCCATAATTAGACGATGACGACACTGATGATAATATACGATGGAGTAATAACTTGTGGAAAAAAAAATACATTCTTCATTTGCACACAATAATTTATGCCATTTTTACTATTTTTTTCCTTAATAACTTGAAAAATTCAACAACCATATACAAAAAGCATCTATCGTCTATAATAAATATGAAATACCCATTGTCTGCGGACATCTCAATATCATTCAAAGCACGTTGAAACAAATTTTTTTTAAAAAAAAACGAACCATTCCTTTTCACATACAACTATTCCCGATTTGCTATTAACATATCTATAATTTGCTAATTATGAAGACAAAATTTGTTAATAGTCATACATACGCGTTCATAACAGAATACGTCGATATCCCTACACCTACAAATATACATTAATCGATAACATAATTCCTATATCTTCCATAATCAGACGATGGCGAGAATGATGATAATATACGATGGATTAATAACTTGGTTAAAAAAAAATTTATTTTGCACAAAACAATTCATCCAATTTTAACTTTTTTTTTAATAACTTCATAAATACTACAACCAACTACGAAAATAATCTATCATCTATAATAAATATGAAATTCCCATAGTCTGCGATGTTCGCAGTATCATGCAAAGCATATTGAAATCATTTAAACAAAATCGTATTTGTACATAAAAGTATTCCCGATTTGCTATTAATTTATATATAATTTGCTAATTATGAATATAAATTTTGCTAAACGTCAGAAATACGCGTCTGCTCCAGATTCCACCCATATCTCTACACCTACAATAATCAGACGATGACTAGAGTGATGATAATATACGATGGATTAAGAACTTGTGGAAGCCGACGATAAAATTATCCGGAACAAATCCTCAACCGTAAGAGAACGCAAGCAATATATGAAACACCGATAGATACAACTCTGTAAAAAATTTATTTATGAAAACCGTCCAAAATAAAGAAAAAACCGTTCCATATAAATCCCACAATATATGGAAGGGATATATTTACTGCAGATTTGTAATATGCATTACAATTACATATATACCCTCAACTTAATGTAATTCTTAACATATTGCATATTTGACCCCATTTTTTTGAGATTGATCTGAGCTTTATAAAATAAATGATCCAACGCTCCATAATAGTTCCTATTTCCTACACAGGGTATTGGTTCTCATTTGATCTCTATACTATATATATATATATATATATATGCGTATAGGGGTGGGTTCAAATAGGACCAACTCCCCTGAAGGAACCTAGAAACCAATTAAATTCAAGGATTTTGATGACATGGCGGATAAAAAAGCGGCGTCATAGTTGTAAATATGTAAAATTCGAATTATGAGGGGTAATTCCAGATTTTTTTAATAAAGTGATGACATCATCTTTTAAAAAATTCATAAAAACTTTAAATAATCATAACTTATATTCATTTTTTATCCAATCTACACAAAAAATATATCAATTAAAGATTTTTTCACACTCTTTCATTTAAGATCTATAATGCATATGTTTATTTGAGCAAAAATTGATGAAAAATACAAAAAACTATTTTTCACATATATTCAACTCGTAACTGTCAGATATTTGCTAATATGATATCATAATATTGCTCATATTTTGTGTTTATGTTGCTAACATGAAATTTTTTATGCACGACTTTGAATTTTAAGTTGCTTTCATGATAAAATAGTTAAAGTATGAGCTATATATAGTTAAGTTCATAAACAATTATAACTTTATCAATGCTTAATATTATTTTAAAAACTTGTAATATTTGAGAATTTAAGTCATACTAGCATATCATTATTCACATATTAGCAACATGTTACTAACATATTAGCAAATTATTAGTCACATATTAGCAGTGTGTATATTCTCTAACATATTAGCAATATGTTGTATGTATGAATGATGTTACACAGTATTATTTTAAATGTGGTCCAATGTTATATGTGTGGTGTTTAATACGTGTCAATTTAATATTATGATATCGTCAAGTTAGCAATATGAGTCTATCTCATGACAACAACAAAATTTGTTGATGTTAGCAATATACATCTTTCATGTTAGCATATTAATACAACGCCAGAAAAGATAACGGTTTTAAAGTGTTGTCTATTTAATTCCGAGAATTGGGCCCAAAATCCGAAAAAACATAATTTTTAAAAGTAGGATATATAATTTTTAAAAAATTTAATTTTTAGCAATAAATGTTGACTATGATTTTAATACTAAAATAAAATTTATTTTCTTAATAAATATTTTTAAAATATTAAATTTCATAGTGGGACACAATAGTGGACCATGAAAAATGGACCAAAAGATTGTAACCTGTTTGGTGCGCGCACACACATATATATTCACTATTTGTTTATTGTCTGCTGATTGCGGCCCTCTTAGTGTCGATGGAGAAATTGAGTGTTTTTTTCCTTACAATGCAGTGAGCAAGGTTTCTCTAAATATTTTCTTTTAGATCGGCCACTCGGATCCTATATGTATTTTCATCCCAAAATCATTAAATATTTAAAAAATACATGCAAGCTGAGCAATATAATTTGAAATACGTAATTATTATAATTATTATTCATTAATAATGTTAGTACCATCATTATGCACTAATTTTGTTTTGACGAGATATGTTCGACAATGTACTTGTGGGTATGTTCCTGAAGATAAATGGTGATTCCGTTGTGCAAGTAATGAAGAACAGTTGGTGAAGCTATAAGGAGAATGATTCCTTGCAGCAATTGATGTCCACTTAATTAGATTCTCTTAGCATATTATTTGAGTCATTTAGTATGTGATTTATTTATTAGCTAGAAATTGTTCCCTAATCTGTTCAATGTGATATTCTAACATTTAGTGTTTTTGAGTGAAACACGTGAGGGGTTTGTTTAATCATTTTTGTACGCAAGCTCGGGAGAGATTGTAAGTTGAAGTTGTGGGTAGCTAGAGGGAGTCTAGTGTCACGGTTGTGAGGGGATCTCACAGCTTTCATTTAGTGAAAGAGTTCGTGAAGAAGAACGGGTGACATAAGGAGGGAGTCCTGTATGTGCAAGTTCCTAAATACATTTCATGATGGAGTAGTAAACGAATCTTCAAGTTTGGGCGAAGTCCCCCCAGAGTAGGTTGATTAACCGAATTGGGTTACCAATCTCGTGCGTTCTTTTACTGTTTTTTATTTATTGTTCTTATGTTTGTTCCCAACATATCGAAGAACACTTTCATGCTGTAAACATAAAACACACTTTGCACATATTGAAGTTTTTCAAATAATACTCAAGTAAATCCCAAGTTACGTTCAAATAATTGTATACTCTTATCACTTAAGTCGAAATAGGTAAATAGGTTAGTGTAGTCTCACATAATCCTCTCATGAATGCTTAATGTTTAATAAAGTGTTATTGTTTGTCTCAAATCATAAATCCAATGAAATGTGCATATATACCATAGTTTGCAAATATATTATCACTCGTCATTCACAAATCATGTAACGTCTTTTATTGGGTCGTAAGTGAAAATATTTGGTCAGTAAGTGTAAAGTCACACGATAAACATTGAACAAAAATACAGTAAAGGTCAGAACATAAATTGGTATTTAGACATAACTAATTAATCCAATAAATTCTGACCGCATATCTCTTGGTTTTTTATTACGTGAGATCTTTTTCACGCATACATTTTTGCACTTGATAAATATTCCATTAATTGATAAGTTGGGTAGCTCTGTGACTAACTAAATTTTTGTCCAAAATAATATTATAAAATGAAATAAAAATACATGTGGATATACCCTATAAAATTAAAGTTATGAAATGGAATAATGTAAGGCATGGGCTTGCTTGTTTGAATGTCTATTTCTACTTCAATTTACAACATGATCACTATTTCTAGCGTTAGCATCCATCATTCTCGCCTTCCATCAACATAGCTCAATTTTAGTAACTTAAATAAAGACAATTTTTTTTTTTTTACACATATTGTCGCATGTATGCTTAATCATAGTGGTCTATTCTCGATCGTCTATAAATTATAATTTAGGTAACTGTAAATTTGAATAGTGAAAATGGGTTTTGATCGTAATCTAAGTGAGAGATTTTGTGAGACATTTATCAGAAAAGAAGATTATGGGTCACATGCAACAAATGAAACTGATAAGGTTATTGTCTCAAAATGTGAATAAAAATTCACATAAAGCTTACATTCTGTTTTCTCACTGCCTAAGTTTAGTTTGTATTAAAGGATAGCATGTAGGGCCTAACATCCACTCAACACACTAATATTTTGGATTCTGGCACCTAACATATCCAACCATGGACCTCTTCTGCCTCTCTTTAGGTGCACATGACTTAGTAAATCTCTCTCCCCGTACTCGGTAAACTTATCTCTCTCTCTCTCTCACACACACTGACTCATTGTCCTTTGAGAAAGCGGATGAGATCCTCTAGGTCGTAGTTTGTATCCCAACATTATCCCATCATTAAAAATAAATAATTTTAATAATATCTATTCTTCTCTTAATAATTTATCTCAAACAAGAAAAGGTTCAGCTGTGGATCTCTGCTAATCTCTCTCTCTCGTTGACTCATTGTCCTTTGAGAAAGAGTGCATGCATGTGAGCCTACATTCAATTCATTAATTTCTATCGCTTGCCCAATTTATTTCCTGGTTTGGTATCTGTACGTGAGACTATATGTGAAATACGTTATTGTACAGTTAATTTTATTTTGTAGCATTATTGTATTTATATTATGACATTATTATACATTATAGTACGATGGCATTTCATTTTTGTAGTATTATTACATTATTATGTTATTGTACAATAATATTTAATTTCTTTTTTGTAGTATTACTGTATGTATATTAGTATCTTACAATATTATTGTTGTGTGTGTAACATAATTATAAGATGGCACGTGAAATAAAGTAGAATAAAAAAGGTGATACTATCTTCAGTACATAAGCCAAACTTTACTATTTTAACAAGAAAATCAGGTCCCTTCAAAAAAAGAAAATTAGGTAGGCATGGATAAATTTAGAAGTTTCCATTTATTAAATAGGGTAGAATAGTAGTTATCAAATTATTTTCAAACACATTACATCAATGGTTTGATTTAATTTTTTTTAAAACTGTAAATGCATGTCATATTGTTACTGTACCATTGTTGTATATTGTATTTTTTTCATGATTTACGCAATTACATAATGTTCCAATGTTTCTTTTACTCTTTCTTTTTTCAGGGAGATTGTTCCAATCTTTTGATATTAACTTATAGGGTAAATAGGTTTCAATATGTCATACTATTGTAAAAATTGTAATTCTATCTCATACTATTTAATTCAAAATGATATTTTCATGCCCAAAAACATTAAAAAACTACTCAAAAGTATATTCGGAGTTATTTTTCATCACCTGAAAAATGACACGGCATAAATATTTAATTAGTAATTTTTCAATAATTCGGGTATTACAATATCATGTTTCGCTAACAAAAGAATTTACCATGTTATTTTTTAGGAGCATAAAATTTACTCCGGTAATAGTTTTGAATATTTTTTCAATAGTTTGAACATTAAAATATCATTTCGAATAGTATGAGATAGAATAACAATATGTTGTGAACAACGCTAGGGTAATTGGAGGAGAGAAAGTCAGTGGGAATTTGGGGGCGGCCGGCGGTGGATTGGAGTAGTGATTGGCGGAGGAAATGGAATTGAGAATAAAGACTATTTTTAGGGAAAAATGGATTGAGAATTGAAGGAGATGAATTGAGTAAAATTGATTGTGGAGCCACAGATGTTAAATGGGTCAAAAGTGAGTTGGAGCAAGGAAATAGATTTCCCCTATTGCTATCAGGCTTAAATAGCCCATCAAATTGCATTTTGAAGTAGAGAAGAATTAACCTAAATTCGTCCCACAATTCTTCTTCTTCTGGCCGTTTTCTTTCTTTGCAATACTCTCCCCTTTCTTTCTAAATTTTCATTCCATTGCTTTCTACATATTACAAAGACTCCAACTTTATTATAAATCATTGTATTATTTACAAATACCCATAAATCGTACAAAAATGAGTAAGGAAAATACAAATGAAACTGAGATCACAATACAATATTATTAATATTATTGGATATTAAAGCATGTTTACCCTAACTTATATGAAGTTAAAAATATTATTAAGAAAAAGGAGCAAGATTGGAATCTTCGTAGATATATGATGACTATCGTTAAATTCCTTCACTGGAAAATTGGGTTCATCATAAATTCATAATGCACTTTTAGATAGTCAACAAAAAAGTGGGCAGTTTAGTTACTGGACGGAGGCCCACATAGGACTTGGATGGACGTATTTGATGACATATATTTCAGAATTATTTAGAATTTCTTTCTAAAGACAAGGCCCAATAATTTGTCACATTAAAAATATTGTTTTGTCCATTAAGGTATTAACTATTTTTAGCACCTATGTCATGTCTGCAGCTTGCTGGATCATAGAAGTTCAATCCATAAACTAATACTCAGAATATGATTTTGAATCTCACTAACATGATCTAACTCAGATATATATTCCACACCCACGTAGTATTCCAAACTATATAAATATGTATATGTTAACTCATTTTATTTTCCTAAAAAAAACTCATTTTATTAAAGCAAATACAATAAATCAATTGAGATAATCGGAAAATTGCAACTTTCGTTTCTAGTACTTTCATTTTTCATTTAAACTTTTTTTGGTGATTTTTTCACCTTTATTTTAAAAAGATTTGTTTGCTTCTAATAATATGAACTTTACTTGAATTTTGATTTTTTAACATGACTTTATAATTGATTACGTAAAAAATACAAACTTAACCTCTTTTACAATTACAATATCAATTCGAATTTGAGCAAGATTAAACTGAACCATCATAAAATGAAACCACGGTCGGACTCTTCTCAATCGGATCTGATCTCCTGTTGACATTCTTGTTCCACTTAGTAAGCCATAAGTATATTTTATTTTTAATTCTTTTTTCAAAATTAATATGCCCTAATAAGGGATGGATGAACCCTAAATAAAAAGAAATTAAATAAAATCATAGTAAATTAATATATATATATATAGGGAAAGGATCAAATGAGAACCTTTCCCCCAGTTGGAAACTAGGAACCAATCCTAGTCCTTGTTTGATTCAATCTAGACAGCCCAGATTAAATCAGATTTAAGTGGATGGGCGGTGGCATTCCTGTAATTTTTGGCAACTTTGTGGGAGGAGGGGTAATATAGTAATTCAATAATTCTTCCCTTTTGCTCTGAGGCTAAAATGAGAATCGCATGAGGCTAAAATGATCGAAGTAGGAGTTTAAAATTGATGTGACATTTTCCACTAGAATTCACCGTTCCCAATTAGGGTTTATTACGTTCCGATTAGGGCTCATCTGATCCCAACTGGTAATTATGAGATAGATTCCCATTAGGGTTCACTGTCCCCAAATAGGGTGTATTGTATTTCATTCCAATGAAATCATCGTTCCATTTTTATTTATCAACACATGTTAAAATGAGAAACGCATGAGGCTAAAATGAGCGAAGTAGGAGGCTAAAATTGAATCTGGGTAATTTCTGAGTTCAACTCCGATTTTGCCCTAAATGAGACGCGCGAATTGAAGATTTTCATTTTAATTACAAAATTGCCACTGAAAATCTGGATTAATATGGATCGTTCAGATTTTGAAATGGAGGGATGGGATTGGTTCCTAGTTCCCACCTGGTGACTATATATATATATATATATATATATATATATATATATATATATAAACAAAGCAAAGGCTTGGCTCTGAAAATGTAAAAGGTGATCTAGTGTGGCTCTCAATAAGCTCTACCTAGCTAGCCCCTCAATCAGTTTTCCAATCCCACATAATATTGATGTCGTTATATTGAACACGCCACAAAATCCTAATCATCGCCGCATCATCTTCCTCTTTCTAATTCCTACATGATCAACTGGATCAGATACCATGTTCTTATCCGTATTACATTTTGTGTTCCATAATTAAGTTTTTTTTTAATTTATTTTCTAATTTCTTTAATATACTGTAACAGCCCGGTCCCGAGGATGGGGACGGGGTTGTTGTGCGTAAAATAGCACGAAAATTGGAAATCCGGGGGGGTGTTTCTAGAATTAAACTAAGTTAACGCCTCAAAAACTTAGGCAACATAACTTTATGTTTAGGAAGAACTTATCATTTTTAACGAATCAAAGGGGTCAAAGGGTTCAAACAAGTTGAAGGAATGCCTATTCATAGGCTAATCAAATTCAAACAGAATCCAACAATTAATAGATAGGATTCCGACTCTTCAAATAAGCAAGACCTCTCCATAGGTCACAACAACTAAAACCCATCAATAGGTCAGAGGCAAATAAACTATTTTATGTCCCATTCATAGGACAGAAGGAATTAATCAAGATAAGACCCATTCATAGGTCAACTGGAAAATAAACAAAATCCAAGACTTAACTAAATATGACCAACTCATAGGTCGAAAACTGTAATGAAACATGCTTGGATTTATGAAAAGAAGTGGGACTTTATTTATCATGATTCAATAAAGAATACAATTTAGATAAGCCCAAAAATAAAACATAGCATACAATCATACTATGAGGCAACTGTATCAGAGTTTAAGCGGAAAATAATGGAGTAATATTGTATCACATAACAACATACTCATGAACAATAATTTAGTTTGAACGAGACAGCAAGGCATGATCAACCCACAACAGTACATCGAGCCATCACCTCCAGTATCTCAATGTGTGAAAAACATTTTGAAAATATTTTGGACGTGAGTACTAAAGCACTCAGTGGGTTAAACTTTTAACTCATTCTTTAATAAAAACTATAACAGAATATTCAAAATATAAATATAGATAATGGAAAGCAAACCTTTACTTCTCTTTGGTACCCTGTAGCTCCTTCTGTCGTCTACTGCACTCTATGACGTGTCGCTGATAGGAAAAGGGAGGGGTTACCTCGCTAATCTGAGGAGAGTGTACTAGGAGTTACCTAGCATTGATCCTGAGTAAACCAGGGGTTACCTAGCATTGACTCATGTAGTGATGCTCAGATCACGTGTATGTGCAGGGGTTACCTCACAGTGACACCTTTAGTGATTTACATCATAACTGCAAGAATCAAAGTTCCTGCCTATCCTTTGATCTATGTTCTCTATAAAGCGCGTAATATGACATAAGCACAAAACTATGTCATCCTCTAAATATAGCAACTACGATATCCTTTAAATCCTCTAGCAAACTTAGTTCAATTATGCTTCATATATTCCTTAACCGGAAATTATTCTATAACTTATGTTCAATAATAAATGCACAAGCCAAAAAGTACAACTCATTATACACAAGTATAATCAATACACAAAAAAAAAAACATTTAATTTACTGGAACTTCAAACTATGACTCTTAGGCTTTAAATATAACCTCTAACCTTAATCTATATACTATGAACTTTAAACTCTAACCTTAACTCTTAACTCATAGACTTTAGTTATGACAAGGCATAATCTATTCTATTTAATTATGTCGAAGCATAATCTATATTCGTTTATTGTGATAAATCATAATCTATATTCTCAATAATTATGATGAAGCATAATCTATGTTCTCAATAATTATGGCAAAGTTTAATCTATGTTCTCAATAATTATACATCAGTATAATACTATGTTCTCATTAATTATACAACAGTATAATACTATTACTCTAGCAGACACTTGAGCAGATAATTCATCAAATATTTTATTTAGATATTCTAACTATGACTATCACATTTATGAGTTAATAACTCAAATATAGATAGGTTTTGCAAATAAACCGACCTCGATAAGACCAACTTAGGTGATCAAACTTCTCGATACTCATCTGTCAGCTCCTCTGACTGGCTCAACAAGTCCTACAAGGTCAAACCTTATTTTAGGACTGCTACTCTAATTTTCAGAACTCGACTTTAATATAATTTGAGCTTTTATTTACTTTAATTATATTTCAACTAAGAATGTGCGACTCTAGAGACCTCGTACAACTTTCACACAGGAGGAAATAAATTCCAAAATATAATTTCTGATTTAATGAGACCAAAAGATTTGACAGAGGTCACTTTCTGTAACTTGCTATTTTACTCATTTTTTTCACAGCAAACCTCGATTGCACTTTTTACTTGTCCAAAAATTATGAAAATAATCAGGCATAACCCCACATATATCTTTATTAAACTATACAATTTTTAGAATTTTCTGACATCAAATGCTCTAATTATAAAAATAACCGCCTGATTCAAATAATAGACTTTAATCAAAACTTATTCGAAAATTATGAAATTTGACAGTCCTATAGGAAATAATATTTCGAGCAACTTTCTAGTTCAAACTTTTTCGATCTGACGACCTGAAACGGGCAAAAATGTGTCAAAACCGAAACTGATCGGCGCCCCTTTATTTTTCACGTTTTCCGGCGTTTTCACCGGTTTCCGACCACCGAACGACAACGCAGTCAATATACGAAATGAAGCACTATTTAAAACACATAACATATTAAAATTTCAACTATAAAGGATAAGAAATGGACCGAAACGAGACATCCGAAGCGGCGGCGCGACGGCGGCAATTCCGGCCATCCACTGCAGCGGCGGCGGCGGCTCTCCGGCAGCCTTCCGGCGCTCTATAGCTGCTCCCGCAGCAGCAACACCTCTCCCCCCAAATAAAACTTAATCTAGGCCCGCATGCGCGATTTACTCGACGCAGGCCCGGGTTTCTCTTAGTTCGTCAACATGAACGAGAGAGAAAAAAAAGAGAGAAGAGAGAAAAAGTGAAGCCCCCCTCCCCTATTTATAGGAAAACCAAGGCTTGGGCGGGTATAACTTTTTCGGATATAAAATACTGATAAAGTGATTTCCGCATTCAATTAAAGTCGTTTTATTCAATGGCGAGGTGACAAAATCCGAAAATACCGGGAGACTCGTTGGCTCGAGTACTATTGAACCAACCCAACTCGGGATGACGAGGAAGTCGTCTGAAGTAAAACGAAGAAAGATTCCCTTTCAAAAATTACTTTTACTATTCATTTCGACTGACAGATTTTGCTCCCGAGCGTTCGATTGACCTTAGATTGGCAATCCGTGAACGCAAACGGATTCCTTGGGTCATTTCCTATAAGATAGGCTTGTTAGAACAAGTCTCGGATCAATGATGATGATTTCGTAAATTTTTCGAATCACGAACGCTCACAGAAATAACTATTCACAGGTTTTCTTTTTATGATTTTCAATTACGAGACTCCTGTAGAGGTCAGAATAAAATTCTGATAGCATCAACAGCTTCCTTTAGGTCGTTACATTCCAAAAAAGACCAATATTGACTATCTTCCGGCAGCAAATGCAAAATCTCATAATCAATTTTCACATAAAAATTCACGAAAATGTCGCGACTTACATCGGTTTTACTTTATTTTAGCTCCAATTATTTTCTTTAGTCTTCTAAATAAATTTAGAGAACTCTCTGAAATTCTGGGATGTTATATATACTCTAATTGGGGAATGGTGAACCCTAAATATAAAATTAAAATTAAAAAAAAAATCATAATAAATTAAAAATTAAAAAATTATTTTTTTTAAAAAAAAAAATTAAAGAGTTCGAACAGGAAATGCAACATGAATTGAAAAAAAAAACTCAACTTATTCACTGCCACATTAACGCCATGTTAAAAAACAACTTCTACCAATCTATCTCTGCAGTGCAAAAGTAAAAAAAAAAACATATATAAGATCTCACATATACACATCATAATATATATATATATATATACATTTATAGGAACACATTTTTTATTTATTTTATTTTTTTATATACTCTCTTTATTTACAATATTCACTTTATATAGTTTATTTAATTTAATTTAATTTCACGACATTTCATAATTTTGTAGCGCCCCGGTCCCGAAAGACTGTGGAAATGGACGCCACAGGGGTGGGAATTAAGAATCGAGAAAGAAATGGGGTAATTAAATTAATGATGGGGTGTTAATCCAAAAGGATTAATGTTTGGAATAAAATTTAACAACCGAGTATGCCAAAGATAGGTTATGCCTTCCGGAAAATTAAACATCATAACCTCTGTAACTAGAGCGAATCCCCCGTTTATAACGGCTTATAAGAGAAGAATGGAGGTTGTAACAATTCAATAAGCCCTTTCATAGGTCAAACGATAACAAATAAACAGATACCAACAATCAATAGACCCATTCATAGGCCGACAAAAGAAACAGACACCAATATACTGAACAAATTATGCCCTTCCATAGGCCAAAATGAATGATCAAATAGACTTAACGAAAGATAGACTTCCTCCCCTTGGAATAATTATATAGCTAAGCATATGATACATGTTAACCAGGAAGTCAACAAATGTTCAGAATCAGATAAGCAGAAACATATCAACAAAATACCAAGATCAGAGTTCTTAGCATTTAGCAAAAGAATATCATATGTGCGGAAGCTCAATTCTTAACAGAATACTAATAAAAAGAGACGACAACGAAAAAATATGTAAATCATAATAGCCCATATCTCAGCCTCGTCACCTCCACGCTCCAGCCTACTGACCTGAAAATATTTGGAAATATTTGGGCTGAGTACTAATGCACTCAGTGAGCAAGTTTTGACAATTCAAGTTATGCAAATCATTTTGTTAAAGTAATCTATCTGTGTTTATGCAGGTAGTGAAGCTTATGAGGTTTAAAAGTTTGAAGCAACCTAAGTTCACCAAAACATTTTATCGTGAAGCGCTTAAGAGTATAACCCATCACTGCCCGCAACCCAAACTACATCACCAGCACATAACATTGAGTATGACCATAGTATACCCAAAGAGTATAACCAATAAGTGTTTCATTTTTGTCTCACCGACAAGGAGTAGGGCAGGACAAATAATGCATGCATACTGTAGCTACTCACATTGACACAGCGCTGGTTTATGAGACTCCGACAACATACAGTAGCATGTAAATATTTAACACAGATAGTCACATATGCAATTTTAGCAAAGCAGAGCTTAATAACTCGAAAGATACAATTTGCAAAGATATAGTATAGTATAACCCACCTGGTTAGCTAATAGTAGCTGAAGCTTTACACATGTCTTGCAAATCCTAATTAAATATGGGTCTCGGGTTCGGACCTACAACGGAGAAACTACCTATTAGTATCATGCTAGGCCTTGAAACTACAACATAAGGTAAGCTTCAACTTAGGATAGATAAATGATTTTTTTTCTAAGCTAAACTAAATGTAATAGGAATATTCTAAGCTAATAAAACGGCTTCAGACTACAATGCGCAACATTAGGATTTCATTCTCAACTCAACACTTTAGGAAATTAAATTCAGCGAATATTTTTTAGTAAAGTCGTCCAAAAACATTTGGAAAAGGTGGAGGTCGATCACTTGCCATTTTACTCGATTCTGATCAAATTTAATCTACGAGTCTTTCTGGCTTTTAGAAAATTATCAAATTTAATTGACAACATACTTCACATATAACAATGCAAGTGTGAAAATTTCATGATTTTCAGATAACACACGAAAAAGATACGAATTAAAATGCACGATTTGAATAATTGGATAAACTCAAAAATCCGCCTGGACAAAAATGGAATCTGTAGCTAAGTAGAGAATCCATCATAGGGAATAAATGCTCAAGGAACCTTTTTGCTAGGACAGATCTAACAAACATTTTGAAGCAATTCTAACTAAAATGCAATTTTTGAAAATGAGATATTAACTTCGAAAAATCATATTAAATTCATTTCAACACGAAACGGAGCACTGTCTGTGGCCACACGTCAATCTCGACGGGTACCACAATCGGTTAGAATGGATCAAAGGCTAATTCCGGCCGCACCGGCCGAAAAGCTGGCTGGCGGAAATTCCCATCACAGATTTTAGTTGAAAATGTATCGGTCTCGATCGAGCTCAATACTCGTTGGATTTTCTCTCAAAAGTACAATTTTTGATAGTGCAGAAAATAAGGAATTTAATAGTATAATCAGATCAAAGATCGGATGGCTAGAACATAAATTCGAACTGGGCAGATTTATAATATAATATTTGGATCCGGATTTCAAACGACGAGAAATCAAAAATCTATTCCGGTTAACTACAAGATCCAAATGATCAAAGACTATTTATAAAAAGAAGATTTCTAATACGACTATCCAGGAAGAGTAGATCTGAGATTTACATAAAATGAAAATGGGGAAAAATACCGAAAACTCACAACATCAAAAATCGGAATCGGTAGAATTAAAGATAATCGAAATATAAGCATATTTAGAACTTGAAATTTCTAAATTCATCGGTCCGAATGACCAGAATCGGAGAAAGTACCTTCTCTGAGGAATTGACGGCGGTCACAATGATTTTCCATTGTGATCATCCTTCGTGTCATCATTTCAATCATGTATTCGTGATCTACGCGTTGACACCTTCAAAATGACTATTTCAGAATTGAAATAGGAAACTAGAGTCGTACATTCTCTGGAAGCTGCTCGGGCGTTTCGATTTTGAAAATGAATGAAAAAGAAACCTTAAGCTCCTATTTATAGAGGAAAAATAAATAGGATAACGAATAAAAGAAAGAGGATAATGCTGGAAAACGAATATGATAATTACGAATAAGATAATCTTTTTGAAAAAGAAATTAGATAATGACGGACATGCCCTTTTCTATTAAATTTATTATTTTTCAACTTAAAGTTGTGCCAAGAGTTCATTTGAACTCGAAATTTGATATTTCAAAGGTTGGCATGATTCTTGAAATATTTTCTATCAACCCGAGAAAAATATCATAACATATTTTTAAGGCAATTTTTGACCAAATTAGATTTAACAGATTTCTCTGGTTGCGATTTTTCTTTATTCAAGTCCTTTAAGGACCCAACTTATTTTCTAACTTACCAGAGAGTAACATAAGTTGAATAAAATCTTCTAAAATATTTCGGGGTATTACAAATTTGAATTACAAATATTATAAAATTGAATAATAATTGGAAAATATTATTCAAAATAATAATATTACAATGTTACAATGTTGTAGAACATAATCAATAAAGCAATACAATATTTTATCATTCATCATGTGCCCAAATATACTCAACTGACTTATCTCGAAGTTGGTGATGTGTTTTTCTGTTACGTAGTTCTGTATATTTTTGAAGATAGGTTTGAAATTCTCTCGTATTACCCATGTTAATTATTTTCGAAGGAGGAGAGTCTTTATCGGACCAATTGACAGTTGCATCCCCTTCATCTTCAATAATCATATTATGCAAAATAATGTATGTCTATATAGTATTCCTTAAAACATCCTTAATTCCTTATAATAAGGCCGTGCGGGATCTCTAATTATCGCCCAACGAGCTTAGAGCACTCTAAATGCTCGTTTGACGTCATTTCTTGCAGCCTCTTGTCTCTCCTTGAAATTTTTTCCATTTGGCATCCATAGGGCACGGAAAGCTCTTCACAAACGAAGCCTACTCCGAGTAGATTCCATCTGTCAAATAGTATCATTCAAGAAGGCAACCGTGATGTTTCTATGAGATTTCTTGATGCTCTTCGTGCTCCATCTCAACAAAATGCTCCTGTTATATTTAATTCAACTTCAATTAGAGATATAGGATCCATTGAGGTTCGTGATGGTTTACCGGTATTATCTTTTAATAGTGACGATCATGTATTTCTTGCAGGAAGAATGGGGCTTGCTTTAGTGGGAAAATTCTCTCATGCTATTCCATCTCCCGCACATATCGATAAAGCTCTGTAGAATATACGGATCACGGGTAATTTGTCATGGTTTTTTCTTAATGCTAGACACATTTTGATTAAATTGACGCATGAAGCTGATTACATTAAATTGATAAAAGGTGCTCATGAATTACCCATTTGGTTTGTTAATGGATGTCCTATGCGGGTATTTAAATGGACTCCGGGTTTTAATCCGTCTTTTGAAACATCTATATTTGCTGTTTGGATTACGCTTCCAGGTTTACCTTTGCATTTGTTTGATCATAGTGCATTATTTAAAATTGGTTCGATTTTTGGGAAACCAATACAAATTGAACATGCGACTGCTAATAGAAATCGAGTCTCTTTTGCTAAATTATGTGTGGAGATTGATCTAACAAAAATGTATCCTTCTTCTATTGTTTTGAATTTGGATGGGATTGAAGTGAACCAACGTGTTGTTTTTGATAAAATGCCTCTTTATTGCTCTGAATGTAAGCATCTTGGACATGCAAAAGATACTTGCTATGCTATAGGTAATTTGCAGGTTCCTAGACGCTCTTCCACAGCTCGGCAGCCCCCGTTCAACCCTTACCATTCTCGTCCTCGTCCAAGAGATAAAGGGAAAGGGATTGCTATGCAGCATGCTGTTCCGACTATCATTTCAGAGGGACTTGCATCATCTTCTAGATCGAATGATACTTGTGGTGAGGGCTGGCAACAAGTTGATCGTCGTAAACGAAAGTCCATTCCTCCGGCAGCGGGGCAAAAATCTTCAAATGTTGGTAACAGATTTCGTATTTTGAGTGAAGCTGAAATGCAACCGATTGTTGATAAGACTGATACGGCTCCTCCTGAAATCCAGCGTCCTATAGATGATATTTCAGATTCTGTAGAACATGATAAATCTGATCGGCCGCAAGTTTTATTGGATAATGTTGGGAATTCTGAATCACATGGACATATGGCAGATTCTGGGGTTGGAAAAAATAGTTTGAAATCTGGAAATGATGACCAAATTGTTGGAATTAATGAAGATGTTTATATGGATAAATCTGGTGATCAAAGAGAGCGGTGTAAATTTGTAGCGGCTTCAGTTTCTTTGAGTAAGAATAGAGAACGTCTTGTTGTTACTGCAGATTCTCATAAGCGTGATGGGGGAGAACTCAGTCCTTCACGATTGGCGGTCGAAGATGGGAGAGTTCGTAGTCGTGCTCGTGTTTTTGATGAAGGAGGAGGTTCACAATTTTTTGATAAAACCCGATTGCATCATTCTCGGCATTCACACGAGAATGATATTGATAGAGAGCTTGCTGGCACTGATGGCGTGTCAATGAAGGATAACGTTGATGCTGCTGTTTGTAATGTTCCAATTAATGAAGCTCATGCATCTCCCATGTACACGTCGCCAATATTGCATGGTCAATCTAAGGAGAATTTTCCATCTCCTATGAAGCTTTAATTAGGTTCTCATGTCTGTCCAATTATTAATTTGGAATGCACGTGGTTTGAGATCCAAGGCCAAGTGCGGATATTTGCATAATTTAATCAGGTTGCATCGTTTATCCATTTTGGTGATTATTGATCCGAAAGTCTGATTTGATTCTGATTTTTTTAGTCGTCGTTTTGGATTGACTTTGGTGGCGTCGAATTTATCTAACCATATCTGGATTTTTTATGCTCATGATTTTACTGTGTCTGTTGATTTGGATTTTAGTCAATTGCTTCATGTGAGAGTGGATTCACCTTTGTTGAGCAGGACTGTGTTTTTTCAGCATTGTTGGGACATTGTTAGCAGTGATGTTGTGGGTGCTGTTACTGATTTCTTTGCAGGTGCTCACATGCCGCGCAGCTTCACGGCTACTACTATTGTCCTTCTGCCGAAGAAGGAGAGACCGGTTGCTTGGACTGATTACCGGCCTATCAGTTTGTGCAATGTGACCAATAAGATCATCACGAAGATTCTGACATCTCGGTTGGCTCCTTTCTTGCTAGCTGTGCTTGCTCCGAATCAGAGTGGTTTTGTGAAGGGTCACTTGCTCAGTGATAACGTCTTGCTCGCTCAGGAGATGATTGGGGACCTTCACATCAGCCGTGATGTTTCCAATGTTTCTCTTAAGCTGGATATGGCGAATGCATATGATCGGGTTCAGTGGTCTTTCTTGCTTGCTGTTTTGCGCCACATGGGTTTTCCGGATCAGTGGGTGGATATGATCAGTAGGTGTATCAAGGATCGCTGGTTCTCGGTTCTTGTGAATGGAGTACCGGCGGGTTTCTTTCCCTCTTCTCGAGAATTGAGACAGGGTGATCCCCTTTCACCCTCCTTGTTTGTGCTTGCAGCTGACTACTTGTCTCAGATTCTAGACAGATTGATTTGTGGTGACCCGATGATAAGGTACAGGACGGCGAAGCGGGGATTTTCTATTTCCTGTGCTGCTCCGAATGGTTTGGGTCGGCTTGTGGATTGCTTAGATCATTATTCTGATATCTCTGGTCAGCTGGTGAACCGAGGAAAGAGCAACTTCTACATCATGGAGAAGTTTGTTCCGACTTGGCATCATCAGATTCAGTCCGTTGTGGGTATCAGCGGGGTTCTTTGCCGTTCACTTATCTTGGGGTCCCGATCTACAGAGGCTTTCTGAAGTGCTCGCTTTTCATCCCTTTGAGACAGCGTTTGAGTGACAGGATTCACAGCTGGTCGCATAGGCACTTATTTTTTGGAGGTCGTCTGGCGCTCATCAGGAGCACCCTTGCTACTATTCCTTTGCACATCTTCCAGGTCATGGAGCCGCCTCAGGGGGTCCTTCATCAGCTCGAACAGATGATTGCTCGTTTCTTTTGGGGTTCTGTTGGGGAGAAGAGGAAGATGCACTGGATCAGTTGGGAGACCATTTGTTTGTCGGTTTCTGAGGGAGGTTTGGGTATCCATCGGTTTGGTGATCTGGTCACTGCCTTCAGTTGGAAGCTTTGGTGGAGGTTCAGAGCTCGTGATTCTTTGTGGGCCCGATACATATGGGCTAAGTATTGCAGGGGTCGTTTGTATCCTTTGAGGGTGTCGTTGGGTCCGCATGACAGTCGGGTTTGGAAGAGAGTGGTTAGGGTTGGTGCTTGGGCTCAGGATCATATCCGGTGGTCCATTGGGGATGGACATGTTAGTTTTTGGGATGATATTTGGTGTAATGATGTTCCCTTATCTTCTTATTGCCCTGCTTCTCGTTTTGATCATTTGCATATTGATTGGTACTTATCTGGTGAGTCTTGGTATGTTGAGCGTCTGTATGCGTTGCATGAGCATTTTGTTTTGCCCATTGATTTGATTGATTTGGTGATCCGGACTACGGTGATATGGGGAGAGAGGGATAGCATGCGGTGGAATTTGACCTCGACAGGTGAGTTCTCTTTGACCTCTGCTTGGGATCAGGTCAGATATCGGCGGCCTGAACGTGCCATCTTTGGGTCCTTTTGGCATGATTGTCTCACTCCCACTATATCTGTCTTTCTTTGGCGTCTCATGCATGATCGCATTCCTGTTGATGTTAGGTTGCATTCCCATCGTATTCATCTTGCGTCTCGTTATCAGTGTTGTATCGATCCGCAGGTCGAGTCCATTGAGCATGTTTTTCTTTGGTCTGAGTCTGCGAAATCGGTGTGGGTATATGTTGCGAATTGGTTCCATATTACTGCTCCACGTGCACACACTGTTGCACATGCTTTTGGGTTTTGGAGGGGGCTGTTCCCACGGTCCGTTCCGAAGCACATTAGCTTTTTGATTCCTTGCTTGGCTTTCTGGTTTACTTGGACGAAGAGGAATAGCCGCAAGCAACCCGGCGTTCCTTTCCTTGTGTCTCACATTGTTTGGCAGGTACAACATCACCTTCATCTTCTGGTTTCAGCTGGGAAGCTCCTTCCGCAGCATTGGTTGGGCTGTTACCCTCAGGTGCCTTTTATGCCTGTGGCTGACCCCGTTCCTAAGCTTTACGTTCTAGAATGGTGTCGTGGCGGCCTCCGGAGGCACCCTGGGTGAAGCTCAACACGGATGGATCTTTCTCGACGGATCTTCAGATGGCGGCTGGTGGGAAGGACTTGTTCGGGATCATACATGTTCCCTTCTGGTTAGTTTTTGTGCGCCCTTGAGGGCGGCCTCCAGCTTCGATGTTGAGTTCCAGGCTCTACATCACGGTCTTCGGCTTGCAGTTCAGTATTCGGATCATGTTTGGATCGAGATGGATGCGGCGTCTGTTGTGTCGGTGTTGTAGTCGGGACGTCAGGGCTCAGCTGTTACCCGACATATGCTCACCTCCATCAGATTGTTGTGTAGAGGTCGGCTTGTTCGGTTCATGCACATCCATCATGAGGGGAACCAGGCGGCTGATTTCTTGGCTGGTCGAGGGGCCCAGAACTCGGTTTTGACATTTTATGATGATGTTTCAGCACCTCCATATCTGCTCTCCTTGGTACGGATGGATCAGTTGGGTTATCCCAACTTTCGATTTCGATATCATTGATGAGGCTCGTGTTTTCTATGTTTTGTTTATTTTATTGTTTTGGTTTGGTTTTGTGTTTGGAGTCTCAGTTGGCTTGTGGCTGCGCTCCACTTGTTTGTGATTTATTTAGTTTAGGAGTTAGCATTCGTGTTGTGGATGCATCTCCTATATTTTTGTTGCGTTTATCAGGTTCCAGCTCTTGGTTAGGAATATGTTCGCTTTTAGGACATATTCCGCCCATGACATTGTATGAGACGTTTCAGTATTTATTTACAGGTTGGGCATGGTGCCGAATGCCCCACCCTTAGGGGTGTTTTTTTTTAAAAAAAAACTTCCTGGGCATTTCCTTGTAAGACGGCGTTGAATAACGGCGATCCGTGAAGAACATTTATATCATTTTTGGATCCCACCACACCAAAAAAAGCATACAATATCCACAAATCTGCTAAAATGATCGCTTCTAAAACTATTGTTGGGACTCCATGATCGCCACAAGTATATTGGCCTTTCCAAGCGACTGGGCAATTCCTCCATTCCCAATGCATGCAGTCAAGGCTCCACAACATTCCAAGAAATCCACGTATTTGCTCGTGCATTTGAAGTAACCGTTGTGTGTCTGCAACATTTAGGCTTCTCAAGTATCGAGCTCCAAACACTTCGATGCGACATTAACAAAATTTGGATAGACAAAGGTAATTCTCGCTCCTATCAGTAAATACTCATCGAGTGAGTAGCTAGTGTTGCATATGTCAATTGACGGATAATTGTTGTGCATTTTTTAAATGGTAATAAGCCCTTTCTTTTAAATGCGTCTTCCCATTTGAAATAATCAGAATGATTTTTGAAGGCATCGACAACACGAAGAAATAACAGTTTTCGCATTCAAAATTGACGACGTAATGTATTAGCGCAAATATTAGAATATCGGAGAAGTAATCACGGACAACACAATCATGTCCTTCTTCATGCCCTCGATCCACGAACATTTTTGTTTTTCTTGAAGAGCTTTGAGCTGCTTCAAGCCTCCGTTCTTGTTTCTCAATAAGCTTAAGCATTGCTACTTATATTTCATCTCCATCTTCTCGTATTTCATTTTTCAAGAATTGACACATCATCGAATCTCTTAAAGACCTAGACATTTTGATGAGAAAATAAAAATTTGATAGCATATTGAAGTTACCTAAACTGTGCACTCATGTTCATTATCATGTACGTGTACATTGTTGTGAACATGCAAGGTCAGAATATAGCTACTGAAAGCAAGTAAAGGACACGAGGTTGGTAACCCTGTTGGATCAACTGATCTACGTCAGGGGGACTTCACAAGTCCGTGAGAAACAGTTCACTACTCTATTGAATGGTTACAAAGGGCTATTACATGAAGACTCCCGTCACTCGACCCCTTTCCTACCTACTACAACCTCTTTAATGGAACTGAATTGCAAGCTCCCCTCACAAACTAGAATCCCTCTAGTTCCCACAGGAAATCTCTCCTGAGACTCTTTTAAGTGTATATGAAAGTGAGTTTCAAACACATACTAGAAACACAATGATCACGCGGATCAAACCTAGTCTACCCGAATACTATATGCTTCGAATATGAAGTCTTTTAACTCTCAGCCCTTTTGTGTATTCGTAAAAATTGTGTCATCTAATCTAAACTAATTCCCAGTTTATTTATAAACAACAACTATAGCCTTAACAAGGTAATCAGAAGTCCTACTTTGACTAGGATTCAACAAAGAAATAATTTCCTTAATCAAATCGGACTTTCCTAGTTTAGATGTCATCCTTGAATAGAACTCCTTCTTTCCTTCTTGATCTTCATCACAAACAAGGAAGCTTCTATTCTGAAACGTCCATCTTGAATCTGCAGCACCAGCTCTTTGATTCCAGCATGATACGTCTCTTGTAAACTCTCTGGACAACCATGTACATGATCATGTTCCTGAACATGACTAAGTACATGTCTTGATCTTCAATCAGATTAGCAGTGGAATGTTCACAGAATTATCCAGAAGATGGTCTTCAATCTTGAACAACCAAAACCTTTTGTGTTCTTTTGATATTGCCATACAGATCATGACAATCTCGAACACTTGAGTGCAAATGGCACTAAAAATTTCCCTATTTATCTCTATCTGTTGGCAAATCAGCTCCATGTTTTTAAAGAATACAATCCTTAAACTGAAGAACCATGTACCTTAAAACATTCTTGTATGTTCTCATGAACATCATCTGATCCTGCTATGTTGATATTTTTAATGATGATGAACTTATGCGGTAGCAACCTAAAACAATCTTGCAAAAACATGGCAAGACACAAAATCTCCCCCTATTTGCCAGCATATAAAGGCAAAGGAATGCAGACTCCCCCTTTTTGTCAAAAAGATAAGGTCCAAAAAGGGGGTTGTGAAGCCGAACACTTCACGCCATGTTTGCAGGATCTCCTGCAAACTGATCATTGGTCTTCTTTGATCTCATGTTGGATATAGACACAGCAGCAACGCAATATGGAATGACCGGTTTTTATTCTTTTTCTTTCTTGAGAACACTGTAGGGAATATCATTTTGAGCAACATCAATCTTTTTGACCTACATAAACTCTTTTTGTACGACTGCAGAACCATGAGTATCACTATTCCATTTTTAAGAAAAATTATTTTTCTCTGTCTGAACTTCAGGGTGATGTTCATCCAGTTGTTCATGAATATCAATAAGAACATCGTGCTCATCTTCATTTTTCTTGCCTGGCTCTTCTTTGAACTCCCACCTTTTTGATGAAGATTTTTCTTTGTGCAACTGCTTCTGAATAGCTTGATTTATCTTCTTTGGAATATACCTTCTCTTCTTCCTTTTGAGATCACTTAAATAATTCTTGCAGTTTGGTCGAATATGACCTTTTTCTTCATAATAGTCACAACTCTCGGATTGGTAGACAATCTTTTGTTGGTGTTTATTCCAGTGTTTGGAACATATCTGGTGTTCTGAACAGCGTGCATATCCTTGGCAGGAAAGTCTTTATATTTTTCTTCCTTGGAAAACTTTCGTGCTCTAGTAAGTAGACCATCTATTTGATCATCCTTTGAAGTTGTTTGGCGAGCAACAAATACAAAGTCACCATCTTCTTGATTAATCTCGCTTTCTTCTGAATCTTCATCACTTGAAGAAGCTTCATAACTTGTTTTGTTCTTCTTGAGAGTATTAACACACTTACTTTGAACATGACCAAATCCATTGCATTCTTTGCAGCGTATCTTCATCCTCTTATTTCTTGATCAAGATGTATTTTCAGAAGATTGATCATTCTGATTATCCTGTTGGAATGATCGTCTGTTAGCATTTTCCATTATCTTGTTGAAGCTTTTCATAAGCAGACTTATGGTGTTCAGCAACTCTGCAACAGTTGGAGAATCACCAGATTTAACACCTGTCTTTAGAGCAAGGTTCCTCCACTTCCTAGCACCAAAATCTTCTCCCAAACTCATCTCAAATGCTCTTAAAGATCCCATCAGCTCATCTAAACGCATTGATTTGATATATTTTGCTTCTTCGATCACAGTAACTTTATATGCGAACCTTTTTTGGCAAGGATCTGAGAACTTTTCTCACCAACTTCTCTTCTGACATTATCTCTCCTAGAGCAAAGCTTTCGTTGGTGATTTTCCGTAGCCTTACATTGAACTCATCAATGTTTTCCTCTTCAGACATGCGAAGCTTTTCAAAATCAGTGGTTAGATTTTGTAACTTTGATAGACTAACACTGACAGTACCTTCATATGTAGTGTCCAAGATATTTCATGTATCTTTAGCTACTTTACATGTTGATATAAGACTGAATGTATTCAGATCTACTGCAACAAATATGGAGTTGAGGACTTTTGAGTTTAGGCTCGCATTCATGTTCTCTTCTTTAGTCCATCTTGCGTCAGGTTTTGGAATAACTTCACCTGATTCATCCAGCTTAGTAGGAGGACTCCAGCCATTTAACACGACTTTCCATGCTTTGACATCAGATGCTTTGATAAATGCCTTCATCATTGCTTTCCAGTAAGCGTAGTTATGTCCATCCAAAATTAGGGGACGCTCTATGAAACTTCCTTCAAGCGTAGAACTCATTTGCAGAAACAATCATGCACACAGATTAGCAATTCCAGAATCTTTTCACTTTGAAAAAAATGACTTGCTCTGATACCAATTGAAGTTTCCTAAACTGTGCGCTCATGTTCATTATCATGTACATGTACATTGTTGTGAACATGCAAGATCAGAATATAGAAACTGAAAGCAAGTAAAGGACACGAGGTTGGTAATCCTGTTCGAGCAACTGATCTACGTCAGAGGGAATTCACAAGTCCGTGAGAAACAGTTCTCTACTTCGTTGAATGATTACAAAGGCTATTACATGAAGACTCCCGTCACTCAACCCCTTTCCTACCCACTACAACCTCTTTCGTTGAACTGAATTGCGAGCTCCCCTCATAACCTAGAATCCCTCTTGTTCTCATAAGAAATATCTCCCGATACTCCTTTAAGTGTATATGAAAGTGAGTTTCAAACACAGACTAGAAACACAATGATAAAGTGGATCAAACCTAGTCTATCTGAATACTATATGCTTCGAATATGAAGTTTTTTAACTTTCAGCCCTTTTGTATATTCGTAAAAATCGTGTCATCTAGTCTAGTCTGATTCCTAGGCTATTTATAAATAACAACTATAGCCTTAACAAGGTAATCAGGAGTCCTACTTTGACTAGGATTCAACAAGGAAATAATTTCCTTAATCAAATCGGACTTTCCTAGTTTAGATGTCATCCTTGAATATAACTCCTTTTTTCCTTCTTGATCTTAATCACGAACAGGGAAGCTTCTATTCTGAAACGTCTATCTTGAATCTGCAGCACCAGCTCTTTGATTCCAGTATATTACGTCTCTTGTAAACTCTCTGGACAACCATGTACATGATCATGTTCCTGAACATGACTACGTACATGTCTTGATCTTCAATCAAATTGGCAGCGGAATGTTCACAGAATTGTCCAGAACATGGTCTTCAATCTTGAACAACCAAAACCTTTTGTGTTCTTTTGATATTGCCATACATATCATGACATCTCGAACACTTGAGTGCAACAGATATAAATAATTATAATTAAAGTGGAGAAATGAGAAATTGAAAAAATGAAGTAAGAAAATATGAAATTGAAATCATATATATGTAGGGAGAAAAAAGTTAAATACTTCAACGGCTAGTTGCATTTTTAATTCTATTATGAACATTGAATAATAGCAAAAAAATAAAATAAACAAAATCTAACCTTTAGCCAACCGTTATATAATATGTTGTAATGTGGTGTATGACATAGAGTTCTGTGTTGAACATAATATCATACAAAATCCCCATGACATTGTCGGAGACATTCGTCGTGACTAATCTTATCCTTTCATAGATTTTAGGATTTATTATTTTAATAAATCATATTTTATTGTGTATATCTTAAATTTTAAATATATCCACGAAATTGATATTTCAAATAAACAGATATATATATGGTTGATATATTAATAATTAAATAAAGTTTGAATTAGTGAAACTCTATCTTTTATTTTTAAGGTTCTTTGTTATCTTTTTTTTATTTAACCATTTTCTTTTTCAGAATATATATTGCTGAAAATTCTTAGAAAATGGGGATGAACGTGAGTTATGCTTTCAGCCACAATAAGGAGACGGTATTCCTCAAATAGAATGGAGTGGTAGCGGTTATTTACATCACACGTTCATAAAGATGACTTGGACCTCTTGCCGATTCAAGTGAAGAACATATTTAAGGAGCGTGAGTCATTTGAAGAGGCTATTCGAGCAGAAGATATCTTGCCACTATGTGTAAAGATTGAAGAGCTCGAGTCACAAACTAGCAAATAGATTTCTCTTTTCTTCTTCTTTCTTACCTTTCGTATTTTCTTTGTTTGACCAATTCATGTGAATAGGTTGTTCAAATTAGGTTAGATAGAAGATTTTGAAATAATTGCAAGTTTGTTTACAAATTAACGGTAGGTTGATTTGTATTGTTTGAATTCAATTTAGTTATAGGTCTAGATTAGCATTCATGTATCTTTGTTGATGTGTCAAGAGCACAGTGTCCGATATTATCAATTAATCTAATGTGTTTGCTCATGAAAGCTTAATTTCGTCCTGTGGCAATCACATACATGTTGTGTGTGATTTAAAATTTATCTTCGTGTTATATTGTGTTGTTTATTTCCAGCATTTTTGTGTTAAGATAGTGTTTCAACTATCTATAACATTGAGTTTGATATTACGTATCTGTGTCTATTTTTAGAGATTTGGGCAACTAATTCTAACATATGCAATTTTAAAGAAATGAATTTAATAAAATGTAAATATTACTGCATTTGACTGACTGTTGGAAAAAGAAATAGATAAAGGAAAAAAGAAAAGAAAAGTGAAAGTGACCAACAAAAAAGTGTGGGTGGCCCCACCAAACTTCTCCTCCATCTCCTCCAAGCCAGATCAAGTACCCGTAAGTTAGCTTTTTTTAAGCCAACCATCACAGTGCATAATTAGTTGGGGGCGGCTTCTTCAAAACTCAGAAAAAGCCACATTGCGGTTACTCTGAATACAACCACTCATCTATCTATCTATCTAGGGTTAATTGCATCTAAAATAACCACTTTTAACCACTTTTTGATTTTAAACATGACTTTTTAATTTTTGTAATTTCAACATGAATTAACACTTTTTAATAAATTAAAGATCCCTCTTTTTTTAGGTGTAATTGTAATTGATGTGGCTCCGGATGCACCACTTATACAGCTTATAATGGTCCTGAATGAGTCTAATAGAGTTTAGAAAGGGGGGTTGAATAAACACGTTTTCAAACTGAAATTAAATGCGGAATAATTGGGGCCCTGACTCGTTTTAAACTTAATTTCATAAACGATATTTTCAGTCGAGAGGTATTCAGTTTGTGTGTAGTGTGAAGTTGTGTGCGATCTTAAAGATAAGTAAGATAAAACAGAGTACATCACACAATGACTTTATAGAGGTTTGAAGCCTTAAAACTTCTACGTCCTCTCTTCCTTCTAACTCAAAGGGAAATTCACTATATAACTTGATGTTATCCTTACAAATTATACAATGAAATGAAAAGATGAACCTGATAACAATGAGTTTCTTTACGCGGTTACCTCAGCTGGGTCAACAGCTCACACTTACAGTCTCCGGCAGGTAGCTATTGTGGCGGTAGTATCTTTAGCGTCGGCTCACGCTTAGATAAAGATTTAGGTGCTATTGGCATCTTTACAAGATTTTAGATCGCTTTTGATCTTCAAAGGGTTGAGTCTTGAACTTTTGTTATCAACTGATTATGTTTCTTTGAACTAAGCGGGTGTTGACACAATGATGATCAAGGAGAGAGCAATTCGCCAGAGCTTTGATAATGGCTGGATGATAGATGATTTGACTGGCTTTTTGGGCTCTCTCTTATGTAAGATTTTTGCCAAGTATTACAGCTTAAAGATTTTCAACTGCTAACTATTACAATTTGTTCTTGTGATCTTTTCTTAGACTCTAGCTTTACAAATTGATTGCACATGTAAGAAAGGTTAGCTAGTTCTCAAAAATCTACTAATTAAGTTCTGATTCATCTCATTTATAGAGAGATGAGTTGAATATGACTATTGGTCATCTTGGGTTTAATTAGTCCTGCTGAGGGTTGGTGAATAGGACCTTTGAAAGACTCAGAATGCCCAACATTTATACCTGAGTTGACATGTCATGACAGACCCTCAATTATTTTTCTCAGTCGGCATTCTTCAGTTTGAAAAGCTTAATTAAGAGTCCTAATATTCAGTTGCAGGACTCTTTAGTTCAGTTTCGTGTCGAGCTTTGTTTGGTGGTCTTCACTTCAGTTCAGTTCTTGAGCGGACTTAATAGGTGGCCTTCTCTTCAGTTAGGTTCCATGGAGAGCTTATTTGGTGGCCTTTGCTTCAGTTCAGTTTACTATTCAGTCTGACTGAGTTTAGTTCAATTTTCTTGACTTTAGTTTCCGTTGGTTTCTGACATCTCATCCAAACATTGAGACTTATTTCACTATTTTGACTAACAACTTATATGTCCTACACCTCATCTAATTAGAACCACAAAAAATTCCACAAAACACAAAATAAAAAATTAGGGTTTCAAGTTTGTCGAAGAACACAAAATCCCACAAACACAACTCACAAAGAATCTTGCAAATCACAAAGAATCTATTTGAAAATCAGATAGTTGTAAGAAATTATCGCTAAAAAATTGGGGTTCCTCTTTCCCGTAAAATAAAAATCTCATAAAATGGGCATGAATTAAAGTTAATTGGCATCGGGGGTCATCAATTAGAGGTATTTTGTCGGGTCTGTGTTAACGTGTTAATGAGTTGCCGAAGTTGGGACTGTAATAGGTCTGGCTCCAGATATGGGGCTGCGATAAGTTTCATCATCGAATTGGAGCAGAGGGTTGTTATTGCATCATGTGTTCGCATAATGTTGGGTTTGTCAGAGTTGTCATCAGTCCGACTGTAGTGAGATTGTCGGAGAAGAAGGTGAAAGAAAGAAGAAGGGTGTAGAGAATATAGAGTTAGTGATTTTGATTTTTGTCGAAGAAAGAAGAATAGTGAACATGATTTAAAGTTGGATGTTTTGGTTTTTTTATGAGAAAAAGTGCATATACAGCCCTAATGTTTCCACCTAGGTGCAAATACCCCCCTTGAACTTCATTTTGGGCAACTAAACTCAAATTGATCCCAAACTGGTGCATTTAAACCCCTCTCCTAACAGACAATCTAACTTCATCTAGGAACAACAATGGGAGCTTTAAATCTAGGAAAATATATTCCTTTTTATTTTGGTTTGAACTTTTAACAAATACTCCTACCAAAAAACCCTCCAATGGAACCCTAAAATCAAAGCTGAAGGTTGAATACGTATTACTTCCGTTGTGAAAGGTAAGAAATAACACTTTGATTTTACCTGTTTTTCTAACTTATGAAGAGGGTTTTGTTGATATTATGTTTGATGATGTGAAAAGTGTGACCTATGATCATATTGTGAATTTGTTTTCTGAGTTAGGCTATCCAAATGTAAAAAAAATCTTTGTACTTGAGCCTGCAAAACATTTTGATGGTGGTTTAGTTCCCGTGAATAATGATGAGTCTCTTAGGAAAGTATTAGAGTATCTCAAATCATTTAGATGGGATAATATTAAGATATTCATTGATCAAAATGATGAAATACTTTCATATTTTTCTTTAAATATACTTCCAAGTGATAGACCACCTGGGATTGAGGATAATATAGTGTTTATTGATGTTGATGTTGGTGTAGAAAAACAATTATGGGCTACTGATGAAGTGAACTTCAAATATTCTTTGTACGACTTTTTGTTCCTTGAAAATCCAAGGAATATACCTTCAACTCCACAATTCTCCATCTTGGTCAAATATTCTCTATCATTGAGAATATAGCACGTGCACCTGAATATGTGGAAGTACTTTACTGGAGATTTTCATTCCATAATTCATAGAGTGTAATAGATGTACCTGGTCTATCGCGAATGTGATTGCGATATGGCAAGAAGTATTGATGGTTTCAGCCCAGAAGTGTGCAGCAATTTTGTTCCCAACAATCATAGCTCTGGCCATCTCTTGAAGTGATCTATTCTTCCTCTCAACAACTCCATTTTGCTGTGGAGTCTTTGTGGCAGAATACTCATGGTTGATCCCGAGCTCTTTATAGTAGTCATTGAACTGTTTGTTTGCAAACTCCTTTCCATGATCATTTCTGATTCTTATGATAGGATCACCTTTTTTCCATAGAAAGTTTACAAGCCAATTTCTTGAAGGCTATAAACGTTTATGTTTTGTCTCTTAGAAATTCAACCCAGGTGAAGTTAGAGAAATCATCAATGCAGACTAACACACACCTCTTTCTTCCATAACTTTCAGTCACCATTGGTCCAATTAGATCCATGTGGAGCAGATCTAAGACTCTGTTAGAGGTGATGTGTTGAACATCCTTATGCTGTGATCTGATTTGTTTGTTAGTTGACATGGACCACAAACTTTGTTACGGTTAATCTTGATCTTAGGAATCCATTTAATCATGTCTTTGTTGATCAGTTTCTGTAGATTTCTAAAGTGAGTATGACCAAGCTTTTGATGGGATAACTCAATTTCATCCAAGGATGTTCTCTGACAAGTTATTGAACATTATGAAGGAATGTTGAATCGATAGTAGTTGTCAGTTGATCTTTTTCCTTCCATGAAGACTTCTTTGTCCTTCTTATAGACCTTGCAATCATCTTTGGTGAAGACCATGGTCATATCATCATCTCATAGCTGACTAATACTGATCAAATTTGCTTTTAGTCCATCAACTAGCATGGCTTTCTTTAGGTTTGGCATGCTTTCAACATCCAGAACTCCTTTTCCCATGACCTTTCCTTTCTTTCCATCTCTGAAGGTCACAAAATCAGATGAACAAGTCTTCAAGTCTTTGACCACAACTTTATCACCTGTCATATGTCTTGAACAACCACTATCAAAGTACTAGCTGCTTGAACTCTCAGCTCTAAAAGACGTATGAGCAATCATGTTGACATGTTTGCTTCTTCATCACCCACTAATTCTTAGGTGTGATTATCTTCTTCTTCCAATCTTGTCGTGGAGCTACAAATCTGACTTCCTTGAGAACAAATATCCACCTCATTGTCTTTAGATCTCCGAGATATTTTTCACAATGAGGTCTAATGTATCCAACAACCTCATAATAATGGCAGATGATCTTCTTCCTATTTGATGTGTTGTGAAAAGCAACATTCTTATCATTTTCTATCAAAGATCTTCTTGTGAGGTATATTCTAGGGAGGAACATTCTTGATAACATTCTCAACTTTCTCATGAACATCTTTTTTCTGATCATGTTCCACTTTTGATTTGACAAACTCCATCTTTCTAGAGCTTTGTCTAGAGTTTCCAAGACCATGATGAACCTTTGCAGTCTGTCTTGAATTGAGAATCTCATCCAGAGTCTTTATACCATTAAGCATTCTGATGTTTCTCATTAACATCTTTAAGTCTTCATTGACTTTCTCAATCTCCTTCTCCTGATCACAGATGATCTTTTGTAGAGTTGCTTCATTGTCCATCAGTTGAATATTTTCTTGGCTGATCTTCTGGCTCTTCAGAACAAGATCTTTGTTTATTTTAACAATTTCCAGCCATTTGTTGAACATCTCTTGATATGTGTTTTCAAGATTGATGCCATTGATTTCTTCATCATCTAATTCCTGTTTGATGGCAAAAACATCAGAATGTGATTCTTCTTTCTTCATGGTTGTGAAGGCTATATGCTCATCTTCTGAATTTGATCCACTAGAACTTATCTTTTCTTCACTCATCGAGGCAATATAACACTTCTTTTTCTTCTTCAGAGTATAGGCACATTCCCTTTGAATGTGTCCAAAGCCTCCACATTCTCTATACCTTTTTTCTTTGGTTTGATCTTTATCTTGATCAGAGCTGTTTATGTTGGAAGATTTATGAGAAAAATACTTCATATAGTTGAATTTTGAGAATGATTGATTTCCAGCCCTTTTCAATATTTTTCTAAAATTCTTGGTGATAAGAACCATATAATTCAACATTTCATCATCAGGAACATCTTTATGAACTTTTTTAGGAACCTTTTCTGAAGTTTCAGCTCTTAAAGTAATTCTTTTACCTTTATTCATGCTCTTGTCTTCTTCAAGATTCATTTCAAAGGTCCTGAGAGATTCCATCAGCTCATCCATCCTCACACACCTGATTTTTTTTGCTTCTTCAATGGCAACAACCTTGTAAGCAATTATTTTCGGCAGAGATCTCAATACTTTCCTAACCAGTTTCTCATAGTTTCTCATATGATTATTTTGATAATTTGGTTAAAGGTGATTTTGATAGTTGAAACCCCACCATCTCATTTCTCTACAAAAAGACATAAAAGGTGGGAAAGAACTAACCCAATTATTATACTTCTAACACTACCAAAAAAACGCTCATAGATAACGGATTTTATCCGTTATGTATGTAAAAAAAGCTTTGTTACGTATACTGGTGTTATCTATGCTGCGCTCATACGTAACAGAATAATATCCGTTATCTATGTTATTATACATAACGTTTATAGCAACAAACATGACACCAGATATTACGTTATCTATAACTCTCATACATAACAGTTGCTTCCGTTATGAAAATTCATTTTTCTCCGTTATCTATGAACTTTTACATAATGATTTTTTTTCATACATAACACTCTTCATTGCGTGATCTATTACTGTTATATATAACGATTTGTACCGTTATGAAAATTCATTTTTCTCCGTTATAAAATATACCACATGGATTAATACATAACGTTGTTTGTAGTTTTGATAACGCTTTTTTACGTTATGTATGTTTTGATACATAACAGATTTTTACCGTTATTAAATATTTTTAGTACCGTTATATATGCCTGCTACAAATTTTTTTTATAGATATTCAGCAATTAAAATAATTCTAAAACAATAAAAATAAATGAAATTCTCATAAATCATCATATATCTAATTCAAAAAATATTCATACATTCATCTGAACATAGTCAACATTCTAAACATGTTTATAGCGTACTAATGTCCAAAAAAAGATAACATATATATTGCAACTAGCTAGCTAGCCATTTTGATCGGAACAACTTTTTCAGTGATTGAGAAGCGTCCATTCAACTCAACTGCTCAACTATAAACCTGCCACAGTTGGAGAAGTAAGTGATAATAATTAATTAACACAATACTCAACAACAAACCAATCTCAACTAAGGTGATATAAAATATATTCCTAAAGAAATTATTGTGGGTGCTTATGAAGTTCATTTGCACCGGCCCTCTAAGATCGAAAATTGAGAGAAGAACGGAAGTATAAGAGTAGGCAGGAAGCACAAGATAAATCAAAGATGAAAATTTTGGTTATTTAAAATAATAGTTTAAAAAATGATAAATTGCTATAACATTGGAAACTAAACTTATTTTCTAATAAAATTAAATGAATCGGCAGTGGTAAGAGCTGAAACACATTACTAAAGGAAAGAATAGAAATCCAACACTGCCAACAAGCAGATACAAGTGGAAGATGGATAGAAGTTCATAGAAGCTATCTCTACTGGATTCTTCTTCAAACAGAGAGACAAATTCTTTCAAAGGACGAGAGAAATGGTCATCTAGCTAAATAACAAAGAACATTATTAATTCTACAGGTCAAGAGTGAATGATTAATTATTCTGCAGCCCCCAGAAACAAAATGAGTAAATACATCACCCCTCAGCAAGCAAGTAAAGCAACATTATTTAAGGCAGGTTGTTATTTATTTCAGCCTATCATATCATGTAATTATTCCAGTCTTTTTAGTGAAGGGAAACCCACAACCTCCACCTGAGGGTGCACTTTGGATAAACCACACTTCTGTAAAATAGCCGACAAACAAGTCTGTAATTATCCTGAACTTTTTCATTCCACAATTATAGATCAAGATATCCCTGCAAAGTACAAAGAGAGAAAGCCAAACCTTTTAGATTTTCCCGCAGTTGCATTACTTGGACTTTTGTTTGTGGAGGCCTTGCTCTTCCGCTTCTTACCATTCAGATGACGTGTTGTCATGAAAAAATTAGTTAATGGCTAAAATGCTTAATCATGTGGATTGAAATCCAAGCATAACATGCAACAACATACAAGATCAAAGTGAGATAGAGTTACCTTCTCCTTGTCAGCAAGCAAGCTATCTGTTGTAGCATGTGGAGATTCCAAGAACTCCAACAACTTTGTAGAAAGTTCCTCCTAAATAATAGAACTGATAACAATTATAATGAGCCCGAATAAAATAAAATACAAGATAAAATAAATAACACAACAAAATTAAGATCTGAACTTGACACCTTATAATATGGAGAAAACAAGAGAAAGAAATAGCTATGGACTGAACAAAAAAAATGCTCGACGCATGCATGAAGTGATAACAATATAATATAATATATATACATACATATAGAAATTAACGGTGCAAATTGCTTTTAAGATATCATTAATCCTCTTTTATTGATGTATTAAGAAGGCCTAACATGCAATATAAACCAATGCACTTGCACATAAGTAAAATATACCTGATTGCTTTTTCTTCCTCAGTAAATTATCTAAGACAAAAAAGTGTTTCGCTTTCAAAATGGGTTGATATGGGTACTGTAGATGAATATCATACCTACAAATACAGTTTGAATCATCACAGAGAACTGAAAATCACAACCCCATATGCTCTCATATCATCAATAAGTCAAGTAACAATAATACAATAACTTAGAATATTGTATGCCAAAACTCAGCTCTTGGAACTTACAGATGCAAGTGAGTTATAAGGAGATCAAACCATATTGAGGATTAAACAATTAGAAAAGAGTTAGACCCTAGCAATATAAGGGATGAAAACTCAATGCATATGGACAGGAAAAAACTTCAACTAATTAATTAAAAAACTATTACAAAGTGGCATTGCCTTAGTTCCAGTAGGTCCAACTTCTACTGAAAAACCTAGCAGATTTTTCATTGCATAAACTTGTTTAAAGATTTCTTGCCTAATTGTTTGAAAATTCAGATTGAGATATTTTCTTAAAGATCCTCACGTCTAACGTCTGTTATCAAATATTGTGTGCATGCATTTTTCAAAACATGGCTAAGATAATATAGGACAAAAAAGTGATGACTCTTTTGCAGCTTACTGTCATATTTAAGATCATTTTTGGTATACAAAAAAAGTTGGGGTTCTTGCAAAACACGTCTGTTAGTAAAATGTAACAGATGCAGCTCCAAATCAATGCATGAGCAAGAATTACTAAATCCTAGGAAATTTACCTTATGAATAATAATCATAAATTTTAAGGTGTTACATAATAATCAGATACACAATTGCATACCAAAAGATTAAATCCCTGTTTCAATGAGCCTCTGTTAATGTCTGTAGGTGTATTCATGCCCTGCATTATATGCGTAGTTACACATTTGGTGTGAGTATAAATCTGTACATATATTATAGATACATAAAATTGCGAGTGAGTCAGCTATTATAGGCTAATTTATAAAGTGGCGATGTATTTATATTTCCCACCTGTGGCTATACATCATGTATTAGCCGCTAGCTTTCTCAAGCTATGATAATATTTAATAGAACCACCAAATGATTTAGAGGAGGAACATAAAAATAACAAAAGAATAAAGTGACTTTTCTGAACTGAATGATATTTCAAGGTCTTATGTTGTAGTGGGATATGCATTAAAGAGAGCACATGGGCATGTGCCACTGAGATGCTTTATATAGGAGATGGTGAAAGTGAAATAAAAACTCAAAAGCACTGCATACCACAAGCCTACGTGGAGTTCCAAATATTTCCACATCTCCATGACTCAATCTTTGTTTTTCCAATAATTGCTTCACTAAATCTTTGAGCTGCAATTAACAACAGGACATAAAAGCCAAATAGCAGAACTGTAGTAAAATTCTCAAGATAACAACTCTTTTAGAATGATCAACTCAAATTGATTACATAAACTAAAGTAGCATTATAAGCCTATGAATTATCTGCACTTACCTACGACCATGTTGAAGCTTGAATTTATCTGCACTTACCTATGACCATTATCTGCACTTACCGGCAATTTTTATTTTAAAAAAAGGCTATAATCAGACAGCAGATTTCGAAAATGAAGGAAAGCAAACACAGTTGAAGAACATTTTCACCTCCTTTTCCTCAAGTTTGTTCTAGCCAAAAATTTCTAGCCTTGGGCTAGCATCTTCCCATGAAAGTCCCTCTTTCGAGCACCTCAAATTCTCAAACAACTCTTCTATTGGTATATTTTCCTACAAAAACAAAAAATTCAAAACCGAATTCAATCAGAAATCACAGAGCAAACTTCAAATTAAAAAAAATGAAGAAAATTCAATAACAAAGGAGAAATTCGTGACTAAAGTTGGAGAAAATAAAAATACCAAATCAACCGCTTCTCTCTTGAGAGCCTCCATCGCTTCATCCTTCGCCGCCATTTCTACCAAAAAATAATCATAAAATTCTCAGCTAAACTCTTCTCAAACGCTCGTCGATGTATACGTACGAATTCACAGTTACATACACATACAAGACATAATATTATATATATATAGAGAGAGAGAGAGGATAGAGGGAGAGAGGGAGAGAGAGATCAAACCCATATATTGCACAGTGCGGGCGAGAGGTGCTGAGATGCTAGGGTTACATTAAGGGTTTAGGGCTTTTCTTTGACCACGAGGGTTCTCGTCGGAGCGTAGAAGTCACAGCCGGACTCCTCTCCTACCGTTCCGCAAAACCCCTCCGTTAATTTCCCAATCCAGGGTCGATTTGACGCCGAAAATTAAAATCTTAACGCCGCGAAACCTTAGCTCCGCAGCGCCACCCTCCCGCTTTAATTCCACCGCCGCCTTCAGTCAGATAGCTGAATTGGCACTATATACAGACAACCATCGCTCCGGACAATCAAAGCCCTCTATCAATTTACTATCCGGTGTCGGATTGACGCCTGAAACGCAGTTCCAATCGGCCAACCCCAGTTATCTAATACTAGAACGTAGCCCCTCTACTCTCTCTGATTCCGCCGCCGGCAGCTTTGGAAGCTCGAAGACAGGAGAGAGATGACCTGAGAGAAATTTTGTACGCAGAAGGGATGAGCGCCAATTTTTTGAGAATTGCCTAAAAATAAAATGAGCGCGGAATGAAAACTAAGTATAGAGCTCCAATATTTTTTATATAATTTAATTTTGATTTAAAATAATAATAATAATTAATACATATACATAACATATATTCATAACGGTAAATGTTACGGTTATATAATGTGTTTAAACATAACACAACGCATAACGGTACCAAATGAGCGTTATAATTATAAACAATATATAACACTCACAGATAAAACAAGACTCGAAAGCGTTATGTATGATCAGAGATAACACTTCTCTCGTAACGAATTTTTGAAATATCCGTTATCTATACTAAAAATGCGCTCATAGATAACAGATTTTTAAAATATCCGTTATGTATAAAGTGTTATGTATGAGAGTTTTTTTGGTAGTGTAACTGTATTCTATTGGAATAATGTGGTTTTATTATTTTATACTTATATATTTTTTGTATTGAATTTCTCTATACTTCTGATTTTTCACATTTTAGAATTTATTTTATTGTAAATTTTTGCCGCAAGTACAAAAGGGCCTTTGAATTCGAAAATTTGGAGAGAGCCTCACTTTGTTACCTCACTTTGTCGAAGACGTGGATCAAGGGAAGGAGTTCGAGGATCATTCATCTTTTTGGGTTTATTCTTATCTCTTTGCCATGATTTCTTGTATTGATTTATTCTAGTTATCATGAGTGGCTAATTATCATAGTTCTAGGGTGTGAAATTCCTAATTAATTAGTGTGTGAGTTGATTCCTTAATTTATGTTATTTTCTCTCTCTTATCCTCATGAATCAATGTTCTATTTGCTAAAATTTTGATGGGCGGTCTCCATTAGAGTTTAATTAGTTGTTTGATGTGTTTTGACAAAAACATTTTACATGGGTATTTTCAATCATACAATCTTAATTACTTATACAAATACAACATTTATGAGTTTTTGGATGTATTGAAAATGACATTTCCAATTACATAATCATGAGCTTTCATCCTTACACCTTAAATTGTTGAGTTTTCACCCCCACAATACGTATGAAATTTTAATTTCAATTGATCTAAAAATTCATAATTAATTGCAAAAAATGTCAAGTTCATGATATTGAAAGTTTGTTGCTCTTTTGTTTTTTTTTTTTTTTTTTGAAGTACACTTAATATTAAAAATCATGTAAAAAAAACCCAAAATTAGTACAAATTTAATAAATTTTAAGACAAATATCCCCAAATGAGAACTCCCCATATTTAATTTAGAATAAAATTTGAACATGACATTATTTTATACACAACACCATTTTTGGAATATTCGGAGTCGGTCAATATCTCCATGACTATATTTTGGGCACATTAAGCACGAGGCAAACACGTGAAGTTCGCGGCAATTTCAATGATCCAACTTTATGATATAAAAATCTTGCATCTTAATTTATTCATTTATTTTTATTTTTATTTTTGAGTTGGATCATTTGAAAATTCTCATTTATTCAATTTTTTTCCAATCATATATAGTCAACGTTTCCACCCTCCCACATCTATTTATATCTCTTCTCCATTTTCCCCCAATCAAAACACAAACATCTTCAAAAAAAAAAAAAATTAACACTTGCACTATTCTTCCATGGCTGCCTCTTCTTCTGCTTCCATCACCACCCTTCTCTTCAACAATAAAAATACTCACAACTACAAATATTTCAACGATGATGGTCAATGCTCATTTCTCCGCCATAATAATTTCCAGAGATTTTCTTCAACAAGGCCATCAAACAAGTATATATAAACAAATTTGTGTGACATGGTCTCTATTTATTAGTACAAATAAAAAATGGGTTCATAATTATTTTTTTGTTTGGGCTTTCAGAGATCGGGTAGTCCGGAGAGCTACGCCGGAGGTCGCCGGAGATCTTCTCTCTTCTTTCTCTCTCCCCGCCATACCAGGGTTTGAAGACAATCCATGGTAATTAATTCGTCTAAAAAATCACATCATCATCTATGTTTTTTTTTCTTTAATTTAATTGAATTTAACTAAGTTGTTAACTATATGCGAAATATCGTTGCAGGCTTGTTGGGATTTGCGGCTTGCTAGTAGGGGTACCAGTCATGATCCAACGGCTAGTAGCATTATCAAGTAAGATACAATATATAAAATAGCTATATCATACTATATTGTGTGTGTATATAATTATATATATTAATGGAGATTAATTTGATTATGTACTTATATATATAGAGCAACTTGATGCGGCGGCGCAGACAGTGGAGAAAATTTCGGACACGGTGGAGAGGGTGGCGGACGAGGTAGATAAAGCGGCGGAGGAACTTAAGGAGGCGCTGCCGGAAGGGAGGTTCAAGCAAGTTGTTAGTTTTGTTGAACATTTTGCTGAAGAAACATCTGAGAAGGCAGATATGGTCGGAGATTTGATGGATAAGGTAATAATTTTCAACAAATTCGAAAATTTATGGAATTGTTAATTTTTTATGTAACACTAATTTTCCGCTGTATGCTTGAATTCAAGGTGTGCCCAAGATTTATTTATTTTATTTTTTTGTTAAGAAAATTATAATTGCATACATTTAATTATTGGAATGAAATGAATGAATAAATAGAGGGACATCAAAGATGGCGATGGCTGTATTATTGGATTTATTGTAGTAGTTGGATATGATGGGCACGTGAAGCTGCCAGCCTTTCATACTTTTAAAAATAAAATTTGACTATGAATCTATGATCTAGTCAGCATTGGTGTACTAATATATAGTCTATATATAATGATATATATGTATTTTTATTTTTATTTTGGTGGAAAGAATAAATATCTTTCTAGTTTCTAATATGAATATTTACATAAAAAACTTAGAACAATTTCCCACCTACCTAAGTTATGTTTTTATTTATGTTTGATATTAGATATATATTATACCCGATGTAAGAAAAAATGAAAACTATTAATTAAAGCTTATGTTTGGTAATGAAAATATGCAGGTGGAAGAAATTGATGACAAACTGGAGGAGTTTCTGGACAAAGGCAAAGGCAAAGCCGCTGATCAGAAAGCATGAGTTTTAATTAATTACAATAAAATTCTGTAGACGCCGTTACGTTTGTATATCAAATATTTTTATTTTATTAATATCAACCTAAATTCGTAGAGATTATGACGTGCTCGCACCTCAACACAGTTTTTGTTGTATTTTTTGCACTCGAACTGTATTTTCTTTCTCGAATAATAATAATAAGAAGAAGAAGAAGAAGAAGAAGAAGAAGAAGAAGAACTCGTGTTCATCATCTTGAATTAGTACGTAAAAAATCGAGAACTCAACCTAAATTCTTATTATTGACAATTTGACATCCATTTGAGCAATTCACATAAAACAAAAAATCAATATTTCTAAACTTTAGAAAGTTCAATGAAACGCAAAAACTTGGGTATATCTATTATATAGAACTATGTAGTCAGATAAAAATTTATGATATTTTTTAATATTAAAAGTTGTATTTTTTTTTAATTCAAAAAATATAGGAACAATTATAAAAAAGTCACCGTCTTTTTGTTTTTGGTAGTAATTTTTAGTAAAATAAATTTGATAAGTTTTAGTATTAGAATTTATATTTTTTATTATTATAAGTGAAATGATATTCATATAATATAAGACCTTATGTGCATCAGATCTATAGAAAACCACCCCTCAATCAAATATTATAATGATAAACACATTCATAGGTCCCTGTACTTTTAGTTTTTATTTCCATAGGCCCCGATACAATTTTTTTCTGTTTTAATAAGTTATTCTATTTATATAATTTGTTTTAATAGGTCTTCTGCTTCTATAATTGATATAATTCGATCCTTATTTAACGAAACTAACTGAGTTATTAACTTTTCAATTATTTAACCTATAACCATTTATTAAAAACAGATCATTAAACCTCAATAATAAAATTAAAGAAAATAAAAAAAAAACTAAAAGAGAAATCAAAGGGATTTTTTTTGTAATTTGTCGTCTTGTTTTAAAAAATAAAACAGAAAAGAAAAGATTTCAGCATTTTTATTTTAAAAGGCATGAAACTTGCATCCCTACATCACCATCTGTATCGATCAAAACTTCAAGCATTTTAATTTTCTACTTTTATTTTTTAAATTAAAAACATAAGAAGTAAAAAGAACAAATAACCTCACTACCTAATTAAATCATTGATTATTACTAATATCATATAATATAGTCCATCATTTTGCAAATTAATCACCACGTTTAAATCTAACCAATTATGACACCACGTTTTAATTTGTATGATATTAAATATTTCTAATTTTTCCGATGAGTTAAATATGACGTATTTGGCCTAAAAATCACGTTGGCAGCCATGTCAACACACACGTGTAACAAACGACGCCGTTTTTGTTACTTTTTCTTCTTTTTTTATTCAAAAAATCATTTTTTATATAATTATTTATTTCTAAAATAGAAAATATATTGAGAAAACTAATGAAATTGATGTCGTTTGTTACACCTGTGTGTTAACGTGGCTGCCAATGTGATTTTTAGGCCAAATATGTGATATTTAACTCATCGAAAAAATTGGGGATGTTTAATCCCATACAAATTAAAACGTGGTGTTGTAATTGGCTAGATTTAAACGTGGTGTCTAATTTGCAAAAAGGTATAAACGTGGTGATTTATTTAGCAATTAACCCTATAACATAAAAATACTAAAGCCAAGAATTTGAAGAACATGATACCTGATTACAATTTTTCCCATTTGGTTTCTCTTTCAGGATTTATATTTTCTTTAATTTTATTACAGAAGTTTTATTTGTTATTCTTAACAAACGGAATATAGGTTAAATAACGAAAAAGTTAATGATTCCATTAATTTAATTAAATAAGGATAGAATAATATCAATTATAGAAAATAGAAGGACCTATTAATTAAAATAAAATATAGAAGTGGAAGAACCTATTAAAAAATTATATAATAATCTATCGAAACAAAAACTGGAAGTACAGACAATTATGGATATGTTTTGCTTATTATAAATTTGTAGGAGGCAAAAAAGTAAATATTATATATGATATTTTTATTAATTTTTATATATTTATTAAGTTTTGGAATCCAAAATTAGATAAAATATTTAAATAATAAAGATATTATTATATGATAAATATCAAGAGTCTTTGACAACAAGTAAATATCTTTCAAAAAGATATATATCAATTTCCAACAGCCAATGAGATAGTCCCACGTCAGCCTTAGATCTCTCTCCCTAAAACTATAAATAGGAGCCTCCATATCAGTTGAAAGACACCAGAAGTCATTTGAAGAGTTCAAGAATTTGAGAAGAAATTTCATAAGTGAAATTGTCTCAAATATTCAAGGCGTTCTTCACCAAATTCATCCCGAAGATGATGTTTGATCCATAAGAAAGGCAGTCAAAGACGTTCTTCATCAAATTCATTCTGAAATTGGCGTTTGATCTGGAAATAAGACGTCGGCAAAGAAGATCAAGGATACAAAAATCTTTCCCGAAAACTTCAAAGGCCAAGTTCAAACAACAAGTGCGAGAAAATCAAAGAGGTAAATTTACTTTGAAAATTTCAAAGACCGTTTGAAGATCAAGTTTTGAAGAGAAGAATCATAGAAAAATAGAGATTGGATCCTTATATTTATATTTTGATTTAAAGATCACCTGAATTGTACACTATTTTGTGTTTTTACCAAATTAAATACAAAAAGTTGTGTTACAAATTTTGGCCCGCTTAGTGGGACCATCTCTACCTCTCATCTCTTATCTTTACCAATTTTCCCAGGCATTAAGATGTCTACAATTCTGAAAGAGTCAATTGCAAATTTGACGAAGCTTGCCGAAGAACTTGTCAAGCGGATACAAGAAGAGGATGCTCAAATATTGAAGCTAAACAAAGAAGGATTGTTTATTTTGGTGGCGAGCAAGCGAATGAAGATACTGAAGTTGAGATATCTACAAAGCTACATGCCAACAAAAGTGAAAAATCTACAGCTAAAGAAATTGAAATATCGTCTGATGACTCAATACAGGTTGATTAACTCAAAGATTTAATACTGGAAACAATCAAAAACAAGTCTGGAGAGAGTCTTAAATCACTCTGGACGTACAACAAGCCATATACTCCAAGAATTGACAACTTAAAGATGCCAGATGGCTACCGGCCATCAAAGTTTCAACAATTTGATGGCAAAGGAAATCCAAGACAACACGTGGCTCACTTTGTAGAGACCTATAATGATGATGTGACATACGAAGATCACTTGGTGAAGCAATTCGTTCGTTCTTTAAAAGACAATGCATTTGATTGGTATACGGATTTGGAGCCAAATTCAATTGATAGTTAGGGGCAACTAGAGAAAGAATTCCTTAACCGCTTCTATAGTACTCGAAGGACGATTAGCTTAGTTGAACTCATAAATACAAACCAACAAAAAGAAGAGTCCGTCATTGACTACATCAACCGTTGGAGAAACTTAAGCCTGAATTGCAAAGATTAATTACTAGAAACTTCAGCAATTGAAATGTGCATCCAAGGCATATGTTGAGGTCTTTGATATATTTTGAAAGGGATTCAAGAAAAGACATTCAAGGAATTAGCCACTAGAGCTTACGACATGGAGTTAAGCATGGCCGCAAATGAAGTTGAAGAACTGTCAATGCAAAAGCATCACAACTTTGAAGAAGAGCCAGAAATAAATGATGGGGGCAAACCTTTTGAGGAATCTCCAAATGAAGAAGAAGAAGAAGAAGAAGAAGAAGAAGAAGAAGAAGAAGAAGAAGAAGAAGAAGAAGAAGAAGAAGAAGAAATGGCTATAAATCTCGCCACATGCTTATTCAAGTCTTCCAATACATATCACAATCTATGAAAAGGAAAAAAAATCAATGCTCCTTGATAAGAGCCTAAAATATCTTCCAAAAGTCCTTGATAAGAGCAAAAACTATCTAAAATGCAAACACTCCTTGATAAGAGCCTAAACTATCTTCGAAAGCTCCTTGATAAGAACTTAAACTATCCAAAGTCTTCAAGAAATATTCCAAAGCTCCTTGATAAAAGGCAAAACTATCTTTCAAAGCTCCTAGATAAGAACCAAAACTATCTAAACTCTTCAAGAAATACCAAGATTCCTTGACACGAGTATAAAATGGCTAAAAAATCAAATTCAAATCTAAGACTCCTTGACACGAGTATAAAATATCTACAAAGTCAAATTCAAATCCAAGACTCATTGACACGAGTATAAAAGGTCTACAAATTTATATTCAAGACTCCTTGACATGAGTCTAAAATGTCTACAAATTCAAATCAAAGACTCCTTGACACGAGTATAAAATGTCTACAAATCCAAATTCAAATCCAAGTACTCACGACACGAGTATAAAAGGTCTATAAAGTTCAAATACAAGTTGAAGGCTCCTCGATATGAGCATACACTATCCAAGTTCAAGAAAAAGCTCCCTAATATGAGCATAAACTATCCAAGTTCAAGAAAGCTCCCTGATACGAGCATAAACTATCTAAGTTCAAATCCAAATTAAAGGCTCCTTGATACGAGTGTAAACTATCTAATAAATTCAAATTGAAGAACTCTTGAATATGAGTATAAACTATTCACAAGTTAAAATTCAAGAACTCCTTAACACGAGTATAAACTATCTAATAAATTCAAGTTCAAGACTCCTTAATACGAGTTTAAACTATATAATCAATTTTCTAAACCCATTCATTTCAAACGACAAGTTGTCCATGAACAAGTCTCGAGGGGGCATTTGTAGGAGGCGAAAAGGTAAATATTATATATAATATTTTGATTGATTTTTATATATTTATTTAGTTTTGGAATCATATCAAATTCAAAATTAGATAAAATATTTAAATCATAAAGATATTATTATATGATAAATATCAAGAGTCTTTGACAACAAGTAAATATCTTTCAAAAAGATATATATTAATTTCCAACATCCAATGAGATAGTGCCATGTCAGCCTTAGATCTCTCTCCCTAAAACTATAAATAGAAGCCTCCATATCAGTTGAAAGACACCAGAAGTCATTTGAAGAGTTCAAGAATTTGAGAAGAAATTCCATAAGTGAAATTATCTCAAATATTCAAGGCGTTCTTCATCAAATTCATCCCGAAGATGGTGTTTGATCCATAAGCAAGGCAGTTAAATTCATTCTGAAATTGGCGTTTGATCTGGAAATAAGGCGTCGGCCCTCCAAATTGACATTATCAAGACTAAGGACCAAGTCAAAGAAGATCGAGGATACAAATCTTTCCCGAAAACTTCAAAGGCCAAGTTCAAATAACAAGTCCGAAGACCAAGTCAAAGAAGATCGAGGATACAAATCTTTCCCGAAAACTTCAAAGGCCATGTTCAAATAACAAGTCCGAGAAAATCAAAGAGATAAATTTACTCTGAAGATTTCAAAGACTGTTTGAAGATCAAGTTTTAAAGAGAAGAATCAGAGAAAAATAAAGATTGGATCCTTATATTTATATTTTAATTCAAAAATCATCTGAATTGTACACTATTTTGTGTTTTTACCAAATTAAATACAAAAATTTGTGTTACAAAATTTATAACTAAAAAGTGATTTCTGTAGTCGGCTTCTTAGACAAGTTAATTTTCTTTCCTTTTCCATCCTCTTTTTTTTTTTTTTTTTTTTCTGTGACCCTTTCCCATCCTTTTATCACAACTTCATTTGATGACATTTCTTTAATGCTTTAGTGTTCCTCTGTTATATTAATTATTATGGATACAATAATATCATCTCTATTCAATGATGGCTCTTGATCAGACCAACTATTTACGCCCAACATTTGGTTTCACAAATGTTTTCTTTTCTAAACTTGCATTGATCACTTCTTTGATCTTAAGAAGACCATTTTATGAACTTTTGAATTATTGGTTGGAAAAATGACTTTTAGATTCTGGTATTTAATTGCTTGAACATATGTTCCAAAGTTTAAAAAATATTGATTTTTGGTTTTATGTAGTGAATTACTAAAGTTGATTTCAATAATAAAAATATATGTTGAGTTTTCAATTATATTTATATACGTATTAATTCAAGAAGAAGAAGAAGAAGAAGAAGAGTTTTTTTTTTAGACATTTCTAAAAGAAAACGAAGTAGAAGAAGAAGAGTTTTTTTTTTTAGAAATTTCTAAAAGAAAAGGAAGAAGTAGAACTGTGTTGAATAAATTACCGTGATTATGTTCGAATTGATATTCTTGGATGTGTTAATTGAATATTTCTTAAATAAAAAAGATGCCATAAATAAATATTTTCTTAGCCACAAAATTCCACACAGTAAACTAATAAGCTTCAGGTTATGCCAAAAATTCGACATTTCATGTGGAGATGTGCCCGGGGCATTCTTCCAGTGGCTGTGGAACTTCAACACCGGCAGTGTCAGATTGATACAGTGTGCCGAAGATGTGGTATGGAAGAAGAAACTATGGAGCATTGTTTGAGAGACTGTTCATGGAGTCTGTTTTATTGGCGAGCCTCTCCTCTCCGACTAGGTCATGAGCTTACCAAGAGTGATCTCTCAGTTAGAGAATGGTTTGCACTTATTGCTGAAGTTGAAGAACCAGATTTTCACAGTTTGTTTGCTGCTTTGTTGTGGGTTAATTGGAAGAAATGAAACATGTTGGTGTTTCAGCAAGTAAATACTCCTCATAATGTGTGTTTTGAGATTGCTAGGAAGTGCCATAATCAATATATTGCAGCAGCCAAACCTCCTCATTTTCGAGAGCATATTCCGACTGCAGAGATGTGGTAAAAACCTTGTAATGGATCCTGAAAATTTAATGTAGATGTGGCGTTATGTCCAAACGGTGGAGTGGGTTTAGGACTGATCATTCAGAATATGGATGGGCAGACAATTGTGTCACGCTGTAAAAAGTTTTCTTCAAGATTGTCACTGGAGATTGTAGAGGGTCTAACCTATCAGGAGGGTTTGGTGTTGGCGAGGGAGAATGGTGGTCGAAAAATTATGTTAGAAACTGATTGTCAAAACTTGGAGCAGCAGATGAGGGAGTATTGTGAAGATCTCTCCTACAGAGGAGTGATGTGCAATTCGATTATGGTGGAGGCAACCTATTTTGAAGAAGTGATCTACACATGAGCTCGTCGAATAGCGAATACTACTGCTCATTCTATGGCAAAATTAGCTAGTAGCAATACTTTATTTTTTTCTTATATCGGTATTGTTTTGGATATAATTTTATCTGACGTTCCGTTGGTTGAACGGGTTCTTTTTTAATTCAATATTTCCTTTTGCTCAAAAAAAAAGTTCAAGTCTAATCAATCAATTTAGTTAATAATTGTTGTAAATATTTCAAAAGTGTGAATTAGTCTTTTTTTAGAATAGTGAATTAGTCTTTTCAACACTACTTATGGTTTGACTAATTCTTTATAATCATGGGCATTTTACATCTTGAAAAAATTTCTTATCATTCCGCATTTATTGCAAAGCTTCTACAAGAGAGGGAGTTGATAAGGACCTTCTGAAAGATCTCTTAAAACTTCTTTTGAAAACACGGAGGAGAATGTAGATAAATGGGACTATAGAAGGATTAATTTTTAATGTAGATGACGATTTACTTGACCTTTCCATACTTACTTCACGCTTCAATTTTTTTTTTTTTGCTACTTTTCCACTTGATCATTCTTTATCTTTATATTTGTAGGCTTTTTAATCGCATCTTTAGTCCTTCAAAGACGTTTCACTTCTACCGAAGATATACGAGAAAATTTTGATTTTGGTCTAACAAGACATGCCCTAGTCCGATTTTGGTCCCAACCCTACTACATTTGGTCCCATAGCTCTTGAAATATCAATTTTGGTCCTACCGTCACGGTTTCCGTTAAAAAAATTATCAATTTTGGTCCCATTTTAGTATCGATTTTGGTCCCATACAAAAAAATTCTAGAAATTTTTTGCAAGTCAATTAGAGGCAAAATTGAACTGATTTGGAAGGAAATTTAACATGATTTGGACCCAAATTTTCCACCAACATGCGTCTGTATATATCTACTCACCAAATCATCAAATTACAACTACTAAATCAAAAGAAAGCCAAAAATCCCAAACATAAGACATCATGTCTGCTACATCATCAAACCAAGCTTTAAATCTCAATATGTCAAAACTAACAATAAACTCCAAATATTGTTTAACTGGGCAACAAACATTGTTCAAGTTTATAAACCAAAAACATTGTTTAACTGAACAATAAACCAAAAGCATTGTTTAACTTCCCACTCTTTAACCCTGAGCGCATCTTTATCAGAAATTCTAGCATCAGACGGTGAAGCCAATCCCGCGCTACCCCAGTATACTCCAAGTAAAACTAATCCCTCAAGCAATCGACACAATTGATGTTTTTCTTTTACAACAAATCCAGAGAGCTAATTGGACATAAAAATAAATCCATATCAAAAGGTGGCACATAAATAGGGGTGCAACAATAATTTGAAAGGCAAGTCAATGAGAAAGCAAGAGGGAAAAAAATAGGAATTTAAGGACTATGATTTAATAAATATTCAAAATGAGAAAATTTTCCAAACTAAACCATCGACATATCATTTAAAAAATCAAAATCACATCCAAGTTGATACATAATCGATCACGATCACATAACAATATTCCCCCCAAAAAATACAAACTTGAAAAGTATTGAAGAAAAATAAAGAATTTATTTTACCTGCCCACAATAATTCCTTGAATTCACATCAGCCCCATTCTCCAGCAACAATGCGACAATTTGACAATCCAAATATCCACAAACAAAGATCACAACAAAATCCCACGTAGGAAACCCTCAATCAAGTTATGATTTATAACGATAGAAATAAGAATTTGTACAATTCAAGAGCTGTTCTAGAAAGAATTAAAGTTAAACCTCATTGTGGCCTTTGGCGGCAGCAAAGTGAAGAGGAGAGTTCAAACCATCAAAAGTTGAGTACTTGGCAAGGGATGGATTGCAATCCAAAAGCATCTTTGCCTCAACAAAATCTCCACTCTTGCTGCTGACACCAATCTCTCTCCTGAAGTTGAGCACCCAAACGAATTCCCCATTTCTTGGTTGTTCTTCTAGAGAGATTGAGAGAAAAATCTACAATCAGTCTTGATTTCTCTCTCTCTCTCTCTCTCTCTTTAAATCTTTGTATAGATCATATACATGTTCATGTGTCCGAAATGATGCCACTGCCGATCTGCTCAGCCGTGCCGCAGCTGACGCGCTTCTCGAAGTTGCCATTGTCGTTGTTTCAATTAGGGTTCTTTCTTTTGATTTGGGAATTTTAATTCAATTTGGGGATAAATTGAATACGTGAGTCACGTGCAGCTGCTTCTCCGTTAACTCGTCAAACATCCGTCTAAATCATGGGACCAAAATTGATAGTTCATGTCCTATGAGACCAGATTTGATATCAATTTCTGAAATAGGACCAAAAGTGGTAGGGTCGGGACCAAAATCGGACTAGGACGTGTCCTGTATGACTAAAATTGAATTTTTCTCGAAGATATACTTGTAATGTTCTTTAGGATTGAACCATTGTGTTGCTTCAAAACTGGCTTTGCTCATGCAGCTAGGTTGCCTAAGATTAATTAGGAATGTCAATACAAACCTAAATGGTAGATTAGTCCGAATAGGTTTAAAAAATAGTAGAGTTATGGTCGGAAAATTATAGTCTGAAATGAACTTTGAGCTGGTGGTTTTGGTTGGGTTGGACCCTCACAACCTTTAATGTTCGGACCATAATATTCTTTAGAAAACTCTGATTCATGAACGGTCAGAGTATTGTAAGTTCAACTTAATTAATTATCTTTCTAGCCATAACTTAGAAAAATTCGAAATATACTAATAGGAAAAATGATCAAAATTCACGATTAGAAATGATCAAGCTACACTCACAAGTAGAAGTGGACGAGTCACGTTAAAATGTTATTTTCTTTAAGCCCCGTTGACATTCATGAAATTATCAATATTACAAACCTATAAATAGGATGTTATCTACTCATATTTTAATATTTGATAATTTTGTATGAAAGTGTTGCGATAACACAAACGTCGTACTTAAATGTCAAATCTGCTGCTTTTAATTTTTTTGTTCTTTTCTTCCTCGTGTTACTCATCCATCATATATTAACTGTCATTCACTTGATAATATTATCTTATTTTAAAAAAATTAAATTATTTAATTTTATTATATTCAAATGTTATCATTTTTTTTGCAAGATGAGGAAAATTATGAATATAAAATCATTCATGAAGTTGAATTAGAGCTATTTTAATATTTAGATTAATTAGTAATTATTATTTGTGATGTAGTTTGAAATTATTGATTTTTGAGTACAACCATGATTAAACATTATTTCCATGTAATGCACTGGTGACTTTTTTTCCTCAGATGCTATATGCCTTTTATATTAATTAATTTTTTGTTTATTCATACTTATATTTTTCTTAGTTTTTGAATTCATTTGTTTCTTTCAAGAATAACATAGGAAAAGCATTTACAAAGTCATTAATGTACAATTTACAAATGTTATTTTTTGTTAAATTTGTCGGTCCAATAGGCTAGCCTGTAAATCAAAAGATAGGATAATTCTAAACACAGTCCCCGAATTATTTTTTACAACCCATATTTTATAATTAAATAAATAATTTAAAATGTCATTTATATCCTTAACATAGCCCCTTTATATATGTTCATAGCCCTACACAAAATAAACTACTGTTACTCCTAGAGTTGTCAACTGGGTCGGGCCAGCCCAGCCAAGCCCGGGTGGGCTTTGAGATTAAGTGGCCCAAACCTAGTCTAAGCCCACTCGTGGAACGGGCTGGGCTGGGTTTTTTTAAATATATATGAGCCCAGCCCAACCCATACACTGGGCTTAATATGGGCCTGGGCCGGGCCCAAGGTAGGCTTTGAATTTTTAAATGATGACATTAATTTATATAATTGTACTTAGTGAATTTATTTATCATTTATATGACAAGATACAATTAGTAATATGATCTTATGATATTAAATTTTGAAATTATAGTATGTTAAAATATTTTTTATATATAGTGAAATAAATTAATAAATTAAACTAATATGAAGCGGGCTTGGGCTGAGCCTTTAGTGGGCCCGGGCTCGGGCTGGGCTTGGTTTAAAAAAAGGGCCCATGTGAACCCATTTCGTCAGGGCAAACCCAGCCCACTTAGCCCGTGATTTTTATTGGTTGAGCTGCATCGGCCCATGGCGGGCTTGGACCGGGCTAGGCTGGGTCAGCCCGGCCCATTTGACGACCCTAGTTACTCCATCCTCTACTCGATTTTTTTCGTATTGCGCAATTGTGTGTCTACTTTTATACGTGCCTTTCAATACATATCATATGAGGCCTACAAAAATTATGAAATTAAATAATATTTAGAATATAATAATTCATCTAGCTACATAATCATAAATTTTCATACACAATGCAGAACAAATAGTTTTATTGGCATTGCTTTATTCAGACAAATAGATACCCTCATGTCCCCTTAGAGGGGGCTTAGTGATGGAGTGGTGTTATTTTGAGGCCAAATGTCTCAAGTTCGAATCCCACCACTAACACGGTGTGAGCCTGTTACACCTGTCTTGCCAAGTGCGGATACCTTCCCTGTTTGGTTTACAGGCTATTACACAAGGGTGGGGTTTACCCAGTGCGCTCCTCGGTAGCGGTTGCGGGTTACCCTTGACAATAAAAAAATAGATCCCCTCATTCAACGCAACATCAACTTCATCATTTCTGAAGACGTATGGCCCGTCTGACTTGCATTTTGGGAGACTGAGTCATCGAAGGGTAAGTCCCGCATCTCTTAGGAGAACATGGGGTTTGAGCCAGATAGACCTAGGACCAACATTATCACGCATATGGGAGTATCCAAATCTACTCAGCAGCACGTTGTTGCTTTGATAATCTATATTATATTCAATCTATTTCAATTTATGCAATTCATTTCAATATTTTTAACCATTTCTCTTGTTTCATTGAATATGCTAAAGAAACAACGAGTCTCAAAGCAGCAGATTGTGTTGGAAGTGTTTTTGAAACTCCACTGCCTAAATGGAGTCTCCGATCATCCAAAATATGCTCTCACTATTATAAGTATTTTAAAAATAATGTTCTGTATTAGATATATGTATATTTTTTATAAATCCTTATGTTAACTATTTTTATGTTTAGGAGAAAGTATACCCACGGGCTGAAGAGTTGAGCCAACCTCGTTTAGAGACTAATGAGGCGCGTGAGGTGGACGACATTTATCTAGATGTGCACTGTGTTTTTAAGAAGAAACACATTTGGCTTAGGAAATTGTTAACAGGCCTATAATAATAGTAGCAGTGTATGTTTTGGAGCCACATCTCAGCCCATGTATATAGAAGACGTCATTTCTCAGTGACTTAATGAGATATAGACTGAGCTCTAGGACTAGATGCAACAACTGGAGGCTTAGCAGGAGATAGAGCGCCAGATGCAGCTGGATACATGGGTTCAAATCCATAATGGATGCAGGTGGAGATGCAGTGTCAAATGGCAGAGATGTATGCTCGGTTTAACCAACTTCAATCTCCACCTCCTTCTAATGATTGATTCTCTCATTTATATTTGATCATTAGATTTATATACAAATTTGTATTTTTGATATTATGAATTATTTTTATTAGAATTTTATGAAAATTCATTCTTTATTTTAAATATGAATTGCATACTATTTTATTACATAATTGTACCAATAATTTCAATCAAATAAAAAATTTATGATGAACTAGCGACAAATATTTTTGTTGAATTTCTGTAGCATCGCGACGGACTTACGATGAATTCTATATATGAAATAGTGAAATTAATGATGCTATAGCAACGAAATTCATCTCACAAATTAGTGACAGACCATTAACATGGCGACCGATCTGACGACCACTTGTTAGTTCCGTTGCTAGGACTAATGACGAAACAATAATCTGTTGCTAGTTTGCTTTACGACGAGCCAAATGGAGATGAAAATGATCAGTCGTTAGTCCATCACTCTTATTTTTTTATAGTGCATGAACCTATCAACAAAATTAAATATAAAAATACAGGGACCATTGATGTGTTTCTCATATTAAAATTAGTCTTCACATATGTGTGGACGTTAATCGGGTGGTTGGTATGGTAGAATGGAATGAAATATAATATCCATTCCTATGTTCATTCCCATTCCAGTGATTGGTATAGTTTAAAATCAGAAATTACTATTCCCGTAGGAATCTCTATTCCCAAAGGAAGGAGAATAGTCATTCCACCCCCCATGAGTTTATCTATTCGCATTGAGCAAAGAAATTAATATATGATATAATTATTATCATGTCTTATAATATTATTTTATCATATTTAGTCAAATAAATAAAAAATTAAATTGAACAATTTATTATTATTATTATTATTTATTTTCAAAAAATAATTTAAAAATATGTGTTAAAATTAATTTTTTGATAGTTTATAAAAGAAAAATGAAATTGATGCCAAAATAAATATAGCATAAAATATATTATAATACAATATAAAATAATTATGTATTTAATATAATTTAATATTCAAATGAAAAATTGAAATGACGAATTATTTTTCTATGAAGTAAAAAAATTTTTATTAACTTATAAAAATTATTGTATATTGATTATTAAATACTTTAGAATAAGTTTTTCAATAAAAGAATAAATTATAATTTACTAAAAAAAAGAAAAAATCACATATTAAAAAAGAAGAATGACGCTTAGAAAAATATAGAAAACAAATTAAGACATGTGTTATTATTTATTAACTACTACGTACACTTTATTCAATTATTAGAAAATTTAAAATTACATAAAATATTCATTTTATAAGATAAAAAAAATGATATTTCATTCTGTTCTTTATTCCGTAGACATCAATTATAAAAATTGTCATTCATTCAGATCTTCATTCCATTCAAACCTAATTAATTCTATTCTTTCATAGCAATCACCTCGTAATTATTATGTTAGCGAATAAGTTCTACAACCAACTTTTTAAGATTATTTCAACTTAATTAAGAGACGGTTATCTAAACTAATCTTCAAGAATACTATGACATCTATCTTAAGAAATACAAAAACAATTATTTCTCTCCACTCACCTTACGGTTTACTTGTGTACGTGAATATGCATTCCACATTAATATTGATTATTCAATACAACACGTGAACTTAATTCGCGGCGATTTCAATGAACACCTTTATTCTATAAAACTCTTGCATCTGAAACTACCCAAATTTCCACTATTCCATTTTCCTATCGCATATAGTCAACGTTTCCACTACCTCTCCTTCATCAATATATGTTCAACATCCCAATTCAAAAGAGAAATTAATCTTCAAAAATTTATTTGATTCAATGCAAATTAATTAATTTTGTTCCATGGCTACCTCTTCTACTCCCATCACAGCTCTTCTTCTCAACAAAAAAAATACTCATTATCACAAAAATTTCAACGATGATAGCCAATGCTCATTTCTCCGCCGGAGTAATTTCCACAGATTTTCTTCAACAAGGCCATCAAACAAGTATATATATAAATAAATTTGTGTTACTTGGCTTCTATTTTTATTTTTTGTCATAAGATCGCGTAAAATGGGTTAATAATTATTATTTTTTGTCTGTGACTTTGTGGTTTCAGTGATCTTGTTGTCCGGAGAGCTACACCGGAGGTCGCCGGAGATCTTCTCTCTTCATTCTCTCTCACTAGCATACCAGGCTTAGGAGACAATCCGTGGTTAGATCATCGATCGTCTAGACTTTTTAATCAAATTAAATGATTTATTTAAATTTCCAAATCTTCTTTTAGTTCAATGATTACTAGGTCAAAATTTAATTTAAATTGTGATTTTCAAAATCCTGTTCCAGGCTTGCTGGAGGCTTCGGATTGCTGGTTGGGGTGCCATTTATGATCCAGAGGCTAGTAGCATTAACAAGTAAGGGACTATAAAAATACTTACATATGGATCGTTGGGCCAAAATTAATTTATGTAGGTATATATATGCCTTGTATATAAATTAATGGAGATTTAATTAATTTTGTACGTACATATAGAGCAAATCGATATGGCGGCGCAGGCGGTGGAGAATATTGCAGACGCGGTGGAAAAGGTGGCGCAGGGGGTGGATAAAGCGGCGGAAGATCTTATGGAGTCGCTGCCGGAAGGGAGGCTGAAGAAAGCTGTTAGTTTTGTGGAACACTTGGCTGAAGATACAGCTCAGGAGGCTGAGAAAATTAGTGATTTGATGGATAAGGTACCTTTTTTTCATTATTAAATTCGTAAATTTATAAAATTTCTAATCACCTTAGTTTTTTAATACAATTTTTAATTTAGTTTGTTACGTTGGTTACATATATAAATATTTTGCCTTTTTTCCACAAAAATAATCTAATGCATTGATATTTACCAAACAATTCCTATCGCATGTTTTTCACAAAAATAACTCAACGTATTAGTACCAAAAAAATCATGATATCGTGTTTTCTTCTTTGTTTTTTTTAACAAAAATGTTGATATGATGACCAATTTTTCAGATCCCAAAATCCTAGTTGACTCACCAAATGTCGATTTTTTAACCACGTAATTTTTTATGTGACATGTAATTCATCAATCTTTTCTTTTAAAAAACTCCACATCAGTTCACTAGGATTCCTTGGCTAGTAAACTAGTTCGGGTGACATTTTTGTTAAAAAGACAAATAGGATAGGAATTTATTATAAATGTTAATACGTTGGGTTATTATCATGAAAAACCCGCAAACGATAGGTTACTTTGATGTATTTATCCTTCTATGTTTGTTACTTTATTTTTGTTCCACGGAAATACATCATGTTCATATTTATGATGATGGTATAATACTATTCAATACATAATACAAGATATGAATGTGCATTAGGGCTGCATTATTGAATCATTGATGGTAGTAGGTGTGTATGACGATTGACGGGCACGTGAAGCTGTCAGCGTTTCATATTTGACTAGTCTATTCCCAGTCGATTTACTACTGTGTGTAATATATATCTTTGGTAAATTCCTCTTCTCGTTTATACGTGTAAATTTCGTATTACTCATCTCTGTTTTTTCAAAAAATTAAAAAAAAAATCATGCTTTAAATAAATAGTTTAAAAATTCTTTCTGTTACGTATAATTTATCAAAAAGATATCTTTTTTAGAAAATGAATTACATTTGCTAAAATTGTGTATGATTCTTATTTTTATAATTTTTAAATTATTTTTTAAATATAATTAATTTTTTAAAATAGTAGTTTGACCAAATACTATAATTTTAAAATAATATAAAATATATTTACATGTGAAAAAAATACGTAACATAGGAAATTATCAAAATAGCTAAGAAGTAGTAGTATAACCAAATACTAAAATTTTCAAATGATATAAATTATATTTATCTATAACAAAAATCGTAAAAAAAAATAAATAAATCATAATATCTTTCTTAGCAAGTGTAATTCACCTTCTTGAATGGGATTTTTTTTTATGAATTATACATAATATGGGAGATTTTTAAACTATTTATTAAACGCGATTTTTTTTATTTTTCAGAAAAATATAGAAAATTAATATGAAATTTGCCCTTTTTATAGTAGTGCAAAAACTTGGGTGCGATTACTGTTACTTGTACCCAAAGCCCGTCCCTCACATGGGATAAGTTGTGGGTAGACCAATCCAAAACAAGTGCATGCTCAAGAAAAAAAACACAGTAAACGCATAATCTCTACTGAAAAAAATGTATATCACTGCTGATAAATATAAGTATCACTTCTAACATTATAAATTATCCATCTAATATTTGATTTAAACGAGTTTACTTCATTCTAATTATGATTTATTCTATCTCAATAATGGTTTAGAGTTATAGTTTTTTGAGGAGGTTTAGGATTTTTTAGGGTTCTAAGTATTCAGATTTTTTTTATTAAACAACAATTAGGGTTTATTACTTCCAAATTGTGATTTATAATTTTTTTATAATATATTTTTCATTTAGAGTTTGTATATGCATGAAAAATGATTTTATTTTATTTTTTGTCTATGTTTTTTCGTTCGAACATGCTTATGCCAAATCTTAAATGAAAAATCACGAAAATATTTAATTATATATATATATATATATATTTGCCTATATATTTTCGTTCAAACATGCTTATGCAAAATATTAAATAAAAGATCATGAAAATACATTTCATATATATATATATATATATATTTTGCATAAGTATCATTAAAACCGCGAAAGTTATTATCATTTGAAGTTTGAAAAAAAATTGAAGATATCAGGGCTTTCAGATTTGACTTCTTTATAATGATAATGTTGTACACAGGACTGACTGATCATCATAGCACCCAAGCCCTACTCTTGCAATGATAACTTAGAACAATTTCCTACCCTATTTTATATTTTGTTTTATTTATCCAAAAATGAGATCCTATCATATTATTATAGCGTAAACTTTTATTGTTAGAAATTTGATAATAGATATTATACTCGAGGTAAAAAAAAAAAAAAACATGTAGTTGATTAAAGCTAATTATATTCGGTGATGACAATGTGCAGGTGGAAGAAATTGACGACAAGTTGGAGGAATTCCTGGACAAGAAATTCAAAGGCACTGGTAAAGCATGAACTTTACCAAAATAATTATATATGCAGACAGCGTTAGTGTGTGTGTACATCAAATATTTTTAATTTTATTAAAGTAGAATTGGAAGAGACTAAGACATGCTTGCATCTCGATCAACACATTTTCTTTGTTATTGAACTCTATTTTCTTTATTGGTTTCCTTCTTTTAATTGTATATTTGTAATCACTAATAACTAATATTTTATATTACTTTTCAATTATGCAAATTATGACTAAATTGTATCCCCAAATAGCATGCATTTATGAAGTTTTACCATTGTGCTAAATTTGCAAATTTTCATAGTCGTACGTGTATAACAAATACTATTACATGGTTTAGAAAGCTTCTTTTCTTTTTCTTTTTTCTTTTATTTTTTTAACTGATGTGTTATAACAAGTATTACATGGTTTTAATTTAGTGATTAAAGCTTCTTTCCTTTTTTCTCTCTGTTTTTTTAACTGATCGAGTGAAGCAAAGAATTATTATTCAAGGGTTAATGGCAACTACAAAATCAATATTTTACCAGCTTTTTTGATTTTTTTAGCCATGACTTTTTTATGTTAGCAATAACACCATATAAATTTTTACATATTTTTGCAATTAAATTGTCAATGACTTTTTCAATGAAATTCATATTGTAAGATGTCTCTCTTTCAAATATTGCATATTTTTCATTCAAACACGTATGGTCCTAATCAAGAATCTTGATTCAAGATGATATAGTTTTAAGTATAGTGAATAATATACTCTAATAATCAAATTACTATACCACTTTGCGAAAATAGATATAGCTCTTTATCATCTCCGCACCTCACAAAATATATAGTTGTGGTGTTATAGAGCTATCAAATGAGTCCACGTACGGGCCAACTTTGATGAGCCAGGTCAGACGGAAGGTGTTCGAGCCTAAAAATCACTGCTCGAACAGGCCCAAATTTCGGAGCGGGGCGGGCGCCCGTGGACCTATGGCTTATTTTGCTCTTTTTTTACTGGGTGGCCCGGCCCATTCAAGCCCACATCTTTTTGAACTGACCCGAACTTGTTTATGAGAATGTTGTAATAACGAAACTAATGTTAATGCTAATGTTAGCATAACATTAATATACATTTTATAACTTTCATCGTAGTGTAATATGTTAGGAATGTCACTGCTAATATTAGCATATGATAATGCTAATGTAAGCATTGTTGTTTCTAACATTAGCATTATGTAATGCATATATTGTAACATTCTAAATTTATTAAGTGTTAAACTGATTTTTAATGATTATAATTGATGTGGAAATGTGAGTTATTTTTTTTATTTAAATTAAATAATAATCTAACTTAATCAACTTAAACATATAAGCAGAAAATAATTTAATAAATTTAATAATATAAAAATGATACTTAATGAATTAGAATAGAAATGCAACTGTAATATTTTTATTTGAAAAGTTCACCATAAATTCCAGAATAATAAAAAAAAACAAATTAAAAGCATGAAAGATGTCTAAAAAACTACAAGGTCCTTAAAATATTGAATTATAAATAATTGTTTTAAAGAAATTTTGACTATGATAAGTAGAAGAAATGCAAACTGACTTGACTTGTCATTTGATCCTTCACACGCAACCAAATCAGTTACCTGAAAATGTTAATGAGGAGTGGACATATATAAAATGTAATACCCCGAAATATTTTAGAGGGGTTTTACTCAACTTATGTTACCTGAGGGTAATTTAGGTAAGAAGTTGGGTCCTTAAAGGACTCAAATAAAGGAAAATCGCAGCCAGGGAAATCTATTAAAATTTTTTTTGGTCAAAAATTGCTTTAAAAATATGTTCTGATATTTTTCTTGGGTTGATAGAAAAATTTTCAAGCATCGTGCCAAACTTTGAATTTTCCAATTTCGAGTTCAAATGAACACTTGGCACAATTTTAGGGTGAAAGGTAATAGATTTGGATAACTAAGGCACATCCGTCATTATCCAATTTCTTTTTCGAAATATTATCCTATTTATTTTTCTTCTATAAATAGGAGGTTAAGGTTTCATTTTTCATTCATTTTCAAAATCGAAACGCCGAGCAGCTTCTAGAGAAGGTACGTCTCTAGTTTCCTATTTCATTTCCGAAATAGTCATTTTGAAGGTGTCAACGCATAGATCACAAATACGTGATTGAAATGATGACACGACGGACGATCACGATGGAAAATCATCGTGACCGCCGCCAAAAGTCGCCACCACCTTTCAAATCGGTGACTCTTTCGGGTCATCGAATCAAAAAGTGTCTTTAGGGTTTTATGTTCTATGTATATTTATATACATTTTCCATGTTGTCACTTTTTAATTTCGGGTATATTTTGGGTATCCGATTATTAAATTGTAGTCTTTTTCAGATCTATCCTTCGTGGATAGCCCTATCGTATTTTTAAACTCAAAAGTTGTTCCGTGTCAAAATATAGTATTTTTATTTAAAGTTTCATATTTTTCCAATGGGCAGATCTTGCGGTATGAATTTATTTGTACCGAATTAATTTTAGGATACGGGTTTGACCACCCCGTATGCCAAAACTTCCTAAACGGTTTTTCTTTATAAAAATGCCCTGAGTAAAGTTCCCTTAAGAGTCAAAATATTTTGATGATCCGGGTGCTGCGTATTAAGATAGTAGATATTATAATATTTACTTCATAGCTAAGAAAGGTTAGATTTTGACCTAATGGTAGTCATTCATCGAAACTAAGTTGCCGGATAATCTTGTAGGCACAGCAGAAGGAGACTTCTAGTTGAGATCAGAATCAGAATCTAGATCTAGCTCAGATTACCAGGTGGGTTTTTATTATATAAAAATATGTTTCGGGTTATTAAGCCCTGATATTTATAAAATGAATATGATTGAATATCCAACTCATGACTGTATTTGATGTGCTCTCCTGACTCATGTAAGTCTTACTACTGTTTTTGGTGACGAAACTACAATGGTTCACGATATCGAGCCCCAAGCAAACAGGGCAGTGTCCAACCTTAAGCAGCCGGGTTGTGTACACGAACCGACTCACCGTAAGCGTTCTAGGGGAGAGTTGCGCGCAATGATGGAACGAAAATGATTTTGTATACATGGAATTCACAAATTTTCTGTTTTGAAAGCTTTCCATGATATGCTCTCAATATGATTGGATATTCTATTTTATAAAATGATTCTGAAGGTTTTTCTCAAAAGTACCCACTGAGTGCATTAGTACTCACGCCCAAATCTTTTCAAATATTTTCAGGATGAGCTGCGGGATGGTGGACGGCTGTGCTAAGGCTGAAGGGCTATCTTTTGATGTATATGTTTCTTTTATGTGTGGAGTCCAACTGAGAACATGGTTACCTTTTGTGTCTGAATAAATGCACTGCGTTTTTGTCCGCTTACTCTGATTATTGTTATGGAGTGTTCGGTTCTCCGAATCCCATTTTATTTACTGTTATGGAGTGTTCGGTTTTCCGAATCCCATTTTCTTTACTGTTATGGAGTGTTCGGTTCTCCGAATCCCATTTTCTTTATTGTTACGGAGTGTTCGGTTCTCCGAATCCCGTTTACTTTCTGTTCCTGACAGGCGAAAGCCTGGCATTTATTTACTTTCCTTACTCAGACAGGCGCAAGCCTGGCTTTACATTGTTTTTCATGTCAAGGCAAAAGCCTGGCTTTATATTGCTTTCACGACAGGCGGGAGCCTGGCATCTCTTTACTTTAAGTATTTGGACAGACATCAGTCTGGCCTTTTTTTTATGCCTAACCTATTAACAGTTAACCTTTGAACTGTTATTATTTACATTGAAGTTTGCCTTTGTTATTCTTTCTTGGGTTCATCCTAAGAGTCATGGTATCTGGTTTGAGTCATTTCATACGCTTTAAAAGCATGGATTGATCCATTTATAGAGGTTATGCTGCCCATATTTTTAGGGCACTAACCCTATTTCTTTGATTGCTTCTGTTCAACAACCCCTTTCCCTCTTTCCCCAAGTAGCGCACCGGTCCCCTGCCCTTCTCCCGGGACCGGGGCGTTACAGAGTGGTATCAGAGCAGGCTGCAACTCTGCAGGCCTGTCATATTATTGATTGAGTCTAGTTCTCAGTGTATTCTCTTAATTAATTGTCTGATAGCCCTAGCACGTCGCCTACACCGCTCTCATCTTGCTTAAAAAAAAAGGTACGTGAGTTAAAATGTTTTTTAGATTCAATTATATTTACTGATTTTTAAAAAAAGAAATGTGGATAAGGACCATTCTCCACATTGATGGTATTTATGAAAAGTCACGCCAATGATTGTTTCGAAAGGATAATGGTATCATTTTGGACTATGTTTCCATATGATGATGGTTATGAATGAAAGGGACTTATTGTCCATGATGGTAAAAAAAAAAATTGTGGGGCATTGTGCCCAGATGGTATTGAATTATTATATTTAAATGGGACTATATGTCCATGATATTATTTGAAGGAATGTGTGGTGATAGTAATTAATGCCCTATGATTAGAAATGTGATAATGTGTAAGTGATTGGAAATGTGAGAATGTTAAAGTAATTGGAAATGTGATGATGTTAAATTGATGGGAAACCGAGAATGCTTATGAAGATGAAATATGAACATAGAATGATTTGATTGAGAATGTAGATGAACATAGCCAATTGTGACTTATACACATAGATTGGATTTTAAGTGCCTCTCTTAAGATTCATGTGGAACGTAGACTGACTAAGTGCTTTCCTTTACAAATAAGTAGACTGATTAGAATTGTATGAGAAATGTTGTTGAGTATTTAGTTTAGGAGATATCTCACATTCGTATTAATTTAGCACGAAGTAGATTTTGTGATAGTTATTTCTGAAGCCTAAAATTTTTCAGAATGCCGCCTAAGAAAAGAACACAGAACCAAGAAAACCATGGACAACCTGCACCAATTCCAATTCCCATACCGACATCAAGAGCAGAAGAAGCTTTTCGTAAACATCACCCACCTACTTTCAACGGGCTAGGTGACCCAATAGATGCAGAAAAATGGATTCGATCTCTGGACCGAATATTTGATTACATGTCTTGCATGAATGAGGAAAAGCTTACATGTGCTCAGTTTCAATTGATTGACGATGCAGACTATTGGTGGGAGTCTGTAAAAAGAACTATGACTTATGAGCAATGGCAGGAATTTACTTGGGAAGACTTCAAGGAAGAAGTTTATCAGAAATACATTCCTGATTGCTATCGAGAAAAGAAAGAGTCGGAATTCTGGAACCTCCGACAGGGAAGCTCTACTGTTACTGAGTATGACCGTGCCTTTAATCAACTCTCTCGTTATGCTCCACATCTCGTGGACTCGGACTGCAAGAAGGCTAAGAAGTTTAGGAAGGGCCTTAAACCAGAAATCAGCATGACTCTTATGGGGCATGATGAGATGTCGTATGCGCAAACACTGCGTCGGGCTTTGAACATAGAATCTGTTATGCCAGCTGAGAAAATCCAGCCACAACAATCTTCCCAAGATCTGAAGGGAAAGCGGAAATGGGAAGATAGAAATGCAGTGGGAAATAAGCAACAGTGGGCCAAGGGAAATACCAATTATGGGCAACAGAATCAACAAGGAAATAGGACTCCCTGCCCTATCTGCCGGAAGTTTCATTCAGGAAAGTGTATGAGGAATACAGATGGATGTTTCTTCTGTCATCAACCGGGACATTTTGCTCGAGATTGTCCTAGGAGTAAAGGAAATACAGGTTTTCCTCCTAGACCAGCACAAGATGGGAATATAAATCAGAGGCCTAATCAAGGGAACAATTCTAGGCCTAATCAGGGTGGAAACTTAAGGCAAAATCAGAGAGGAAATTTTAAGCCAGACCAAGGACAACGTGCCCTACAGCCAGCCAGGACTTATGCACTTCAGCAACAGCAGGCAGAGCGAGCTCCAGAAAATTTGGCAGGTATGATTAACATGGTTAATATACCTGTGCTCGCTTTATTTGATACTGGAGCTACACACTCTTTTATTTCAGAAAAGGCTAGTCAAAGATTAAAACTTAGACAAGTAGATGCTACTAATGCCTTAGAAGTTAGCATCCCTTCTGGAAAAACTGTGATAGCCAATAGAATATGCCTGAATTTGGAACTCGAGATTAACAAAAAGATTTTCATCACGGATTTATATGTAATCGACATGAAGGATTTTGATATAATCTTGGGAATGAATTGGCTAACTGCAACGTATGCAACTATACGTTGTCATGAGAGAGAAGTTATATTCCAGAAACCAGGAGAACCAAAGGTAATTTTCTTTGGAGCAAGAATGGGTTTGAAAATACCAGTTGTTTCAGCCCTGAAAGCTATAAAGCTAATGAGAAAAGAAGGTTGCCATGCTTTTCTGGTTAACCTAGTAGGAAAAGAGAAAGAGGGAGTAACGATAGATCAAGTCCCTATCGTTCGGGAATACAAGGATGTTTTTCCACAGGACCTACCAGGGCTACCGCCCGATAGGCAAACTGAATTTACCATTGACTTGGAACCAGGAGCAGCTCCAATATCTAAGGCACCATATAGAATGGCCCCTAATGAGTTGCAAGAACTGAAGGTACAACTACAAGAGCTGTTGGACTTAGGTTTCATACAACCCAGTGTCTCACCTTGGGGAGCGCCTATTCTCTTTGTTAAAAAGAAGGATGGTACATTGCGAATGTGCATAGACTATAGGGAGTTGAATAAGGTGACAGTTAAGAATAAGTATCCCTTGCCAAGGATAGATGACTTGTTTGACCAACTAAGAGGAGCTAACGTATTTTCAAAGATTGATTTACGTTCAGGTTATCACCAATTGAAGATAAGAAAAGAAGATGTGCCTAAGACAGCATTTCGAACACGTTACGGCCACTATGAATTCTTAGTGATGCCATTTGGGTTGACTAATGCACCTGCTGTGTTCATGGATATGATGAACAGAGTCTTTCATCAATATCTGGATAACTTTGTTCTTGTGTTTATAGATGATATTCTTATCTATTCCAAAAGTGAGGAACAACACCAAGAACATCTACATATAATTTTGGAAACATTGAGGAGGGAGAAATTATATGCCAAATTTAGCAAGTGTGAATTTTGGCTCAGTGAGGTAATGTTCCTTGGCCATATTGTGTCATCAGAAGGAATCAAAGTAGATCCTGCTAAGGTTGAAGCAGTAAGTAACTGGAAGTCACCTTCCAGTGCACATGAGATAAGAAGTTTCTTAGGGTTGGCAGGCTACTATAGAAGATTTATTGAAGGATTTTCTAAATTGGCAAGACCAATGACACAATTGTTGAAAAAGAAGACTAAGTTTATTTGGACTGAGGAATGTGAGAAGAATTTCCAAGAACTTAAGAAAAGACTGACCACAGCTCCAGTATTGGTTATACCAGAAGGAAATGAAGGATTTGTTATCTTTACAGATGCGTCTAAGCTAGGGCTAGGGTGTGTGCTAATGCAAGACAAGAGAGTCGTTGCTTATGCATCTCGCCAGCTCAGGCCACATGAGTTGAATTATCCCACCCATGACCTAGAGCTTGCAGCTGTGGTACATGCCTTGAAAATTTGGAGGCATTATTTATACGGTGTCAGATGTGAAATCTATACTGATCATAAGAGTCTTAAGTACTTCTTTGAACAGAAGGATTTAAACATGAGGCAGAGAAGGTGGCTAGAATTAGTTAAGGATTATGATTGTACCATTCTCTACCACCCCGGTAAAGCAAATGTTGTAGCAGACGCCCTTAGCCGAAAAACCAAAGCAGAGTTAGGTTGTTTCCTAACACAAGAAGAAAGGTTAATTGAAGAATTTCAAAGACTAGAGTTACAGTTGGTTCAACCACCAGACTCTACTAAAGGACTTATAGCTACTTTAATAGCTAAACCCGATTTAAGGAAACGAATTGTGGAGGCACAAAGAGGGGATCAATTTTTGGAGAAGATGCGATTGAAAGTAAGATCTGAGGATTCAAAAGGATTTGCTGAAGCAAATGATAATGCTCTCATGTACGAAAGAAGAATATGTGTGCCCCACAATGAAGAGTTAAAGAATGAAATCATGATGGAAGCTCATGATACTCCATATACCGCTCACCCTGGAAGTACAAAGATGTATAGAGATTTGAAGAGAAACTTCTGGTGGCGAAATATGAAGAGAGAAGTGGCCTCATTTGTTGAACGATGCTTAACTTGTCAGCAAGTAAAGGCGGTACATCAACGACCATCAGGATTATTACAACCACTTGAAATCCCAGAATGGAAATGGGAACATATCAACATGGATTTTATAGTAGGATTACCAAAGTCAGTGCGAGGAAACACTGCGATATGGGTCGTTGTTGATCGATTGACCAAATCCGCGCACTTTTTGCCAATCAAGATGACACTTGGACTAGATAAGTTGGCTCAACTCTATGTGAAGGAGATTGTGCGATTACACGGAGTACCTGTCTCGATCACCTCTGACCGAGATACCAGATTTACTTCTAGATTCTGGATAAGTCTCCAAGATGCCATGGGAACACAACTAAATTTCAGTACAGCTTTCCATCCTCAAACTGATGGACAATCAGAAAGGACAATACAAATACTAGAGGATATGCTCAGAGGAGTTTTAACTGATAGAGGTGGAAGCTGGGAAAATGTTTTACCCTTAGTAGAGTTCGCCTATAACAACAGTTATCAGGCAACCATTGGAATGGCACCATATGAAGCATTGTATGGCCGAAGATGTAGATCACCACTTTATTGGGATGAAGTGGGTGAAAGAAAGATATTAGGCCCTGAGATTGTTCAGATAACAATCGAAATAATTGATAAGATAAGAATGAGAATGAAGGAGGCCCAAGATAGACAAAAAGCCTATGCAGATAAACGTCGAAAGGATCTGTATTTTAATGTTGGAGATAAGGTCTTTCTCAAAATATCTCCTACTAAAGGAATTATACGTTTTGGCAAAAGAGGAAAATTGAAACCACGGTATATTGGACCATTTGAAATTCTTGAACGAGTTGGAGAGGTAGCTTATAGACTAGCCTTACCGCCAAGTCTAGCTGAGGTTCATAATGTTTTTCATGTCTCAATGTTGAGAAAGTACGTGTTTGATACTACACACGTTATAAAGAATGAAGAGATAGTCCTGAATCAGGATTTATCATATGAAGAAAAACCAGAGGCTATTCTTGACCAAAAGGTCCAAAAATTACGGAACAAACAGCTATCACTGGTGAAAGTCCTATGGAATAACCATGGGAGAGAGGAAGCTACCTGGGAGCTTGAAAGCAGAATCAAGGAGTTGTACCCTGATTTACCCTATAGAGGTACGCAAATTTTGGGACGAAATTTTTATTAAGGAGGGTAGAATGTAATACCCCGAAATATTTTAGAGGGGTTTTACTCAACTTATGTTACCTGAGGGTAATTTAGGTAAGAAGTTGGGTCCTTAAAGGACTCAAATAAAGGAAAATCGCAGCCAGGGAAATCTATTAAAATTTTTTTTGGTCAAAAATTGCTTTAAAAATATGTTCTGATATTTTTCTTGGGTTGATAGAAAAATTTTCAAGCATCGTGCCAAACTTTGAATTTTCCAATTTCGAGTTCAAATGAACACTTGGCACAATTTTAGGGTGAAAGGTAATAGATTTGGATAACTAAGGCACATCCGTCATTATCCAATTTCTTTTTCGAAATATTATCCTATTTATTTTTCTTCTATAAATAGGAGGTTAAGGTTTCATTTTTCATTCATTTTCAAAATCGAAACGCCGAGCAGCTTCTAGAGAAGGTACGTCTCTAGTTTCCTATTTCATTTCCGAAATAGTCATTTTGAAGGTGTCAACGCATAGATCACAAATACGTGATTGAAATGATGACACGACGGACGATCACGATGGAAAATCATCGTGACCGCCGCCAAAAGTCGCCACCACCTTTCAAATCGGTGACTCTTTCGGGTCATCGAATCAAAAAGTGTCTTTAGGGTTTTATGTTCTATGTATATTTATATACATTTTCCATGTTGTCACTTTTTAATTTCGGGTATATTTTGGGTATCCGATTATTAAATTGTAGTCTTTTTCAGATCTATCCTTCGTGGATAGCCCTATCGTATTTTTAAACTCAAAAGTTGTTCCGTGTCAAAATATAGTATTTTTATTTAAAGTTTCATATTTTTCCAATGGGCAGATCTTGCGGTATGAATTTATTTGTACCGAATTAATTTTAGGATACGGGTTTGACCACCCCGTATGCCAAAACTTCCTAAACGGTTTTTCTTTATAAAAATGCCCTGAGTAAAGTTCCCTTAAGAGTCAAAATATTTTGATGATCCGGGTGCTGCGTATTAAGATAGTAGATATTATAATATTTACTTCATAGCTAAGAAAGGTTAGATTTTGACCTAATGGTAGTCATTCATCGAAACTAAGTTGCCGGATAATCTTGTAGGCACAGCAGAAGGAGACTTCTAGTTGAGATCAGAATCAGAATCTAGATCTAGCTCAGATTACCAGGTGGGTTTTTATTATATAAAAATATGTTTCGGGTTATTAAGCCCTGATATTTATAAAATGAATATGATTGAATATCCAACTCATGACTGTATTTGATGTGCTCTCCTGACTCATGTAAGTCTTACTACTGTTTTTGGTGACGAAACTACAATGGTTCACGATATCGAGCCCCAAGCAAACAGGGCAGTGTCCAACCTTAAGCAGCCGGGTTGTGTACACGAACCGACTCACCGTAAGCGTTCTAGGGGAGAGTTGCGCGCAATGATGGAACGAAAATGATTTTGTATACATGGAATTCACAAATTTTCTGTTTTGAAAGCTTTCCATGATATGCTCTCAATATGATTGGATATTCTATTTTATAAAATGATTCTGAAGGTTTTTCTCAAAAGTACCCACTGAGTGCATTAGTACTCACGCCCAAATCTTTTCAAATATTTTCAGGATGAGCTGCGGGATGGTGGACGGCTGTGCTAAGGCTGAAGGGCTATCTTTTGATGTATATGTTTCTTTTATTTGTGGAGTCCAACTGAGAACATGGTTACCTTTTGTGTCTGAATAAATGCACTGCGTTTTTGTCCGCTTACTCTGATTATTGTTATGGAGTGTTCGGTTCTCCGAATCCCATTTTATTTACTGTTATGGAGTGTTCGGTTTTCCGAATCCCATTTTCTTTACTGTTATGGAGTGTTCGGTTCTCCGAATCCCATTTTCTTTATTGTTACGGAGTGTTCGGTTCTCCGAATCCCGTTTACTTTCTGTTCCTGACAGGCGAAAGCCTGGCATTTATTTACTTTCCTTACTCAGACAGGCGCAAGCCTGGCTTTACATTGTTTTTCATGTCAAGGCAAAAGCCTGGCTTTATATTGCTTTCACGACAGGCGGGAGCCTGGCATCTCTTTACTTTAAGTATTTGGACAGACATCAGTCTGGCCTTTTTTTTATGCCTAACCTATTAACAGTTAACCTTTGAACTGTTATTATTTACATTGAAGTTTGCCTTTGTTATTCTTTCTTGGGTTCATCCTAAGAGTCATGGTATCTGGTTTGAGTCATTTCATACGCTTTAAAAGCATGGATTGATCCATTTATAGAGGTTATGCTGCCCATATTTTTAGGGCACTAACCCTATTTCTTTGATTGCTTCTGTTCAACAACCCCTTTCCCTCTTTCCCCAAGTAGCGCACCGGTCCCCTGCCCTTCTCCCGGGACCGGGGCGTTACATAAAATATACTCAGTTTGAGATATTATGCAAAAATTTTCCCAAGTTAATAAAACAGTAGCACACATATAACTGATACTGAAAATTGATAGTACCTTAGTACCAGAAATTGATAGTACATTAGTATTGGAAATTGAATCGCATAGTGAGATTTGTGCACAAATAATGAGAGCCAAATGAATGAACATATAGTCCAAGCTCATTGATAGTAACATGAAATACGACAAACACGTGATATTAAAATGGGCAAAAAACTTAAATCCACAACATAAAATAAATGAATCCCGCACCTTAATTAAACCGATGAGCTTTGAGTCAAATATTATCAATAACTTAATGTCTTAGTTGCGCCGCACCTTGAATACCAAAATATATAAATCCTACAAATGCATGGTGTATCTGTAAATGCACCTCAGGTTTTTATTGAAATATGATATGAAATAATGAAATATCTCTCACTACAAGAATTTCGCGTTTTAGCGATGGAGTTAGCGACGGAATATTTTCCGTCACCAATAGTGACGGACTAGCGACGGAAATTCCATCGCTAACTTTTCAGGCGATAAAAAATGGCGGGATCGTTTCCCGGCATCTCTTAACGACGGACCTTACGTCGTTAACTCTAACGATGAATATTATCCTTCATTAACTCTATCGATGGATATAATGCCCGCCATCACTCCAAGAAGAACCAGCTTTTTGGACTGAGCAGTCGATCATGGAGTTATTCAGTTGCTAGTATATCTTCTGCAGCTCCTCCACAGCCCGACACTTAGGCTGCCATCCGGAAGTTACAGGAGAAGATGGACGCACAGGCAGCGCTTCTCCAAGCCCAGCAAGAACAGATACGTCAATAGTAGGAGATGATACAGTGGCAGGCTGAGATGTTTGAGCAGATGCGGACACAGTTTAGAGACCCGCCTCCATCTTCATCATGACATTATTATTTGTATTTGATATACTTGTGTATCCATACTGATATTTTATGACATTTTATGTATTTTATTGGAGATTTATATATATATATATATATTTACGTGTTTATTCATGTTCTTCCGAAATTTACAAACAAAAATCGAAATTAAATCGAATATTACAAAAAAAAAAATTCAATAAAAATAATAATTAAAAAATAATTAATTAAATTTAACGACGGACCTAACGATGGACACGTCCGTCGTTAAAGTACGACGGTCAACGTGACTTTTCTAATGACGGACCAAGTCTATCGTTAAGTCCGCTGTTACTCTTTAAGGCGACTAATGACGTCAGCAATGTTAACGATGGATACGTCCATCGTTAGAGGCGTCGTTAAGCCTCAAGACGACTAATGATGACAACAATCTTAACGACGGACAAGTTTGTCGTTATATCTGTCGTTAACCCTAACGACCGTCAATATACGTCGTTAGATTTGTTTGCTGATGAAGACTTTAGCGACGGACTACTTCCGTTGTTAGTTCGTCGCTAGATGAGACTAACGACAGGAAAACAAGATTTATCGACAGGAAAACGAGATTTCTCCTAATACATTAAATTAGAATTTAAAACAAAATTACTAATGAAGAATTGAAATTGTTAACCCACTAAATAATTATTACTTTCTCGCCTAGCTCATACACAAAACTTCTAGGTCCCGTTTTGTTCGGTTGATGGGATAGATAAGATTGATAGGATAAAGTAGGATTGCACTGTTTGGATAAAAATAATCTTCTGTTTGGATTGAATGATTATAATTAAAATATTGAAAAATACCTAAATTACCCTTCATATAAGTTATTCATTTATAATTATTAAAGTCATATTTTTTATTTAAAAATAATTCAGATCATGAAATTGGAAATAATTGAGGCACAAAAATAATTTACCAAATATTGTGAAATAATGGAAGCATAAAAATAATTAATTAAAATAGTTTCTTCTTTAGAAATCATCTTTTAATTACACATTAATATTATGGTTTGGAATATGAGGCGTTAAAAATTCTTCTAAGACAACTAGTTTAAAATCTCATTTTTTTTTGTATTTATAGTAGGAGATTAGGGTTTGGAATATTCTTTTTCAATAAATCTTATCTTGAGATAAATCTAAATCTTCTAAAATGTTTAAAACTCATTGCTTTTAAATAATGAATATTGCAAGTGTAGTTCAAAGTTTTGAAATCAAAGAAATATTTAGAAAAATAGACATGGATTAAGAAATAACTAACTTTCTAAAATGAATTATCTATTAAGTACGAATAATTTCACCTAATTAAAATGATGAAAATATTTTATCTCAAAGTATGAACTAAATGTGTACCCATATGCACGGACCTCTTATAACTTTATTCTAAATTCATGCAACATGATTTTTTTATATGATTTTAATAAATACATCTTAATTTAATAAATAAAATTGAATATATATCTAAGGGCGCGACTTAGACTATATCATAACTCGATTACCGTGTAAATTTAAAATTTACAAATTCTGATAATTCACATAAATCAAGATAAATACTTTATTTAAACAGTATTACCCACTAAAAAGAAATTTCATCCTTAAAATTAAACTTAATTGGGTCTAAGTTAGGGTAACGAGCTAGAATCTCTTCCTCACGCTCCCAGGTAGCTTCGTCAGGTCCATGCCTAGTCCACTGAATCTTGACCAATGGTATTTCTTGACCTCTTAGTACGTGAACCTTTCGATCTAGCACTGCACTTGGTTCTTCTTCATAGGTAAGATCTTTTACTGATTTGCAAGTTCTCGTGATGTACAACATGATTGGGATCATGCAGGTAGTTGATTAGTATAGACACGTGAAACACATTATGCACTACAGACAACTCTGGAGATAATGCTAAACGATAAGCTACATCTCCAATGCGTTCTAAAATCTCGAATGGCCCAATTAATTCCGGTCTCAGCTTCTCTTTCTTCCCAAATCTCAAAACTCTTTTCATTGGAGCCACTTTAAGAAAAACTTTATCATTCACCTCAAAATGCAGATCTTTTCTTCTTCGGTCAGCATATAATTTTTGTCTGTCTTGAGCTGTCTTAATTATTTTTCTTATCTTCGCAATGGCTTCAACCGTCTTCTCAACAATTTCAGGACCCAAAATTTTCCTTTCACAAACCTTGTCCCAGTATAAAGGTGACCTACACTTCCTTCCATAAAGTGCTTCATATGGTGTCATCCTAATAGTTGTCTGAAAGCTATTATTGTAGGCAAATTCAACTAGAGGCAAATGTGTCTCACAATTTTCTCCAATATCTAAGACGCATGTTCGCAATATATCCTCAAGAATTTGGGTAGTTCTCTCTAACTGCCTGTCTGTTTGAGAGTGATAAGATGTCGAAAACTTCAATTTTTTACCCCATAGATGGATGTAAACTCTTCTAGAAATTGGAGGTAAACCTCAGATCTCTGTTGGATACAATTGAAACTGGCACCCCATGTAGTCTAACAATCTCACTAACATACAATCGCACAAATTGATCCATTAATTGTATATGCCATCTTTACTAGGAGAAAATGAGCAGACTTCGTAAGCCGGTTAACAATTACCTAAACTACATCGAGACCACGCATTGTTTTAGGGAGTCTTACAAAAAAATCCATCATGATATGTTTCCACTTTCACTCTAGTATATCTAATGAATTCAACAATCCAGAGGGTCTTTGGTGTTCAGCCTTCATTTGTTGACATGTCAAACATCTACTTACATACTCAGAAACTGATCTTTCATGCCTCTCCACCAAAATGTCTTTCGAAGATCTTGATACATTTTGGTGCTTTCCGGATGTGCCGCATATGCTGTGCAATGTGCTTCGTCTAAGATTTCTCGTATCAACTCATTGTCCTCAGGCACACAAATTCTTCCACCAATCATGAGTGCACCACTCTCATCTCATGTAAATCCTCTCAAATATCCACTAACTCCTCAAGCTCTTATCTTTCGTAAAAATCCATTGCTCTCTTGGGCATTTTTGATTCGATCTCGTAAAGTCAGCTGAATCACTAGTGCTACTAACACAGCCTTTGTCGTACCTGTTGTCACCATTTCTAGACTCAATCTTTCAAAATCCTTAATTAATGAATATTGTTGAGTCAACTTTGATGTTGATTGTCTCTCACCCTTTCTACTAAGGGCATCAGCTACAACATTAGCCTTCCCGGGGTGATACTAAATTGAGCAATCATAATTCTTTATGAGCTCTGACCACCTTCTTTATCTCATATTGAGCTCTTTTTGTATGAATAAGTAATTCAAACTCTTATGGTGTGTGAAAATCTCACACTTAGCTCCATACAAGTAATGTCTCCAAATTTTAAGAGCATGTACCACTATGGCTAACTCTATATCATGTGTGGAATAGTTATGCTCATATGTCTTTAACCGTCTTGATGCATAAGCAATAACCTTTCATTATTATATCAACACACACCCCAATCATTGTTTCAAGGCATCGGTGTAGATAATGAACTCATTGGACTCATCAGGGATGGTTAACACTGGAGCTGTTGTCAACCTTCGCTTGAGCTCTTGAAAACTTTGCTCACAGTTTTGAGTCTATTTAAACTCTATCCCTTTTCTTATCAACTCTGTCATCAGACTAGCTATTTTAGAAAAATCCTTGATAAATCGCTGATAATATCCAACAAGCCCTAAGAAACTTCTCACTTCACTAGCATTTGTGGGGCTTTCCAATTGCTCACAGCTTCGACCTTGGTTGGGTCCACTTCAATCGCTTGAGATGTTACCACATGTCCTAGAAAAGCTACTTGGTCTAACCAAAATTCACATTTCTTGAACGTTGCATACAACTTTTCATTTCTCAAAGTTTCTAAGACGGTTCATAAGTGCCCCTCATTTTCCTTCTCATCCTTTGAGTAAATCAGGATATTGTTTATAAATACAATGACTAACTTATCCAAAAATGGGTAGAAGACACAGTTCATCAGCTCCATGAACACTGTTGGAGCACTGGTCAAACCAAATGGCATAACTATAAACTCATAATGACCATATCTAGTTTGAAATGTCATCTTAGGTATGTCACTTTCTCTTACCTTTAATTGGTGATAACCTGTAACGCCCCGATTCCGGGAGAAGGGTAGGGGACCGGTGCGCTACTTGGGGAAAGGGGGAAGGGCTTGTTGAACAGAAGCAATCAAAGAACTTGGTTTAGTGCCCCAAAAATTGGGGCAGCATAACCTCTATAAATGGATCAATCCACGCTTTTAAAGCGTATGAAATGACTCAAACCAGATACCATGACACTTAGGATGAACCCAAGAAAGAATAACGAAGGCAAACTTCAATGTAAATAATAACAGTTCAAAGGTTAACTGTTAATAGGTTAGGCATGAAAAAGGCCAGACTGATGTCTGTCCAAATACATGAAATAAAGAGATGCCATACTTTCATCTGTCGTGAAAGCAATATAAAGCTAGGCTTTTGCCTTGACATGGAAAACAACGTAAAGCCAGGCTTCTGCCTGTCTGAATAAGGAAGTAAATAAATGCCAGGCTTTTACTTGTCAGGAACGGAAAGTAAACGGGATTCGGAGAACCGAACACTCCGTAACAATAAAGAAAATGGGATTCGGAGAACCGAACACTCCTAACAGTAAAGAAAATGGGATTCGGAGAACCCAACACTCCGTAGCAATAATCAGAGTAAGCGGAAAAGAACGTAGTGCATTTTGTTCAAACTCAAAAGGAAGCATGTTCTCAGTTAGACTCCATAGCGGAAAAGGAAACATATATATCAAATGATAGCCCTTCAGCCTTAGAACAACCGTCTACCATCCCGCAGCTCATCTTGAAAAATATTTGAAAAGATTTTGGTCGTGAGTACTAATGCACTCAGTGGGTACTTTTGAGAAAAACCTTCACAATCATTTTATAAAACAGAATATCCAATCATATTTTAAGCATATCATGGAAAGCTTTCAAAACAGAAAATTTGTGAATTCAATGTGTACTAAATCATTTTAGTTCCATCATTGCGCGCCACTCTTCCCTAGAACGCTTACGGTGAGTCGATTCGTGTACACAACCCGGCTGCTTAAGGTTGGACACTGCCCTATTTGCTTGGGGCTCGATATCGTGAACCATTGTAGTTTCATCACCAAAAATAGTAGTAAGACTTACATGAGTCAGGAGAGCACATTAAATACAGTCATGAGTTGGATATTCAATCATAATCATTTTATAAATATCAGGGCTCAATAAATCGAAATACATTTTTATATAATAAAAACCCACCTGGCAATCTGATCTGGAAAGCTAGATTTAGATTCTGGTTCTAGTCTCAACTAGAAGTCTCCTTCTTCTGAGCCTACAAGATTATCCGGCAACTTAGTTTCGATGAAAGATTACCATTAGGTTAAAATCTAACACTTCTTAACTATGAAGTAAATATTATAATATCTAGAATCTTAATACGCAGCACCCGGATCATCAAAATATTTTGACTCTTAAAGGAACTTTACTCAGGGCATTTTTATAAACAAAAACCCTTTTGGAAGTTTTAGCATACGGGGTGGTCAAACCCGTATCATAAAATTAATTCGGTACAAATAAATTCATACCGCAAGATCCACCCATTGAAAAAATATGAAACTTTAAATAAAAATACTATATTTTGGGATGGAACAACTTTTGAGTTTAAAAATACGATAGGGCTATCCATGAAGGATAGATCTGAAAAAGACTACAATTTAATATTCGGATACCCAAAATATACCCGAAATTAAAAAGTGACAACATGGAAAATGTATATAAATATTTATAAAACATAAAACCCTAAAGGCACATTTTAATCCGTTGACCCGAAAGAAGTCGCCGGTTTAAAGGGTGGTGACGACTTTTGGCGACGGTCACGACGATTTTCCATTGTGATCGTTCGTCGTATCATCATTTCAATCATGTATTCGTGATCTACGCATTGACACCTTCAAAATGACTATTTCAGAATTGAAATAGGAAACTAGAGTCGTACCTTCTTTGGAAGCTGCTCGGCATTTCGATTTTGAAAATGAATCAAAAATGAAACCTTAAGGTCCTATTTATAGGGGAAAAAATAAATAAGATAATAACGAATAAAAGAAAGAGGATAATGATGGAATAGGATAATAATGAAAAAGGAATAGGATAATTACTAATAGGATAATCTTTCGAAAAAGAAATTGGATAATGACGGATTTACCTTTTCTATTCAAATCTATTACCTTTCAACTTAAAATTGTGCCAAGTGTTCATTTGAACTCGAAATTGAAAAATTCAAAGTTTGGTACAATCCTTGAAACTTTTTCTATCAACCCAAGAAAAATCTGGAAACATATTTTTAAAGCAATTTTTGACCAAAATAAATTTAACAGATTTCCCTGACTGCGATTTTCCTTTATTTGAATCCTTTGAGGACCCAATTTTTTCCTAGATTACCCTCAGGTAACATAAGTTGAATAAAACCTTCTAAAATATTTCGGGGTATTATATAACCCGATCTCAGACCGCTCCTTTCAACTGATTAAAAAGATCCTCAATTCTTGGTAATGACAACTTTTTTTTTATTATGAGTCTATTCAACTCGCGATAATCAATGCACATACGCATCGATCCATCCTTCTTCTTGACAAATAAGATAGGTGCTCCCCAAGGTGATACACTTGGATGAATATAGCCTTGATCTAAGAGCTCTTGTATGTGTGCCTTCATCTCTTACAATTCCTTAGGGGCCATTCTATATGGTGCTTTAGAAACTAGGCTTGTACCTGGTACCAAGTCGATAGTAAATTCCACTTGTCTATTAGGTGGTAATCCATGCAATTCTTCTGGAAATAGATATGCATGACTTTGATGTGATATTGGGAATGGACTGGTTAAGTCGGAATCATGCAACGATTAAGTGTTATGAAAGAGAGGTCATTATTCAGAATCCAGGAGAAAAAGAGTTAAACTAATTTTTAATGATTATAATTGATAACATACTGTAACACCCTGAATTTATTAAAGCGTTAAATTGATTTTTAATGATTAAAATTGATGCGGAAATGTGAGTCATTTTTTTATTTAAATTAATTAATAATCTAACTTAATAAGCTTAAACATATAAATAGAAAATAAAAATGCATACTGTAATATATTTCATAAAATAAAAATGATACTTAATGAATTAGAATAGAAATGCAACTATAATATTTTTATTTGAAAAGTTCACCATAAATTCTAGAATAATAAAGAAACAAAGGCATGAAAGATGTCTAAAAACTACAGGATCCTTAAAATACTGAATTTTAAATAATTGTTTTAAAGAAAATTTGACTATGATAAGCGAGAGAAATGCAAATCGACTTCACTTGTCATTCGATCCTTCACACGCAACCAAATCAGAAAATGTAATGAGGGGTGAGGCATATATAAAATATACTTAGTGTGAGAAATTATACAAAAATTTGCCCAAGTAAATAAAACAGTAACACACATATAACTGATACTGGAAATTGATAGTACCTTAATGCTGAAAATTGATAGTACATTAGTACTGAAAATTGAATCTCATTACGACATTTGTGCATAAATAATGAGAGCCAAATGAATAACATATAATCCAATCTCATTGATAGTAACATGAAATACGACAAAGACGTGATATTAAAATGGGCAAAAAACTTAAATTCATAGCATAAAATAAATGAATCCCACACCTTAATTGAACCGATGAGTCTTGAGTGAAACACTATCAATAACTTAATGTCTTAATCGCGCTGTGCCTAGAATACCAAAATAAATAAATCCTATAAATGCATGTTGGATCTGTAAATACACTTCAGGTTCGTATTGAAATATGACATGAAATAATTAAATATCTCTAAGGTATAAATGAGGTTTATAAATGATTTGTAGGAATTAATAATTGAAAGTCTGTAATACTTAAAATAAAATTTACGAATGAATAAATGAAAAGCGGATATGTTCCAAGAAAGATAATTAAATAATTAATCCCCAAATTAATTAAGGTCTCATAATAAATTAAATTAGAATTTTAAACAAAATTACTAATGAAGAATTGAAAATTTTAACCCACTAAACAATTACTCTCTCCTAGCTCATACACAAAACTTCGACCCGTTTCGTTCGGTTGATGGGATAGATAAGATTGATAGGATAAAATATGATTGTATTGTTTGGATAGAAGTAATCTTGTGTTTGGATTGTTTGATTGCAATTTTAATGATGTATGATTGATTGTCAATAGTCTGTTTAGATTGAATGATTAGAATTAAAATTTTGAAAAATACTTAAATTACCCTTCATATAAGTTATTCATTTATAATTATTAAAATTGTATTTTTTATTTAAAAATAAGTGAGATTATGAAATTGGAAATAATTGAGACACAAAAATAATTTACCAAATATTGGGAAATAATGAATGCATAAAAATAATTAATTAAAATAGTTTCTTCTTCGGAAATCCTCTTTTAATTACACATTAATATTATATTTATATATCAACATACTCATAATAATTATTAAAATTGTAGTTATTTTTATTTGTCATCCAATAAATAATGTAGATACAAATTTATTTTTTATTTGACAAGAGGATATATGGGTAATTTTATAAATAAGTGTTTGGTTGATTAATATAATCACCCCAAAATTGGAAGGATGAATACTCACTCAAATAAGTGATTGGAGCATGGGCTCGTCATCAATACCGAGGTCCAATCATTCGAACCAAATAAGTAATAAATCCGAATAAAATTATCCCAACCTAAATTTAAATTAGTCCTCATTAACACATCTACCAAAATAATATAGTATTCAAAGCTATACCTTAAATTGCACTTTAATTAAAACATTCTGCCCAACTCATATTTATCATCAAACTATTAACCTACCAATTATTCCGAAACAATAATTTGTAAAATCAAAATTAAAAAAAAAAAAATAGAATCTGACCATGAATATTTTTCTAATGTTTTTCATATTTTTTAAAATATGTAGCCAGATCCCTCTTCTTTTCCAATTAGGCTTAGTAAGGATACAAAATATTGACTTCTTTAACATATTCACTAGTTTAATTAATTTTTAAGATTAAGTAAAAAATAATGATAGGTATTCCTAAAATTTAGTTTCATGATTACCACAAATGCTCAGAGTCTCTAAAAGAAATTTCATCAATCTTATCTAAGTCTAAGATTATCCATCCTACGAAAACTCTCATAAATCACAGGAGGTGACTATCAAAAATATTATGAAATTTCCGTGTAACATTATACATTTTCCATGTGCATAAAAATATGAATATGATATCCCCTTGTGGATGGTCTAGTGGTGGAGTGATGTTTCTTGAGGTCAAAGATCTCAAATTCGACCCACCACCAACACCACTAATCATAACTCGATTACCGTGTAAATTTAAAATTCACAAATCCTGATAATTCACATAATTCAAGATAAATATTTTATTTAAACAGTGATTGGAGAAACGGGCTATTACATATATGACGATAGCATTATAATGTTAGCAGTATCAATGCTTACAAGTGCATTACATAATGTTACTATTAGCATTTTATATGATAACAACATTATTATGTAATTATAAAGGAACATATTAGATAATGTTAAATAAACAATATAGTGTGTTATGCCACAAATATGCACTAAATGTTCGTATTGTTATTGGCGAGATATGATTGAAAAAATGGATCTGGGTATGTCGCAACAAACCCCGTTTTCCGTTGTGCAAAGAAAAGGAGAACAGTTGGCAAACTGTTCCAGATTATGTCCCAGACAGAACCAGGGATACTCTATTTATGGCAGTTTCCTTGTTGGAAAGATCTTGCGCCGAACCAGTTTGGAAGGTCAAGATATATTCGTTTTACTGCCTTGTGGTGTAGATCCAGTGCTGAATTAACGCCACTACACTTGGAGAGTATCTACACACGTTTAGAAGGCTACAAACCACAATCTACTTACCTTATTGGCGGCGGATGGAGATCGACGCCAAAGTCTATATGAAGGCCGAATTGAGGAGCAATCGGTACCACTCATATATTGTTTAGATTCTCTTGATAGATTTTTTTGAGAGTCAGTTTGTTTGTGGTCGTTGTAACTAGTAGTTATTCATTAATCCGTTCAACATGATAGACTAGTTGTGAGTCTTTTCGAGTGAAACACGTGAGGGGATTTTACTCTTGTTTTGTACGCAATCTCGAGAGAGATTGTAGGTTGAAGTTGTGGGTAGCTAGAGGGAGTCTAGTGTCATGGTTGTAAGGGGATCTTACAACTTTCGGCTAGCGAAAGAGTTCGTGGAGAAGAACGGGCGACATAAGGCGGGAGGCTTGTATGTGTAAGAACCCTAATACACTCTTCGAAGGAGTAACAATCGAAACTTCAAGTTTGGAGCAATCCCCCCAGAGTAGGTTGTTTGAACCGAACTGGGTTACCATCTCGTGCGTTTTTACTATTTTATTCTTTTATGTTCTTGCATCTGTCTCACACATATCATAGAATAGATTATAAGCAGATAACTAAAACTCGTATTGCACAGATTACTGTTTTTCAATTGGCACCAGAGTGGGTTGCCTATATTCAGGGTTGATCTTGGGGTATTAATCCGTGTTCTTTGTGTTGTTTTACCGTGATGGATTCGATGAAAGAAGGAGCCTCGACGGTGCGACCTCCGCTCTTTGATGGCAACAACTATGCCTATTGGAAAGCTAGAATGACAGCTGTCATTCGCTCAATTGATGAGCGTTCCTAGAAGATGGTGACTGAAGGGTGGAAGCCTCCTACCAAGAGGGTTGAGAAAGGCAAAGCGGTGCTGAAGCCAGAAGAAGAATTTGACGATGCTGATTATCAGATCATGGGGTTGAACGCTAAAGCCATGAACTCCATCTTCTCTGCTGTGGACATGAACGTCTTCAAACTCATCTCCACGTGTGACAGGGCAAATGATGCACGAGATATCCTTTAGACAACTTTCGAAGGAACAAGCAGTGTACGTGCATCTCGTATGCAACTTCTTACTACCAGATTTGAGAACCTTCAAATGGATGAAGGTGAAAAGCTTGCTGATTTCAACGCTAAGATTTGTGACATAGCTAACGAAAGCTTTGCGCTTGGTGATGCAATCTTTGAGGAGAAACTTGTGCAGAAAGTTCTGTGATCTCTACCCAAGAGATTCGCATACAAAGTCATGGAAATCGAAGAGGCCAAGGACGTGAGCAAGATGAAGTTACAGGAGCTGATGGGGTCCCTGAGGACATTTGAAATGGGACTGACGGATGATGAGATAGTCCAGAAAAAAAGCATAGCTTTTCAAGCCAGTTCCAGTACTGATATGCCGAGCAATGTCCCTGACAAACATGATCTCGCTGAGTCAATTACATTGCTGACAAAGAATTTCTCAAAATTTATCAAACGTTATGAGAAGTCTTCACAAAACAATTCTATCAAGAACATATTTTCCAAACCTCGGAGAACTAAAGATGAAGATCCCGATGAAGAAAAACACAAGGAGGTCAAGTGTAGAGAATGTGGTGGTCTTGGGCACTTTCAAGCCGAGTGTGCTAACAGCCTAAAAAAGAAGAATAAATCCTATTGTTCCACATTTAGTGAAAGTGATGATCCATATGATAGTGGGAGTGATGAAGATTGTATGAGCAATCATATTGCTTTCATGACACAATCTCACAAAGATCCTGTGTCTAATTCTGTCTCTGACAATTAGAATGACAAAGTGTCTGAATGAAGTGATGATGAAGAATTCACTGAAGAGTCTGCCATAGAAGCATACGAAAAGCTTCGCGAGAGCTGGATCATGGTGGTAAAAGTCAATGAAGGACTAATGAAAGAGAATGGTGATCTCATTAAAGAAAGAGACAATCTATCCATGCGCTTAAGTGACCTGCAGAATGATCTTCAACAATCCAGAAGCAATACTTACTCTCAGAATGGTGAACTGCTTCATCTAAAGAAGCTCGTTAAGATGATGAACTCTGGATCATCTTAGCTCGACAACATCCTCTCTAAAGGAAAAAGTCCACAGGATCATATAGAACTTAGATACACTGGTGGGAAGGTTTATGACCGTTTTTGTCAAGGACAAACATCTGGAACGCATGATAAATCTGTTCCTGAATCTGAAACTGGACCAGAGATCAAGTAGCCACAAACTCGGCAGTCTCCAAAATCACAACCTCGGAAGATTGGAGTTGTTTGCCACTATTGTGAAAAGCCTGGTCACATTCGACCATACTGTAGGAACTACATTAATGATCTTAGAAGAATGAGGAGGAAAGACTTATCTTAGAATGACCTGAATTCCAGAAGAAGAAATGTGCGGAACAGATCTTGGAATAACCACAGGAACTATGTAGTTCACACTGCCCTCAATATTCATGCAAAGAGCAGCTGGTACTTTGACAGCGGATGCTCACGACACATGACTGGAGATGTCAGTATGCTGAAGAATATTCAAAAGGATTGATCTTATCAATCCATTACTTTTGGAGATGGTGTCAAGGGAAGAGTGCTTGACTGTGGTCATCTAAATGTTGAAGGGATGCCCAACTTGGAGGATGTTCTGCTTGTTAAAGGACTAAAAGCTAACCTAATTAGCATAAGTCAACTTTGTGATCTGGGTCTCTTGGTCCACTTTACTAGAGACAAATGTCTTGTGAAGAACAAAGAATGTGTATTGTTGATGGATAGAGACAGGTCAAGGGACAATTGTTACCTTCTCAACATGAAAGGAAATGGCTTCATAACTCAACTTGATGAAGCAAACATATGGCATGAAAAACTTGGCCATGTCAGTTACAGAAACCTGCAATGTCTCATGAAGACTGATGCTGTGGTGGGAGTCCCGAAGTTAGATGTTGATCATGGGAAAGTTTATGGACCGTGTCAAGTGGGAAAATAGATTCACACTTCACATAAATCTGTTAAGAAGATTACCACATCAAAAGCCTTGGAGCTGTTACATATGGACTTGATGGGGTCTGTTCAAACTGAAAGTATTGGACGGAAGAAGTTTATTTTTGTGTGCATGGATGAATTCACTCGATTCACATGGGTAGAGTTCCTTAGAGATAAGGGAGAAACCTTTGATACATTCAAAAGCTGTGTCTCAGACTTGAAGTGGAGAAAGGAACTATTGTGGTGAGAATTCGAAGTGATCATGGTCGTGAATTTGAAAATGATTTCTTCAAATGTTTCTGTGAAGAAAGAGGTATTGCTCAGGAGTTCTCTGCACCAAAAACACCTCAACAAAATGGTGTTGTTGTGAGGAAAAATCGGACGCTTCAAGAAATGAGTCGAGTCATGTTAAAAGCAAAATCTGTCCCTGACAACTTATGGGCTGAAGCTGTGAACACAGCATGTCATGTTATCAATCGGGTGTATTTTAGACCCAAGACGAGAGTCGCTCCTTACGAGTTTTGGAAAGGGAAGAAACTAAATTTAAAGTACTTTCATATCTTCGGAAGTAATTGTTATATGTTAAGAGACCGAGAGCAGCTTGACAAGTTTGATGCCAAATGAGATGAATGCATTTTTCTTTGGTACTCGAGGAATAGTCGGGCCTATCGAGTGTTCAACAAAAGGACCAAGATGGTGATGGAGTCCATTAACATTGTTGTTGATTATCTGGAAGAACCTGTTGCCCAGATTGATGAGGAAAGTGTTGATGTCACCATTCATGTGCCAGCTTCTGTTCCAGACAGTTCAGAGCACAATGACTAGACTGAGGCGAGGAATGAAAAATTAGATGATTACAAACCTTCAAAAGGTGTGCAGAAAAATCATTCTTCAGCAGACATCATTGGTGATGTAGGTGAAGGAGTTAGAATGAGAGGAGTTCGAAAGAACTATCGTGAGATGATAGCAAATGTCTACTACACTTCTATAACTGAGCCTAAGAATGTTAAAGAGGCCTTACAAGATGATCGATAGATACATGTCATGCAAGAAGAGCTCTTGCAATTTGAAAGAAATGAAGTATGGGATTTGATTCGATGTCCTAAAGGTGTAAATGTGATCGAAACGAAGTGGATCTTCAAGAATAAAACCGATGAAGAAGAGAACATAACCAGAAATAAGGCAAGACTTGTTGCTCAGGGTTATTTCCAAGTTGAAGGTAATGATTTCGATGAGACTTTCGCACCAGTTACTCATCTTGAATCAGTCAGGTTGCTTCTCGCCATGGCTGCATGGATGAAGTTTAAATTGTACCAAATGGACGTGAAGAGTGCCTTCTTGAATGGGTATTTGTCTAGAGATGTGTTTGTCAGCCAACCCAAAGGCTTTAAAGATCCGTACCATCCTGAGTATGTGTGCAAACTAAAAAAGGCCCTCTACAGACTCAAATAAGCTCCTCGAGTTTGGTACGAACAACTAACGAAATTCCTTCTGGAGAAAAGATACGTTCGTGGTGGAGCTGATAGGACTGTCTTCATCAAGAGAGAAAAATCTGATGTGATCATCGTTCAGATTTATGTCGATGATATTGTCTTTGGATCTGTCTCGGACAGAATGGTGAAAGAATTTGTGAAGGACATGACTTCTGAATTTGAGAAGTGTCTTGTAGGTGAACTAACCTACTTTCTGGGGCTTCAAATGAAGCAAAAGGATAATGAAATCTTTGTGTCTCAAACGAAGTATGCAAAGAACTTGATCAGCAAGTTTGGCTTGGAGACTTGCAGCCTGAAAAGAACTACGATAGGGACATCTTCAAAGATGTCAAAAGATGAAGCTGGTGTTGCTATTGAGCAAACCTTGTACCGGAGTATGATTGGGAATCTGCTATACCTTACAACAAGTAGGCTAGACATATGCTATAGTGTGGGAGTTTGTGCTCGGTACCAATCTGATCCCAAAGAAAGTCACTTGAAATCTGTCAAGCACATAATCAAGTACATAAAAGGTACTGTTGAGTTAGGACTTTGGTTTTCCTATGATACGAACCCTAGTTTGGTGGGGTTTTGCGATGCAAATTGGGCCGGATGTACTGAAGATCGGAAGAGTACCTCTGGAGGATGTTTCTTCCTTGGAAATAACATGGTCTCATGGTTTAGCAAGAATCAGAATTCTGTCTCACTTTCTACTGCCGAGGCAGAATATATTGCTGCTGGGAGTTGTTGTACTTAACTCTTGTGGATGAAGTAGATGTTGCATGACTATGGTGTCCCACAGTCTATCCTTACCATATACTGTGATAATATGAGTGCGATAAATATTTCGAAGAATCCTGTTCAACACTCACGTACAAAGCACATAGACATCCGTCACCACTTCATCCGGGAGCTTGTTGAAGACAGATCACTTGTGATTGAATATGTTGGAACAGATGCCCAGCTTGCGGACATCTTCACTAAGGCACTTGATAGTAGAAGGTTTGAATCACTAAGATCCTCCTTGGTTCTTTGTGTTCTCTAAACTTCTCCATTGTGAGAATACTCTCTATACAGTCTTGGTCAGTGATGTATGTATAGAGAGTATAAAATGACCATGGTTAATATGGTCTGTAAGTGTTGTGCCAATATCTATCTCGGACAGTTTGTGCTATGGAGAAACGGTTACTTTTTAACGGCTAGTAGTGCCTTGTTTTTCACGCCACGATCGATTCCACTTCCCCATACCGAGTAGTGGGGTGGTGTATGTGGGATGAGTTAGTTAAGGAAACTTCCATACAAAATTTTCTAATTAAGGTCTTAACCTTATTATTTTTAAAAGAGACATAATCTTTAAAAAATTCTCAGGTCGATCTCTTGCTCTCTCTCTGATGTTTGCTTGAATCCTGCTGTCTAAACTCAATGGCGGACAAATCAGTTTCCTCTAAGCCTTCTCAAGCCAAGAAACCCAGAATCTCCACAGTGGATTTGTGGTGCCAACTCACTGAGTTATCCCAACCAATTGTGTTCGCTTCTTCGAGCTCCTCTGTCCCTGCTCCCGTGAAGCCATCTATTCCTACATCCGAAGCCCCTGCTTCTGTGCCTATATCTGTAGCACCTTCTACTGTTTCGCCAACCAGATCTGTGTCTGAGACAGATCTCTCTGATCAACCCTTCTCTAGGGTTTCTGAAGAGCCATCTTCTCCGTCCATGGTGATTGCGGAAATCATGGATGCTTCGATTGCAGCTGTAATAGAGACTATTGGAGATGCTGAAGTCTCCTTGGCCCCCGATGAAGGTGATTTCTCTGCCTCTGATACTGATTTTGCCGAGGCCATTGATGCCTTGAAGGTTGTTCAAGCACCATCTATTCTTTCTGGTGCTCCTGTCAGTAGTGACGCTCTAGTCGTCACCATTCAGGTTCCTCTGAGTGAGGTTTCTCCGCCAGTTGTTGAGAAAGTTCATGATGAAGAAGAAGAGGATGATGACAATATCAATATCTCATTTCTTGAATCCTCTGAGATAGAATCTGTCCATCTTAGCTCCAAGAAACCTGATAGCCGCCGTGGTACAAAGCGCAAACTTGTTTTAAATGAGGAAGTTCAATCCGAAGATGAAGACCACATTGTTTTGGCCAATCTGAAAACTAAGGTGCTCTCAAAGTTGCCTCAGAAGAAAAGGAAGTCCTCTGCTGCCCCCAAAGTGAAAAAGCCCTCTGTATAGAAGAGTGCTAAGAAGAAGGCTCATGTGAGAAAGACGCCCGCTGTTACTTACCGTGTGACTAGGAGTGTCTCTGAGCAGAGGCTTGGCTTGGTCTCGGGGCGAAGAAGGCCTTTGATGAAGAAGACAAGTGCTCCTCCGCCCTCTGAGGATGAGCAGGAAAGTGTGCCCATGGATGTCTCGGATAGATCTTACTTTGATTTTAAAGACTTTGATTCAAGTAAGTTTATCTCTGGTTTTCATCAAAAGCAATTCAAGATAGTTGATGGTCGCTCGTTGGTTTCCGAGTGTTGTTTGATTAAGTCAGATGTAGAGGGGACGGGTATTGATACTTTGTTGCATGATCTTCGGTTGAAGAAATCTGCTTATACTGCACCCCCATTCATTACTGCTGTAGTACATGAATTTTATGCAAACCTGTCTAACATGCGTGATGCTTCATATGAACATGCTTTCTCTGTTTTTGTGCGGGGTAATTGGATTGCTTTCTCCCCTGTGGTGGTCAATGAGTTTTTGGGTCGTGTGAATGTTGTTGTTCCTGCGTCTGTGTTTGATATGAATGAGGTGGTGTCTGAATTGACTGGGGGGGAGTCGGTATGTTTGGCCATCTGGGCGTGCTTTGTTAGCCTCTGACTTAAGTGTGAAGTACTTTATTCTTCACAAAGTTGACATTCAAAATTGGTTGCCTAGTACTCACGATTCTACTATGGGAAAGCCTATGGCTTTGTTGCTGTTTAAAGTGGGCACTCGTCGAGAGCTCAACCTTGGTCTGATCATATTTGAGCATGTGTTTACTCATGCTGAATCATCTCGTGCTCAGCAACCGGTTGGATATTCTGGCCTCATCTTTAGCATCATAATGGCCCAACATGATGTGGTCTCTGCCAATGATATGTATACACCAATTACGCAGCCTCTGATAATCAACCACAAGCTCTTCTCATCCCAACATGCTCCGGATGTCCCTGCCCGAGATGTTGATGAAAGCTCAAGACCTGTGCCATCATCTGTCCCAGGTAGATTTGTTGCTTCTTTTCCTGTCACCTCTATTTTCTTTGATAGGCATATAAAGTCCCTGGAGCGTGAAGTGGTGTGTCTGACCAAGTCCATTCGGACATTCAAATCTAGGATGCAGGAGTTGGAGGCTTTGCTGATTGATCTTCAAGCCAGAGCTCTTGGGCTTGCCTCGCCGTTTGATGTGCCGAGTGCCTCCTCTGTCCCAGCGACTGGTGAGACTGCTGCTGCTGATGTCGATGCTGAGAATGAGCTTGATGCTTCCCCGGTCTGATGATTGTTGTTTGCCGTTTTTGACAACAATTAAGGGGGAGAAGGATGTTGTAAAAGAAGGATGGACTTTGCTGTTGCTATGAGCGTGTGCTCACTCTATGTTTTTTATTTGATGTTGTCTGAACAAATGTTTATTGGGGATGTTGTTTACCCCATTTTATTTTTTGTTGGTCTGTACTATATTTTTGATCAACTGACAATGCAGTTCTACACTGTGAAACAATGCTCTGATGGTGATGAAGACACTCCCAGGACAGATTAATGGGGAGTGTGATTTGAACTGTCCCTGATAGTTTTTTTAATATATCGCTCTTTTTGATATATTTTGATCTACGAAAGTTTATTCTAGTGGTGTGCAGATCGTGATGATAATTGTCGACCATAAATGCCAGAGGGGGAGATTGTTAGTGCCACAAATATGCACTAAGTATTCGTGTTGTTATTGTTGAGATATGATCGACAAAATGGACCTGGGTATGTCTCAACAAACCCCTTTTTTGCTGTGCAAAGAAAAGGAGAACAGTTGGCGAACTGTTCCAGATTATGTCCCAGACAGAACCAGAGACACTCTATTTATGGCAGTTTCCTTGTTGGAAAGATCCTGCGCCGAACCAGTTTAGAAGGTCAAGATATATTCATTTTACTGCCTCGTGGTGTAGATCCAGTGCTGAATTAACCCCACTACACTGGGAGAGTATCTACATACGTTTGGAAGGCCACAAACCACAATCTACTTACCTTATTGGCGGCGGATGGAGATCGACGCCAAAGTCTATATAAAGGCCGAATTGATGAGCAATCGGTACCACTCATATATTGTTTATATTCTCTTGATAGATTGTTTTGAGAGTCAGTTTGTTTGTGGTCGTTGTAACTAGTAGTTGTTCATTAATCCGTTCAACTTGATAGACTAGTTGTGAGTGTTTTCGAGTGAAACATGTGAGGGGATTTTACTCTTATTTTGTACGCAATCTTGGGAGAGATTGTAGGTTGAAGTCCTGGGTAGCTAGAGGGAGTCTAGTGTCACGATTGTAAGGGGATCTTACAATTTTCGGCTAGCGAAAGAGTTCGTGGAGAAGAACGGGCGATATAAAGCGGGAGGCTTGTATGTGTAAGAACCATGATACACTCTTCAAAGGAGTAACAGTCGAAACTTCAAGTTTGGGAGCAATCCCCTCAGAGTAGGTTGTTTGAACCGAGTTGGGTTACCATCTCGTGCATTTTTACTACTTTATTCTTTTACGTTCTTGTATCTGTCTCACACATATCATAGAACAGATTTTAAACAGATAACTAAAACTCGTATTGCACGGATTACTGTTTTTCATAATGCATTGCAGTGAGATTAAATATATTATAGTTACTTAAAATTTAGAGGGAAATTTTTAAATAGTCATTATTACTTAGTAAATAATGTAAATAACCACTTTTTAAAAAACTAATATTTATCACCATTATCATAAAAAAAAGTACTACAATACCCTTAGTTCTGTATTACTATTAAGAATTATTAATTGTGTATTATATATTCATGTATCAATAATATTAGCAAAAAATCTGATTTCCTCTCTCTTCCCTCTACAAATGTCGTTTTCACGCCTCTCTCATTTTTCAATCTATGTTTTATCAATTGAAACAAAACTACCATTGGTGAAGATCATCAAGTTACGATTTTTGAATATTATCACAATTATTGCTCTCTCTAATTGCCGTTTCAGCAATAAATTATCTGATGCAATATCGAAAATTAGAGATTCTTTGCGAATTTTAGAATTTTTTAAAGTTTTGTTGACATCGCACGTGTTGTTTTTTGCAGCAATAATGTATATGATATTTATGGATCTGTATTCTTTTTATCGATCTAGATATTTAAATTTTTGAATCTTTCTTTGGAATGAGTGGAAAAAAAATGGATGTTCTTTGGCGCACGAATCATTTTCTTTCGGTACACGAGTATTGAAGTTGATTTGTGCAATAATTTATTTGTGAACTCGTGAAATATCTCATTTTTATTTTTTGCCCGATGGCACAAAATAGCAAACTCATGCACTCGTTTATCTATGCATTTTGTAACTAGTGCACGAGTACACGAATAAGCATACTCATACAGTGGTGTATTAGTTTAGTGATCAACTATTGCACGTGTACACGAACAACCCTAATCGTGTTTTCGTGTAAAGGTTATTTTTGAACTGCCACATTGAACTAATCACGTACTCGTGTCTTAAACCATTATTGAACTAAATGTACGAGAACACGATTTGGATTACTCGTGTCATTGCAGTCGTGTACTCATGCATTCATTATGAGGATGGGGTTGTTCAAAATCACCATCCATAATTTTTCAGTAATGAGGGCGTTTGAACCTTGGCAGAGACAACGGTTGAATCTTATAATTTTCATCTCTGACAATAGCAGTGATAGAAGACGGAAACAACAATAATAGAAGACGACAATAAAAACTTGGCAGTTGTGACGTCTGAGACTTTGAAGTAGAACGGCGCTGAAAGATAATTTTTTTCAGGGTGCAAAAGATAGATTCTAAAATTATCGTCCATAATTTTTTCAGTTGTTAGCATTGTTAATTGATGATTTAGCTATGTAGTTTGGTTATGTTAGCATTATCATTTGGTTATGTTAGCATTGGAAAATATGAGAAACATTAGAATGAATAACTCGATTAGCATTGTAAAATGATGTTTTAGCAGTATCGTTTAGTTCTGTTAGCATTGTTAAATGTATATTTAGCATGGTTTTTTATACTAAAATATATCATTAATCGAAGTACTTAGGACTACATTTAGTTTGTGGGAAAATGCTACATTGAAGCCATCCTTCACTTCTAGCAATGAAACGTAACCCCTTTCTGAAATGCTAAAAACATGACAACACATAACATATATGTTGAATTTCCTTCAGAACCTCAAAAGACCTTATATAGTACTCATTCAAGTTATATAATAGAACACCAAAAAGAAAAAGAAAAAATCTATAACAAATAAAACTTATTAATACAAACCAATTGAGTCGATTTAATTACATTAAAAACTAATGATTCAATTGCAATATTCACCACCTCAAAATCACTGCGACTGCCATTTCTACACCAATACTCGAACAATTCAAAATATTCATAAAAAAAAAAGTCCAAAACAACTTGTGTTGTTCATGATCAAATCCAAGATTCATATCCTAGGGAGAGAGAGAGAGTAAATTAATGGGAAGTAGAAAGAGAAGAAGTCCACGTGTTTTAATTAGATTTATCAAATTACATAAATAACCCTATAATCATAAAATTTGTCAAAAGTTACAAAATTGACACCGAAAATATGAAGAAATCTAAGCCGTTCAAATCAACTAGACTTATGAATGAGATTGGTTCAATGTTTTTTTTTACTCACACATCCGACCTATGGTATTGAAGAGATTCGAACGCGTGCCCTTTGGTCTCTAAACAACCTCACTCCACCACTAAATCATCCCCATCATAATTGAAATTGATTCATTGTTCTCACATCAAGATATAGTTCTAATTTGATACATTTCCCTATATATATTATTTTGTTGCTGTGATATTCATATATATATTTCGGAACATGAAGCACGAGGCAACACGTGATGGGAGAGTCCTTTTACTTATCATCCATCATTTTAATAATGTATTTAACTTGATAAAAAAAATAGACACGTGAACTTCGTGGCAATACCAATTCAACTTTATTACATAAAAATCTAGCATCCGACAAAATACTAGCCAGTAGCCACCAAATTTTCTTTATTCCATTTTCCCCATTATATACAGTTCACATTTCCACTCTCTAATATATATATTCTCTATCCCAACTCAATACACGTACATCTTCAAAAATTATAATTTAATTTAATATACAAGTACTATTCAATGGCTACCTCTTCTTCTCCTCCCATTCCCATCACAGTTCTTCTCAACAGTAAAAACACTCTCAAGCACAAAGATTTCAATGATGTACAATGTTCGTTCCTCCGCCAGAGTAATTTCCAAAGAATTTCTTCAACAAGACCATCAAACAAGTATATATATATATATATATATATGAATAAACAAATTTGTGTCACTTGGCATCTATTTATATTAGTAAAATTGGTTAGTAATCATTTTATTTTATTTGGGGTTAATTCTTCAGGGATCTGGTAGTCCGGAGAGCTACACCGGAGGCCGCCGGAGATCTTCTCTCTTCTTTCCCTCTCAATAGCATTCCAGGCTTTGCAGATCATCCATGGTTCGTTAAAACTTCTCTCTACCATTCACATTTTTAAATAACATATTTATCATATATATAGTATATAATTTCGTGCTGGTAAAAGTGAGAATCACTTTTCTTGATTTTAAATAGTTGGATACATATAACTCAACTGTTTTGATTTTGAAAGATTAAATGAGTGCTATGTATTCCACATATAAGATCTATTTCATCCATCATTTTCTCTTTAATGTTGAAGTAATTAATTAAGACCAACTCATATTGAAATGAGATCACCTTTGCATATTCCTGCTGCAACTCTTTAATATTTTTTCAATTTTTTTTATTTTTTATTTATTATGATTTATTTTAATTTAAATTTTCTATTTTAGGTTTACCCATTTTCAATTAGGGTATATTTAAAAAAAATAGAAAAAAAATTAGTTATGCAACACTATATGTAACACAAAATGCAACAGAGGATCTGCTCTGTCTCATATTTCTGATTTATTCAACTCTCTCTCTCCTACAATCTCATATTTGCGTATTCCCTTTATCAAACGCAAACTTGCTTTTTTTTTTTAATATACAAATATATATATATATATATATATTTTCAATTTGGTCATTATCATATATTTATAATTTAAAATAGTTCTTAGTATTATTTTGAATTAATAATTATTTTTTATTATTTTTATGTTTTAATATTATATAGTTAATTGTTTATTGGAGAAAAAAAAAAGTTTAAATTATAGTGTTAAAATTAGAGAACAATATTGGCATATAAATTGATTACATTAAAATAAAGATCAAATTCAAATAATGAATTGAAAATAGGAATATGTGACGCCACGACATTACCTAACCAATGTTTTTTATTTAAAAAATATATTAAGAAGCCCAATTTGAGTATTTGAAAAATATATGGGTAAAAAAAAAAAGAAATGGTGTCATAAATAATATATTGAGAATATTTTTTTGAGTTTGAAAATAAATTTGTTGGCTGGATGTAAATTACGGTTTAATACAACAGTTGCTGCATTTGAGTTCGAGAATGAATTTTTCGAATAGAGATGGTCTTAAATAAGATATTTTTATTAATTTCACCACATGCAGTGCTCTATAGCCAGTGAGCTATCTACCAATTAGATCATACGTACTTAAACTATATGCTGTAAATTTTTCCGATTAATTAATCAAAATTAAATTTAAATTGTGATATTCAAAATCTCGTTGCAGGGTTGTTGGAATTTGCGGATTGCTAGTAGGGGTGCCACTAATTATCCAAAGGCTAGTAGCATTCACAAGTAAGACAATAAAAATTACATCTATATACGGGGGAATTCTATGCCGCATCACATATTGTAGCACACGGCACACTACAACCACCTCAGGCGATATAGAATTTCCTATATGGATGATTGGACAAATTATATTTCAATTGTAAGGAAATATGTAGATATAAATATGTTAAGGAGATTTTTGTTAATGTACAAATAGAGCAAATTGACGTGGCGGCGCAGACAATGGAAAATATTGCGGACACGGTGGAGAAGGTGGCGGACAGGGTGGATAAAGCGGCGGAGGAGTTTAAGGAGGGGCTGCCAGAAGGGCGGCTGAAGCAGGCTGTTGCTTTTGTTGAAGACTTGGCTGAAGATACATCAGATACGGCCGATAAGGTCGGAGATATAATGGATAAGGTAACCTTTTTTTTTAGTTAAATTTTGAATTTTATGACATTGTTGAATTCCGATTATGACACTAATATTTATATCCTTCTTTTATTCCTTTTACTTAATAATTATGCGTGTGTATATATATTGGGATATGATGAAATAAAATGAATAATTAGTGGGAGAGTGGGGCCACATGGTGGCTGTAATCTACATACATTATCTATTGCACACTAATTATTTTTTTATTTTCTTCATTTTTTTCTCTTTAATTTTAATTTAATTTTGCAATTGCTATTTATGATTCGTCTTACCAAATTAAAGTGCATAATATTTTAGTACTTAATTTTCAATTTCTAATTATTAATTGATTATTTGAAAAATTAAATGTTAAATTTTTTTAATAAACTCCAATTGGTTGGATGAATCCTAAATAATAATTGTAAAATTAAATTAAACTGTAATAAATTAAAATTGAAGAAAAAAAATCAAAATAAAATTAAATGAGCAAAAAAAAAATCTAATAGAAAATTTGCTATAATTTCCCATATATTTGAAATAGGTGAGTGACTGTTGAGGTTGCATCATTGCATTTATTCCAGTAGTTGGGTATGATGGGCACGTGAAGCAGCCAGCCTTTCGTACGTTATTTTATATTTTTTGACTAGTCTATTTTTCCAGTGACCTTTGATATGTACTATTTTATATGTATAATTTACGTGTTTTTTTTAAATGTAATTCAATATTCTATTTTTGAGTGTCCTCGTTATATAATTCCTTACGATATTCATCTACTTTCTAATATGATGATATTTCATTTTAATTACTAAGAACAATTTCCCACCTAATAAGTTGTATTTTGTTTTATACTATGTTTTTCCAATGATGAGAATTATCACATTGTATTATAGCACAAAATGCAAATATTAGAAATTAAATAGTATATTAAATCTTATGTGCGATTCTCATTAAAAAAAAAAACACTTACATATGTTTGGGAACAATAATATGCAGGTGGGACAAATTGATGACAAGCTGGAGGAATTTCTCGACAAGAATTTCAAAGGCAACGCTAAATCTAAACCTGAATCATGAGTTTCTACCCAAAAAATATGTAGACTGCGCTGCGTTCTATGTTTATTGACATTAAATATTTTAATTTTATGTAAAAAATTTGAAGATATTTAAACCTATTTTGCTGCAGCTTCACTCATTTAATTTTTATTTTGCCATTTGAACTATATTTTTTTTCATTAATTTTCTTTTTAAAAAAATTCCATCTAAAACACTTTCGTTCAAAAACAAATGAGAGAGTCTTATGTGCAAATATGTCGAAATTCAGATCTAAACGCTATTTAAGCACAAATAATAGGTCATTGAATATAAATTTGAATCTAAATTTTGATCCGTTCAATAAATTTTGACCCATTAATGTATCTGTGATAAATTTTTGTGAAAACAAATACTAGTAAATACTAAAATATTATTTAATTTAATTTTTCTATTGTGAATTTTTTTAGTACTATGGTAAATATTTTAAAATAGAGGTGACAAACGGATTCGGAACCGACAGTTAAAACCGTAATCGGAACCGGAATCGTCATTTGGCGGTTCGATTCCGGTTCCAAATTTTTAGAACCGGGAAACGGCGTTTCTAACCGCGAAGCAACAATTTTTATTTTTATTTTTTTGGTTAATGTTAAATTTGTACAAACTTGAATAAAAATACCCATAAATTAAAAATCCAAAAAGTAATACGAGATTTTCATTACCAAATATTATTAGAAAAAAAAACTTTGTGAAATGAACTAAAAACCAATATTCTTTTATAAGAAAAGTCTAACTCATTGCTTTGATATGAAATTGATGTGGGACAAAAAAATATATGTTTCAACTCTCAACTCTCAACTCTCAAATCTCAACTCTCAACTCTCAACTCTCAACTTTCAAGTTTCAACTCTCAAATCAAATGTCTCAAATCGATTTTTTTTTTTTTTTATCAAAAGTAATAGTTTGGTTTATCTTATTACAAGGATATTAGGTTATTGCTTATCATTACATCAATTTATCTTGTTAGAAATTTCATTATTTGTTGAGATTTCTAATTCCTTATTTGTGGGTACATCAACTCTATAAAAATAATTTATTTAAATTTAAATTATCAATATAAATTTTTTTATTACTTATCAATTTATATATATATATACCTTAATTTTAAAAGGGGGAAAATAACCTCCTAACTTCTTATGAATCATATGATAAACAAAATCAATTGAATGCAAATGTGGAGTTAATTATTTGAAATTAAATTAAACTCTAATTTCAAGTTGCTTTAATATTATTTTTATTTATTTACTTTATTATTTTTAAAGTTTTATTTAAATAATTATAATAACAATTATATTATTTAGAGTTTTATTATATCATATTATAAATTTCAACTCATCCCTCAAAATTAGAAGTTGTAGTGTCATTTTAATAATTTATGTGAAGACATTTTCTTGAAATTAACCTTTGATTATTAGTGCAACTATAAACACAAATTTAATATCAATTTATAAGAAAATTTAATTAATTATCTTTGATACAAACCAATGTAAGACAAAAAAAATGTCCCAACTCTCAAACCAAATGTCCCACATAGATTTTTTTTTTTTTTTTTTTTTTTTTTTTTTTTTTATGAAAGGTAATAGTTTGGTTTATCTATAAAACGATAGTGAAACTTTAGTTATCATTACACTAATTTTTTCTTAGAGAATTCTCATAATCTCATAATTTTGGATGTTTTTTTTTTAATTTGTGGGTATTTCTACTAAAATTTTTAATTATTTTATAAATGAAATTTAAATATTATTTTTTTTTTAAAAAAAATTGAAACGGTTGGAACTCTTTGGAACCGTGAACCGATGGTTCCCGATTCTGAAACTATCTCGTAATTGTGCTTTCACTGTTCGGTTCCGATTCCATATATTTGAAATCAGAAATTAACAGTTCTGAAACTACGCGTAACTAGCGGTTACGAAATCGTTGCCACCTCTATTTTAGAAGGTACCATAATTTGATTTAAGTTGCTGTCCAGCTAGCAAACATAGGCATGTATTTGTTCGCACGCGTTTGTATGGGACCAAAGTAGCAATTTTTAATCTGTCGTCTATAACAATATCTTAGATATTTGTATTATGTATGTTTCATTAATAAAGAGACATCATCTTATTTATGGTAAATACATAACTTAATATCTATTGAAAAATAGATGTGAGATAATTAATATATCTATATGTATGTATATCTATCTCTTTAACATCTGTTTCGTTTTAGTAAACCATAAATTTTCTTTTTAACTGACTATAAAGCGAACTATATTCATTTAATAATGAGAAACAGGGGTGGGAAGGTATTGTTTATATCTTATATTTTATTTTACTTTACAATATAATAAAAAGGGCTGGTCTTCTGTGTAGGAGATTGATGGGTCGGTCCATTAATCCGGATCTAGCTTACTATGTCAAAATTCAGTCAAAACTTAAAAAAAATGCAGAACGTAGAATGCAGAACGCGAGAGAGAGAGCCGAGAATCGTGATCGAGACGAAGCCGAAAGAGAGTAGACGACCTCTTGCGAACGCCGCCACCATCACCGCCGCCGCCGGAAGGCCAGGACCACTGCGCCGGAAGCTCAGGACGACGACATTATCCTCTACGTTGAAGAAATTGAATTTTCATTCCATTTTTTGTGCAACTCAAAAATTTAAAGGTGAGTTTCGAGAATTTAATCGAATCTATTCAATTGTAAAATTAATTTTGTTAATTCAAACAATTGCATATTTCAAATTTGGGGAATTTTTGAGCGAAATTTAAAAATTTGGTCAATTCGACAGCAGCGGCCGTCCAACTTCGACTACCCGATCAACGAAACTCCACTTTACAGTCGATTCTCCATCGCTCCCTGCAATAGCCACCGCCAAAATCACCGGCACATCTCTCGTCGCCAAACCAACTCTGCCCTCCGCCTAGCCGCCAGCTCTTTCATTGGAGACCGGGTATTTCTCTTGATTTGCTTTGACAATTCAGCTGTTAATGGATTTGTGTATTTTTCTGCATGCTTCATTTGCTAATATATTTTTATCATTTTTACATTGTGTTATTTAATTTAGTGCTGGAATTTATCCTTTGTGGCGTTGCTTGCTGGTTTGTTGAAGAAGAATTTTGGTTAGGTTTGAATTCTCTGAATCTGATTTTTTTTTTGCCCTTTTTATTTAGTTTCTAAAGAAAATGAGTTTGATGTTGGGGATTTGGAAGTGTTGAGGGAAATAATTGTGGATAAACAGTTGTGAATGGTACATGTGGAGTACTGTATGACATTGACATTCAATGTTGCACTTGATGTCAGACAGACTCCCTGTGACATTGTCTACGACACAGTCGTAACTAATCTTATCATTTCCTAGTTTTATTTATTATTTTAATTAATAAATTGTTTTATATATCTTAGAATATGTATGTGCATATCTACGAAATATATATTTCAAATAAATGGATATATACATATTAGATATATTATTTTAAAATAGAGTTTGACGAAGTCAAAACTCTATCTCCCATTTTTTAGGTTTAGCGGTTTTCTCTATTTAATCTTTTTTCTTTTTCAGAAATTATATTTGCTGGAAATTCAGAAAAGAAGGATGAACATGGGTAAAGTGTTCAACCATGCCTTGGAGGCGGTTTCTTCCAAACACGTTGAAATAATGGTGAGGAGTGGTTATCACCAACCCATGTTCAAGAAAGAGAAGATGTGAGCCTTGTAGGATTCAAGTGAAGAAGCATATAAGGGATATGTTTGACACTTGAAGAATTATTCAAGCACAAACCATCTTTCCGCTGTGTAATAAGATTGAAGAACTTGAGTCACAAACTTAGTATAGATTTCATTCTTCGTTCCTTCTTCTTTCTTAATGTTTATTGTTGTACAATCAATTCACGATAGTAGGTTGTACAAGTCAGAATAGATAGCAAGGTTGTGAAATCATTGCTAGTTTGTCTACAAATTAATGGTAGGTTAATTTGTAATTTTTGAATTCGTTTTTAGTTTTAAACTAGAATACGATTCGTGTATTTTATTTGATGTGTCAAGAGCCTCAGCGTCTGACATCATCAAATTAACAATTATTCTGGCTCGTGGAAGCTTAATTTCGCCCTGTGGCAATCACAAACATGTTGTGTGTGATTTAAAATTATTTCGTGTATTATTGCATTCTATTTCCAGCATATTTGTGTTAAATAGTTGTGTTAACTATCTTTGACATTGAGTTTGACATTACAATTCTGTGTCTAATTTCAGTGTTTATGGCAACGAATTATAACAGTACAGTTTGAGCTTTGTTTTGGATTCTAGATTCGAGATGCCCCTCTGATGTGACCCGGACAACTAATCCAAGACACGAAGAACGCAGGCGGAAGACTTTTGAAGGACTCGAACTACGTCAGCTAAAGAAGGGTAGAATCCGACACGAATTAAATGACGAAACTTACTAGAATTAAACGACACGAACGGGACTCGATGTAGAATACGGGGACAACTTCGATGGTGGCTTGGAGCGGCGGCGGACGGCGGTGTGGATGGCGGTGGTCGTCGTGAGGTGTTGGCGGCGGTGGTGAAAAGGTAGAAGGATAGGACAGATCGGTGAACCCGTGTTGAATCAACCCGAACGCACTCGTCTAGCTTCTCCGGATAGCAATTCTCCCAAGTACTTAATTATACCCTGAAGAACTTAAATAAGACTATTGAAGTGCTAAAACAATAGAATTGTAGATAAAAGTTTGATCAACCGAAGGATCGTGAGACAGATTGAGAATAACTCTTTATTTCTTGCAATTGTCTAATTTATGAATGTCACAGGGTGCTCCTATTTATAGGAGAGCATATGGACGAAATTTTAACCCTAATTAACTAGATAAACATCAAAAAATACTAATCCTAATCAATCTAGGATAAAATCAAAAGATACCAAAAATAAGATAACAAAAATCTATCAAATCTAACTAGATAAGGATAAATCCCAATGGACTTGGGCTTGCAAATCCACGCCTATTTGGACCCAAAATAAACGTCCATGGGCTGAATTAATTTAATTAATTTCGTTGCCCATGCTACAATTAATCTTGCCACCTTTGCATGAAAAACAGCATCTCCCGATTTCCCATGCAAACGCGTATAACTTTTCATGCACACGTCCAAATGGCGTCATTCTTCTTCTCACGTCTTCATGCTTACTTCTTCTTCATCTATGGCAAGCATGGTGATCAATCTCGAGCTGCCCTTGACTTCATCTTCATGCATTTCGAATTTGCGACGAATAGAAGCTTGTAAATAAGCTTGTAACTTCTTAGCTCGCAAACGCGTCATTGGACCTTTAAACTGCAGCTCCGGATCATTTTCTTCATTGCCTTGTATGTATGACCTCATCATTATTTATGATGTGACCCGGACAACTAATCCAAGACACGAAGAACGCAGGCGGAAGACTTTTGAAGGACTCGAACTACGTCAGCTAAAGAAGGGTAGAATCCGACACGAATTAAATGACGAAACTTACTAGAATTAAACGACACGAACGGGACTCGATGTAGAATACGGGGACAACTTCGATGGTGGCTTGGAGCGGCGGCGGACGGCGGTGTGGATGGCGGTGGTCGTCGTGAGGTGTTGGCGGCGGTGGTGAAAAGGTAGAAGGATAGGACAGATCGGTGAACCCGTGTTGAATCAACCCGAACGCACTCGTCTAGCTTCTCCGGATAGCAATTCTCCCAAGTACTTAATTATACCCTGAAGAACTTAAATAAGACTATTGAAGTGCTAAAACAATAGAATTGTAGATAAAAGTTTGATCAACCGAAGGATCGTGAGACAGATTGAGAATAACTCTTTATTTCTTGCAATTGTCTAATTTATGAATGTCACAGGGTGCTCCTATTTATAGGAGAGCATATGGACGAAATTTTAACCCTAATTAACTAGATAAACATCAAAAAATACTAATCCTAATCAATCTAGGATAAAATCAAAAGATACCAAAAATAAGATAACAAAAATCTATCAAATCTAACTAGATAAGGATAAATCCCAATGGACTTGGGCTTGCAAATCCACGCCTATTTGGACCCAAAATAAACGTCCATGGGCTGAATTAATTTAATTAATTTCGTGGCCCATGCTACAATTAATCTTGCCACCTTTGCATGAAAAACAGCATCTCCCGATTTCCCATGCAAACGCGTATAACTTTTCATGCACACGTCCAAATGGCGTCATTCTTCTTCTCACGTCTTCATGCTTACTTCTTCTTCATCTATAGCAAGCATGGTGATCAATCTCGAGCTGCCCTTGACTTCATCTTCATGCATTTCGAATTTGCGACGAATAGAAGCTTGTAAATAAGCTTGTAACTTCTTAGCTCGCAAACACGTCATTGGACCTTTAAACTGCAGCTCCGGATCATTTTCTTCATTGCCTTGTATGTATGACCTCATCATTCCCCCCCTGCTGAAAAGAATTCGTCTCAAATTCACAGGCTCATCATCATCGAACTCATCATCTGCAGAAAAGGGAGATAAGTCAGCAACATTAAATGTAGACGAACACTTGTACTCACCGGGTAAATCAATGCGATATGCATTATCATTGACTCGACTCAACACGGTGAATGGTCCATCTCCTCTTGGCATCAACTTCGACTTTCTCAAGTTAGGAAACCGTCCAGGACTCAGATGAATCCAAACGCGATCTCCAGGCTGGAAAATCACTTGCTTGCGCCGTTTGTTCTTTTGAACAGCATTACGTGCGCCAACGGCTTCAATACGCGCACGTACTTTCTCATGCATCTCCTTAACTTGTTCCGCTTTTCTTGTACCTTTAACACTTGTTAGATGCTCAACAGGTAAAGGCAACAGATCATTAGGCGTTAGCGGATTAAAACCATAAACAACTTCAAATGGAGACATATTGGTAGATGAATGCACAACTCTATTATAGGCGAATTCAGCATATGGCAAACAATCTTCCCATGATTTCAAGTTGTTTTTAACTAAAGCTCGCAGCAAAGTACCTAAAGTGCGATTAACTACTTCAGTTTGTCCATCAGTTTGTGGATGACATGCAGTAGAAAATAACAATTTGGTACCTAATTTTCCCCAAAGTACACGCCAAAAATGTGCAAGAAACTTAGAATCCCTATCACTAACAATAGTTCTAGGTATTCCATGTAAACGCACAACATGTATAAAGAACAGATTGGCTATGTGTACTGCATCATCGGTTTTCCTACATGCAATGAAATGAGACATCTTGGAAAACCTATCAACAACCACAAAAATACTATCTCGACCAGATCTAGACCGTGGTAATCCTAATATGAAATCCATAGATAAATCTATCCACGGGGAAGACGGGGCTGGTAGAGGAGTGTATAAACCAAACGGGTGTGATGTAGATTTTGATCTCCTACATGTAATGCATCTACTACACACATTCTCAACATCATGCTTCATACGTGGCCAAAAGAAATGTTCATGCAGCAAGTTTAACGTTTTAGACACACCAAAGTGACCCATTAAACCTCCCGCATGCGATTCAAGAACTAACAACTCACGCATAGAAGATTTAGGAATACATAACTGTGAACCCTTGAACAAGAAACCCTCATGCACAAAACATGCAGCATAACACTCAACAAAACAATCAACTATCCAACATGTAACATATAATGGATTGAACATGGCATAACAAACAATTATGCAATTTCCAGCATGTTCAACACTATGAATAGCTTTCAAATGAGCAATGGAAAAACACAAACTAAATGATTTCAAATACCATGCTCGCATCTTACACTTGGTTGGAACAAACAATGACTCTCTACTATCCAACCTTTTCATGCAATTCAAGTTAAATCCAAATGTCAAATTAATTCTAAAAAGAAACATGGATTCAACTATACACATCAAATACCTATCAATACTAGAATAGTATAGACGGTTCTTACCTCTCTCGATTTCATGTAACACGTCCTTAAGATAAACAATGTGGGTGTTGGACGACTTATCTAGAACAAGCTGATCTCTAAGTCGAACATCATCATGCTCCAACTTCAGCTCTTCGTGGATCTCCTCTTGAGAGTTGGAAACTTCTTTCGAGCTGTCATCAGGGTTGGATGTAGCTATTCCAGGCTGCTCAATCTCGAACTCTCTCTTCTCGATCTGCACATCACTAGAAAAACAATCATTAGTAGCACTGTTCTGAGAAATTAATAGATTATCCGACTTACCCGAATCCAGTGTTGGATCAATGCATATGGGCTGCGACGGAATTGTAGCTTCACTTATCATGTCTGAATTTAACTGGTGATCTGCGTTGGATGAACTAGACGACATGTCTTGATGTGAACAAGACTCCAACGGTGTCGTAGTAAGGCTAGGGATGGTGGCGATTGATTCGCTCTCGATAGTTGCGGCCTTCCTTTCCCTTTCAGCTTTAAACTTTTCTTGCATCCACTTCTGATCCTTAATGACGTCCTCAGGTGCCAAAGGCATCAATTTGATGGGTCGTCCATTCCAAGCAAAGGAATAAGTGTTGGCGTGACAATCGTGCACTGCTCCTCGATCGAATTGCCACGGTTGACCTAGAAGAATGTGTGTTGCCTCCATAGGAATGACATCACATAAAACAGTGTCAGTATATCGACCAATAGCAAATGCGACACTTACCTGACTTGTGATTGTAAGCCGCTGCAACTTATAGGGCTTGGGATGCTTCTGTGGTACTAGGCCGAGCTTGTCCACTGCATATTGACTAATGGCGTTAAATACACTACCACTGTCAATAATCATGGAACCAATTTTGTCTTGGATGGAGCAACGGGTGTAGAAAATATCTTCCTGTTGGTCCATTTATCCTGCAAAACGAACAAACGTGAAGAAAAAGTAAAGTAGAACCTCACAATTCCTCACAAACGCTCGTGTATGTCACTCTTAATTTTTCCACTCGTGTTTAACTCTCAAGTATGTGTAGTGCACGTGTGGAGTGAAATATGGGGGTGGGTTGATCAAAAAATTCAACAGCTTCTCTTGACTAGCTCCTCTGGGTCTTCTTCAAGCTCCAACGGATAAAATCAAGCCGGAAGGTTGCTAAGAGTAGAAGTAGGCGTGTGGAATGAGTAATTCAGTTGGTGGTGTATGTGGACCACGGGTGTATGGGTGTACGGGTGTACGGGTGTATGGGTGTATGGGTGTATGGACTATGTGGTGTGTAAGGTAAACCGGGTGTATGTTTGAAAGAGATGGCAATTTCGAATCCTATAGATGATTAGGAACGAAAATTTGATGGTTTAGGATGGATAATCTTGATTAGATATGGATGGGGATTGAAAGATCTTAAATAGATATAGATTAGGATGAAATCTATGTAAGAAATCTAATGGATAAGGAAATAAGGATTTTGGATGTGTGAACACAATCTAAGAATCCCTAAATATATGGAACAAATCTAAAAACAAGGAATTAAAATTGAAAACAAGTAGAACAATCTGATTTTCATTTTTTTTTTTTTTCGGATTTTTTTTTTCGATTTTTTTTTTTTTTTTTTGCTGTAGGGATTTCGATCCCTTTGCTCTTTTACCTTTTTTTTTCAATGAATAGAAATCAGATTACAAGACTCGAAACAAAACGAAATTTAAATGACACGTATTTGACACGTAGATGACACGTCGGATTGAACCACGACCAGCAGAGCTGACGTGGCTCTGATGCCAAATTTATGATGTGACCCGGACAACTAATCCAAGACATGAAGAACGTAGGCGGAAGACTTTTGAAGGACTCGAACTACGTCAGCTAAAGAAGGGTAGAATCCGACACGAATTAAATGACGAAACTTACTAGAATTAAACGACACGAACGGGACTCGATGTAGAATACGGGGACAACTTCGATGGTGGCTTGGAGCAGCGGCGGACGGCGGTGTGGATGGCGGTGGTCGTCGTGAGGTGTTGGCGGCGGTGGTGAAAAGGTAGAAGGATAGGACAGATCGGTGAACCCGTGTTGAATCAACCCGAACGCACTCGTCTAGCTTCTCCGGATAGCAATTCTCCCAAGTACTTAATTATACCCTGAAGAACTTAAATAAGACTATTGAAGTGCTAAAACAATAGAATTGTAGATAAAAGTTTGATCAACCGAAGGATCGTGAGACAGATTGAGAATAACTCTTTATTTCTTGCAATTGTCTAATTTATGAATGTCACAGGGTGCTCCTATTTATAGGAGAGCATATGGACGAAATTTTAACCCTAATTAACTAGATAAACATCAAAAAATACTAATCCTAATCAATCTAGGATAAAATCAAAAGATACCAAAAATAAGATAACAAAAATCTATCAAATCTAACTAGATAAGGATAAATCCCAATGGACTTGGGCTTGCAAATCCACGCCTATTTGGACCCAAAATAAACGTCCATGGGCTGAATTAATTTAATTAATTTCGTGGCCCATGCTACAATTAATCTTGCCACCTTTGCATGAAAAACAGCATCTCCCGATTTCCCATGCAAACGCGTATAACTTTTCATGCACACGTCCAAATGGCGTCATTCTTCTTCTCACGTCTTCATGCTTACTTCTTCTTCATCTATGGCAAGCATGGTGATCAATCTCGAGCTGCCCTTGACTTCATCTGCATGCATTTCGAATTTGCGACGAATAGAAGCTTGTAAATAAGCTTGTAACTTCTTAGCTCGCAAACGCGTCATTGGACCTTTAAACTGCAGCTCCGGATCATTTTCTTCATTGCCTTGTATGTATGACCTCATCACCCTCGTCTTAGAATACAGTACTAAGATGAAGAATGATTGTTAATGAACGATTTTTGCATTTGTTATGTTGATCTGGTAGGAGGTGATGTTGAATGTGGGTGGAAGCTCTTTTTCAGCTTGAGGATATGGTTGAAACGAGACACTACCGAATGTACCTTGCATCCTACATTTGATCTTTATGGTGAAAATTGAGATCTCTCTATGTATAAATAGGTTCTCTCTATGTATAAACATGCCTAACCTGCGAATGTGCACTTTCTGATTGGGGGTTTTGCATGATTTCTTAGTTTGGCTCAACTCAGTTGAGTGAGTTTGGCTCCAAAACTCCCAACCCTCGTTTGTTTTAGATGGATATCAGGTTGATATCTGTATTCAGCACAATTGATACTTTTATGCTTATTAAATGGTACCTTTTCTATCTAACCGACTCACTTCTTAAATTTACTTTGCAGATTCTTAGATTGAAGATTCTTCATTTTTTAAATTTATCTTGAGATGTTTTAAGAGTTCAATTTGAATCAAAATGTTGATGATATTTTATTACGTAAGAAATTTATCATTTTGGAATACTATTATGATGTAATTTCATTTCTTACACATTCATTTATGCATGATTTCTTAGTTTGTCTACTCTTACTGGTTGTTCAAATTGCTTTGTTTTATATAAAAAATTGCCAAACAAGGGAACTTTATTAGAAATTTTCAAAGACTGGTTTTTTATTTTGATTTATTTTGAGTTGTGATAAAAAAATGTTGTCCATATTTCATAGCAGCTAAAAGAGTGAATGTTGAATTGGAAATCATGTACAAAAATATACATGTTGGCATTTTAAGTTACTTCTTAAACTGATATTACATTTGATTCTTAAATGATACGTTTTTATTTTTCAATTGATACCTTTATGCCGAATAAATGATACTCTTCAGGTTGTAATGTTACTTTTTTTTAAATGTGATACTTTATAACTACACAAATGATACTAATATCATTTTTGAAAATAAATTTGTCTTTCTTTAAAATCAGAATACATATATCAAATTATACCTTAACATGGAATAAATATAATGGTTACTTTTTTATTGAACATTTGATACTATATAAGTTAACAAATGATACTGCGATTGTCTCTGAAAATAAATATGAGTCTTGCTCAATACAGGTTATGCTAGTTATTAAAAGGAAAAAATTCAACATAAACCTGTATATTTTATACAAAATTTATTGCACAAAATAATATCTTAAATGATGCAAAATTTAAAATAAAATAATACCAACCACCATTTCATTTATTCAAAATAAATAATCCAAAACATCCATTCACCATCACACATACCACAAATAACATAAGAATAGTATTTTACACCATCCAATCATCTCCAACATTATAAACAACTTCATGTTTCAACCATAATAAACTCCACACATCTAACAAATCCGAACCACCAAATAAAAATATACCAAAGTGTTGTTCAAATATTAAGCCATAACACCACAAGTATCCCATAAATATATACAAAATTCTCAATCACTTCTTTCTCTTGTTCATGAATGCAAGCACCAACTTATAAACTTCAAATCTTAAATCATTCATTCCAGCAAGGGCAATACGGGCACAGTACATGGCTCGAAGCTTCCTTCGACCAACGGACTGCAAAACCAACAAAATGAAGTTAGAAAACCAATTAGGGGCATACAAATTGAAAGCAAAAAAACTATATCTAATACTCTACACACTGTTTTATCAGTTGCATCATCATTGAATGAGGTATGAAGAAAATTTATGAACACAATTATCAGTTTAACTTGAACTTCCACATTTTCTGTTATGCAAAGAATCTGTATTATATTTAAATAAAATAGACAGAATATCTTCTGTATTTTATGAGTTTGATATCAGAAGAAATTTCTGCATTTTGTCACTACACAAGGAAACAAATCACCAGCATCAGATGATCTAAGGCAAACGAAAAGTGTTTCACACGTGCAGTCATTACAACCTGCCAATCTTTCACTTAGTGCTAGACAAACAACACATCTGGCAGTTTCAATGCAATGATCTCTAAACAAATCCACACCCCTTCCCCTAAAAAATAGTAGAAAAAAAAGAAAAGAAAAATATATGCAACGATGCTCAAGATATAATGACTATTACACTCAAGTCAGCAGTGCATTGCAAAAATCAACAAACAAAAGCATCTCATTTGGTACTAATCAGCGTGAAAATTGATACACCATATAAAAAATGAAAATGCACATACAGAAAAACATAAAACAAAATCTGACCTAACTCTGATACTTATAAGCATCTCATTTGGTACTAATCAGAATGAAAATTGATACTCCATACAAAAAAATGAAAATGCACACACATAAAAAGAGTAAATTTCACTTTTGGTCCCGTTAGAATAGGGTCAAAACACTTTTAGTCCCAAAAGTTACTTTTTTGGTCCCAAATGATATTTTTTCGACAAGTTTGGTCCCATAAGATATTTTTTCGACAATTTTGGTCCCATAAGATATTTTTTCGACAATTTTAGTCCCATAAGATATTTTTTTGATAATTTTAGTCCCAAATTAACAGAGAAAATTTGCAGTCGTTAAAATCAAGGTAAAGAAATCGCATTCTCAAGCACATCAATAATATCAAAATTAATACCAACGAAAAAAGTGCAAAGTGTTTTCAACATAATACTAAACCATATGAATAGATACAATACAAAGACATGTCTTTCCAGTATACAAAACTAACACTTCATGGATAGTGTTGAAGCACACTTCAATGAAACTCTCAACAATCTGCTAAGCAGATTTCGCCTCATCGAGAGTTATGACTCTGATCTCTTCACTCAACTGAGTAGATATCTTAGATGGTCACTCTGAAGATATCACGTTGATGAAGCAGTCATGTTTGAACTGCTCGATAGGAAGGGACATGTCTTTTGGAGTCAAGAAGGAATTTGGAGCAGAAACTTGATGAATTATCCATTAACGGCTACTCTCACTCTCTCCGAGATTATAGATTCAATGATCTATAGAATCCAGCATGGAGTACCAGCCATAACTCCACTGCCGTTTGCAGAGCCATCCAACTCATCTTCTACACCAATATAGTTGAACCGCCCACCTCTAACTGAAGAACTCCTCCCAAGTTTGGCCATGATGACAACTGAACCCCAAGTTCAGTTTTCACTGCCAGATCTAAGACAGTTCATACCAACCGAAGAAGCATCCAACTGGTTACCCTCACCAACAAGAGAACAACCATACCCCTCTCCATTTAAAGATAACTTAGCTACTACATTCAGCTTGTTACCACATGTTCCCATTCCATCCTTTGATCTACACATGCACACCCTTTTGGATGATGCGAAAAAGAGGGAAGAGAATGAAGAAATTGAGAAGGATGATGGAAGAAAGTTTTTGAGTCTCTGGGATGAGATTCAGGGAGAACCCTCGCAGTTTCAGGGGGAAGTACAGCCTCAAGGGGAAGTATTGAAGACTGTAGAAACTGCCCGAGAAGAGAGGCATCAGCCTCAAGGGGAAGTCTGGGAAGCTGACTGGAGAAGAGCAACCAGGGATAAGAGACAATTGTCTCAGGGGAAGTTTGGGGAGAAATCTGTAGGAATGCTAGTGCTAGAGAAAACGGAGAGCCTACCAACTGGGGGAATAGATGAAGAAGGAGATGAGATATCAGCTGAAGAAGTGCAGCAGCTGAAGAGCTAGAAACTGAAGAAGAAGAAGAAATAGAAAAACAAACTGTTGTAGATTGAGAGATATCTAATCATATTATATAATCAGTTTCTTAGCTACACAAGTTTTCTTGCTTGATTTTGTTCTTGCTACACAACTCAAAAATGCTCTAGGAGCTTGTTTCAGACCATAGAAAGCTTTCTTAAGGTTGTAAAAATAGTCTGGATAGTGAGGATCTTCAAACCCTTTTGGTTGAGCAACATACATCAGTTTGTTGGAAAAACCATTGAAAAAGGCACTCTTCACATCCATTTGATGTAACTTGAACTTTAGTTGGAAGGCTATGGCAAGAAGTAATCTTACAGATTCTAGCCCTATCACATAAGCAAATGTCTCATCGAAGTCAATTCCTTCAATCTGAGAGTATCATTAAGTAACCAGTTTTGCCTTATTCCTTGTGATGTTTCCTTCTTCATCAGACCTGTTTATGAAAATCTAATTTGTCCCAACAATATTGACATCATCTGGGGATGGAACAAGATCCCAAACATCATTCTTCTTAAATTGTAGCAATTCTTTCTGCATGGCCTCGATCCAGTGTAATCTTGCAGAGCTTCCTTCACATTCTTAGGCTCAATCTTTGATGTGAAGCAGACATTAGAAATTAGTTCCTGAACTTTTTCTCTGCTTCTTGTCTTCAGAGAGTCATGCACATCTCATATGATTGTTGTTGTTGGATGACTCTTAACAATGTGCTTGTATGTCCTTCTAAGAGTCTCAGTAGGTTCTTCTCTGGCTGAGTCTAACTTCTCTGAATGTTCTTCAGTATGTTGAAAGACATCTTGATAAACATTTTCATCATCACTCCTTAAGTCTTGAGCATCATCAAATTTGACATTAGTAGAATTAATAATAGTTTTTGTTTCAGTGTTGTAGACCATATAGGACTTGATTTTCCTTGAATATCCAAGGAAAATACCTTCAACTTCTCTGTTCTCCATCTTTGTTAGATATTCTATATCATTAATAATGTAATAGGTGCAGCCGAATATATGGAAATATTTAACAGTAGGCTTCCTTTCCTTCCATAGCTCATAAGGAGTGGCTTGAGTTCCTGGTCTGCAGTGAACCCGATTGCTGATATGACAAGCCTTATTGATTGATTCAACCCAGAAGTGGGTGGCAATGTTGGTTCCAGTAATCATTGCTCTTGCCAACTCTTGAAGAGTTCTATTCTTCCTTTCTACAATTTTAATCTCTTCACATAAGTCATCAAATAGCTTGTTCTCAAATTCCTTCCCATGATCATTTCTAATTCTCATAATTGGAATACCTTTTTTTGCACAGAGAGTTTAGAGGCTAATTTCTTGAATGCTGTAAATGTTTTTATCTTGTCTCTCAAAAACTCAACCCACGTGAACCTAGAGAAACCATCTATGTAGACAAATACACACATCTTTCCTCCATAGCTTTCTGTAGCCATAGGTCCCATTAGATCCATGTAAATAAGATCTAGGACTCTTTTAGGTGATGTGTTGAACATCCTTGTTTGAGATCTGACTTGCTTCCCTAATTGGCAAGGGCCACGAATTTTATTACAGTTGACCTTGATCTTTGGAATCCCTTTTATCATATCTTTATTGATCAACTTTCATAGATTCTTAAAGTGAGTATGGCCAAGCTTCTGATGCCATAACCCAGCTTCATCTAAGGATGTTCTCGGACAAGTTATTAAACATTCAATAGGAACGTTAGATTTGTAGTAGTTGTCAGAGGATCTCTTTCCTTCCATGAAGACTTCATTGTCCTTCTTGTGGACCTTACAATCATCTTTAATGAAGATCACAGTCATATCATTATCACAAAGCTAACTGATGCTGATCAGATTGGCTTTTAGTCCATCTACCAACATAAATTTCTTTAAGTTGGGCATTCCTTCAACATTTTCAGAACTCTTTTGCCCATGACTTTGCCTTTCTTTCTATATCCGAAGGTAACAAAGTCAGATTTACAAGTCTTCAAATCTTTCACTATTGCACTGTTACCTGTTATATGTCTTGAGTATCCACTGTCAAAGTACCTATTGCTTCTTGGGTAAGTGTTGTTCATTTCTTCTATTCTAACATGGTGCTGCAACTTTGGCTTTGGCGGGTACAAACCTTCTCCTCATTCTTTTAAAATCTCTAAGATAATCTTTACAATGAGGTCTGATGTGGTATGAAACCTCATAATAGTGACAAATGATCTTCCTTTTATTTGATGTGTTGTGAAAAGAAATGTTGGCGTTATTTCTGTTGAAGATCTTTTTGTGAGATATATTTGGAGGATGAACGTTCTTTGCATTGTTCAACACATTCTTCTGGACTTCTTTCTTTTTCTCAGGTTCCTCTTTTGCTTTAACAAACTTCATCTCTCATAAGTTTTGTCCAGAATATCCAAGACCATGTCGAACCTTCATGGTCTGTCTTGAGTTTAGAATCTCATCAAGATTCTTAATACCATCGTTGAGCATCTTAATGTTTCTCATAAACACCTTCAGATTTTCATTGGATTGCTTAAGCTCCTTTTTTATCACAAATCTTTTCTTGTAGAGCTGCTTATTTGATAATTAGTTGACTATTCTATTGATTGATCTTTTGGTTCTGTTCAACAAGTTATTTGTTGATCTCCACTACCTATAGCCACTTGTTGAACATCTCTTGATAGGTGTTCTCAATATCCGAGTTACTGACATGATCATCAGCATCATCATCGTCATCTAATTCTTGGTTGATTGCAAAAAGATCAGTATGAGATGCTTGTTTTTCTCTGGCTATAAAGGCATTGGTTTCATCTTCTGAGTTTGATTCACTGGAACTTGATCCTTCATCACTCATTGAAGTATTGTAGCTCTTCTTCTTCTTCTTCTTCTTCTTCTTCTTCTTCTTCTTCTTCTTCTTCACAGTATTTGCACATTCTCTCTGAATATGTCCGTAGCCTTCACATTCTCTACACTTTTTTCCTTTTCCTTGATCTTGATCTTGATCAGAGTTGTTCCTGTTAGAAGACTTGTGAGGAAATTATTTCCTGCTGTTGTTCTTGTTGATGCCTCGACTTCCGACTCTTCTCAGCATCTTTATGAAATTCTTGGTAATCAGAACTATAGAATTCATCAGTTCTTCATCAGGAACATCTTTGAGAACTTTTTCAGGAACCTTTTCTGATGTTTCAGCTTTTAAGGCAATGCCTTTACCTTTCTCCATATATTTGTCTTCTTCAAGATTCATCTCAAAGGTTCTGAGAGATCCCATCAATTTATCCAACCTCATACTTCTGACATCTTTAGCTTCTTCTATATCAGCAACTTTGTTGGCAAATCTTTCTGGTAAATTCCTCAAGACTTTCCTTACCAACTTTTCATCTGACATGACTTCTCCTAATGCAAAACTCTCATTAGATATAATCCTTAATCGAGCATTGAACTCACCAATTATTTCAGAAATCTGCCATTCTCAAATTCTCAAATTTTGAGGTAATATTCTGAAGTCTTGAAAGTCTGATAGTTCCTAGAAAGGTTGTCTCCAATATATCCCATGCAGCTTTAGCAGTGTCACAAGTTGAGATCAGACTGAATGACTCCAGATCTATAGCGGAGAATATGGCGTTGAGATTTTTGGAGTTATCATTAAACCATCTCTTTTATGGTTTAGTTCAGTCCTTTTCTTCAATAGGAGTATACTTGTCATCCTTTGCAACTGTAGGTTGAATCCATCCTTCAGTGATACTCTTCGCTGCTTGATCATCAATAGACCTAAGAAAATGATTCATTCTTTCTTTCTAGTAGGTGGCCTGGCAATGGAACCTCCTTCTTTAATGGAACTCATGAATTTAAAACTAAATACATCACACAGAGATGTACTTCCTATGATCTTTTAGTTTTGAACACAAAATGACCCACTCTGGTGCCAATTGAAATTGCACACCAGTGAGAAGTATCTATCTGCACAACATTTACAGAAAAGTTGCTAAACATTACAGAGATATTCACAATCAAGTTTGAACATTATTGTGAACATTATGTTATTTGCAGAAAGTAGAGCATGCAGAGGTTTGGTAAACCCTATTCAATCAATCGATCTATGTCAAAGGGAGTTGTCAAGTCCGTGGAAAATAATTCACAACTCCGGTGTCATGTTTACTTAAGATTTTACACGACACTGACCTCCCATCACTTGAAACCTATTCTACCCGTACACCCTCTTTCACTGAGTTGAATTGTGAGATTCCCTCACAATCTAGATGTCTATTCTATCTAGTTCCTATAGAAAATCTCTCCCAATACTCTTTTTGATAATGTATGAACAAGTGTGTTTCAATATATATTGACTAGAACTAATTTCTAGTCTAAGACATAACCGTAACAATGTGGCTCAAAATAGTTAGAGCTCTTAAAACTATTCTTGTGCAGTACTTCTATTTGGTATCTGTTTGTCATCTTAACAAGTTTATATCTTAGGCTATTTATAGACTAATAATGATATCCTAAACATGGGAACAAATATCATAAACTGATTCGGAAAGTAACAAGGAAACTTTTCTTATTTGGAACCGAGACCAAGTTTCATTTATGTTAGGATTTATTCTATCTTTAGGAATCTACCTTTGACTTCAGTCTTCAGTTTGAATATGGAAGCTTCTAGATAGTTTTCTGAATCTCTCATTGGTTGAAAACTTTGAACATCTTCATCAATCTTGGAAGAATAATCTGGCAAAGAATGTTCATGTAAATATTTACGAACGTTACAATGAACATTGTTGATCTTTGAGTCTTCACTTCATTGCAGACGTTCATGTACATGCATAGCGGAATCTTTCTTATGTTTACAGGCTAACTTCAGGCTATCACTTAAGCTAGCTCGTGGTATTCAGCATGTTGAACAATCTCTATTGTGACACAATGCACAATAGTCTCCTTCTTAACTTAATCCAAACTCTTTGCTTTGAGTTATCTTCAGGAAGTTCAAATCACGTTCAAGTACATTGTTATGAACGTTGTCCAGAATAGTGGTAATGTATTCAGAAAAAATAAATACTGAAGTGACTAACAATTGCCATAAAGATGAATGACAATCAATCACTTTAAATAAGAGTAATGTAGAGCTCTTGATAAACAGCTATAATGCAGTGACACTATTGAATCAGTCTGAGCCAAATTTCTATTATTGGTGTCACGTATGGCACTAACAGAAAGAGTTGCATCCAAAGGTTTCCATGTTTCTAATGATGGATTCATTCGAATTGATCAACTAAAGGAGTTAAACGAAGAGACCATCAAAAGCAAGGTTGATGGAAGCTCTAAGTCATCTTTCACTTACTCCAAGAGATACACTTAACAGATCGATAACTTGAAGATGCCGCTAGGTTACCAGCCACCCAAATTACACAGTTCAATGGCAAGCACGATCCTAGACAACACGTCACCCACTTTGTTGAGACATGCAACAATGACAACACTTATGGCGACTACCTAGTAAAATAATTTATCTATTCACTCAAAGGAAATGTATTTGACATGTACATTGACCTAGCTAAATTATTTCGAGAGTTGAGGGCAACTAGAATGTGAATTCCTTAATTGCTTCTACATCATGAAGAAGAGCAATTAGCATGGTAGAGCTTACAAACACTACCCAATGGGAATAAGATCTAGTGGTTGACTACATCAATAGATGGCATAGATTGCAAAGACCATTTGTTTGAGGTTTCTATGATTGAAATATGCATTCAACAAATGCAATGGGGACTTTAAATTATTCTTAAATGAATTCAACTGAAGACCTTTAAAAATTTGGCTAATAGAGCTCGCATGGATTTAAAAATGACAGCAAGCGGATTCAAAGAACCACCAATCTAAGAACCTCACAAATTTAAAGAAAGACAAAAATTCAAGAATGGGGGTTGTTAGAATTTTTTGTCAGAAACAATGTGAAATTCGGATGTAAATAGCAAAGTTAAATGAAATGTTGAAGCTAGTATTACCACATTGCCTTCAACATACAGTGAAAACATAAACAGAACTTTACACAAGATAAATTTTAAATCACACTCCTCACGGTGTGTGATTGCTTCAAGGCGAAATTCACTAAACAAGTGATAAACAAAAACAATGCTGATGTTCTCTCGGTTCACTCCCTTGATAACACTGCATAAAACATATAGATGACTATCCTACCTTCACTCACTCGAATAATCTCTCAAACAAACCTATCTAAACACATAGATAGATTACACAAGTCACTCTAAATCCTAGACTCTCAAAGATGACTATCGGACCTACACACACAACTAGAATGAATGTCTCCAGATGATTGGGACGCTGGGCTGATGTCTGGGAGAATGTCTTGGATCTTTGAGATAACACTAGATGCAAGTTTTAGAGCTTCTCACAAACCACGGTGATATCCTTCTTGCATAAATGATTTTAAAGTCTAAGGAGACCTTAAATACTCCCTCCGTCTTGTATTAGCAGTTGCTCCACGAATCGAAGAGACTTGGACTTGAATCAACTGTCTTCCACTTTCCATTATTGTAGTGGACTTGAATAACTACTCTCTGCATTGCGGAACACACGTTCTTGAACATCGTGTAACATTGACAGTTACTCCAGTGACCCACGTTCACCTATAAGGGTTAGTGTCCAAGGGAGAGTGGGAACATCGCATCCCTATAAAATCAGAACAGATTTTGACAAAGTCAAAATGAAATATAATCCACGATTTAATCAGTAATAAAATATTCAATAAATCCCAAATTACGTGGAAAATATTATGTGACAAAAATCACAATTTATTCAGATTAATTTAAAATAAATTAATCCAAAATACTAGAAAAGGATAAGGTTAGCTAAGAGAGAGTGGAACTCAATGTTATGATAATAACGGAACACATCGGATGCGACATTAATTTCGATGTTATCAAACGAAGTGATAACATCATCTGGAACACATCATTCTCAATAGGGGTAAACATTTTAGTATGACCCCGAAGGAAAATTTTATGGCAGTGAAAGTAGTTCCTATCAAATTCTTAAGAAATAATGCTGGGAATAATAAAAAACGTAAAGTGTTCCCCAAGAAAGAGAGCAAAGAAAATTAATTCTAAAAGAGCTACAACAAAGATTAATGCCCATTTTTAGATTCATAAGTCCCCAGAAACTTTGAGGATTTGTGCAAAATTGAACTCATCAAATTACCAGAAATGAAATGACCTGAAGAAGATGGACGAACTGATGATACAAAAATACTACAAGTATCATTATCTGGTTAGAAATCCCATAGAAGATTGTTTCATCTTCAATGATAAATGTATGTAGTTGATACATCAAGGAAATATATCACTTTAAGAGGGTCATCTCACCACAAATCTCATCACATTTTGTCCTTAAATAATTGCATTAGGTTAACTACTAAAAAGTGTAAGCATGTGGTTTTAGATTATTAAGCATGAGCATCGAGTTGTTCGGGTTTTGTTTGCTTACCTTGTTGGATTTTGGTTGACAATGGAAGGTGAGATTATTATTGGATTGATGGTGTTATGGGTGTTGATTTTATGTGGAGTTTTGGTGTTTTGTTGTGTGCAGAGTCATGGATGCTAATAGCCATGATGTGCACCGAATGGGAGTCTTCTTTCACTCTTAGGGTTACCTTGAGCGTTGAGGGCGCATGCGCCGATGTAAGGTGAAGCCAAGCTGGTATATTTGTGATGAGCTTTGCCGAGAGCTAGGTATTTCTAAACCTGTGTGGGCCTTGATGGAACGAGTGCAGTAGGCCTATATTATGAGAGAGAGGTGGCTAACTTATCCGAGATTAGTCTGGGAGTTTTTTAGCTAAGTTGCGTGATTTGATGGTGGCATCAACTTTCATATGGAGAATGATATTCATTCGTTAAGCTTCAAGGAGCTTAACAGAGTCTACCATACCACAGTCCAAGGCCTTTACTAGCCCCATTCAGCTTTTAAAGTCGAACGTTTTTAGAGATCGATTTTGCCTCGGCAGAGGGCATGCCATGCACATTTGCTACAAATAAGACACAAGCATAGAGCATCTACAACCATGTGCTCCGCTATATTTAGAGGGTGATGGCATACTCCATGTTTGGACAACAGGATAGCAGTGTGGTTCGCACCTTTGAGATCTTTTCTCTTTGGTGCATGTTGTCGGGCACTAACATGGACTTAGGGAAGTTCTTAGTGGATTATTGGGTGAGTCAAGCCAGCATGTCTCGGCCGAGAGATCATTACGCCTATATCTCTCCACTTTGGCATTTCATTGGATAGGATGTCAATCACTGACGGGTCGATCAATGTAGATACATGTGCATTGATGCACTCGAGATTTCTTCAGTCATCATATCTCCCTTATTTACTATTGCAGAAGGAAAGGGCAAACTTTCCATTGCCCTATACCCAGCTGACCACCGTGTCCACGTTCTACGAGTAATATAATTGGTTGATGGACATGCCCACGCACTGAGCTGCTAGAGAGGTTGAAGAGATCGAGAAAGAGGAAGCTGCCGCCGATGAGGAAGAAGAAAAGAATGAGTGCCACCACCGTCTTCATGGAATATGAGGCCACGGTCGCAACAATGCAGTCGCGAGTAGGAGGACCGTCCCGAGTCCTCCCACAGGAGAGCGAGCACCTCTGAGCGAGTACCTCTGAGGGTCGTATTTTGATATATTTCTCCGGCTCATGTATCTTCATTTTCCTTATTTCCTTTACCTTGTTTTTGTTTTTTTAGTGTGTTTGTTTTTTTAGAAGCAACCTTTGGTTATTTTGATTTTCAAGAGCGATTTTTCATCTTCGATTCTTTCATTGTTGCGATGGCTTAATCGATGGGAAGATGACATTTTTAAGGTTGTGATTTGGTGTGATTGGAATTGTCGATGAGGATTCATAGATTCTAAGGTATCGAAAATTTCTTCCAAATTTTTTTATTTTTGATGTTCTATGTGAGTATGGTTGATTTTTGATTGTGGGAATTAGTAGCATGGTTTGATCAATTGTTGGAATTATGCATATAAACATGTGAGAATTTTGAGCCTTGATTATTATATTTGTTTGGCATGGTTTATTGTTTGAGTGGTCAGTTAATGCAGTCAATCCATAGAACTTGCTCTGGTTTCTATCTCGAGATTACACAGTTTACTTGAATTGGAAAAATGATCCTAGGCCATTTTGTACCCGTTATTTTCGCTCATATTTCTACCCATCTCTGAAAGATTCCCTAGTTAGCCCATTTAAGCCTATTTAAGCCTATTCTTTTGATAGTCAGGGGAATCAAATAATTTCATGTTTGGATGTTTGGGAATATTTGGTGTGGATCAATGGTGTAATACTTACTATCATGCTATGTACATTTGTTGTGTTGTGGGAAAATGTTGAAATAAGTCTAATAAGCTTTGATGAAAAAGAAAAAAAAAGGGAAAAATGTGTGTGTGTATATATATATATATGTTGTCGAAAAAAAAGAGAGAAGAGAAAACGAGAGCATGAAGGACATACCCATCACTTGTTCTTTTTATGTATGAATTATAACATGCTCTGTTAGTTTATCTATTTGATGTTGGAAAGGGAGAAGAGAACTAATTAAATGTTAGTTCTACTGAGATTTGACACTTGCTGTGATTTTTGGGGAATGATTGAGAGTAGATAACTCAAGAGTCTCTCGTATAAGTCACTTTGCCATATTTTGCCTTCCTGTCCAAAGAGCCGACATTACAACCAACACAAGTCCTAGCTGATTTTTAATTCAAGTTTTTAAATATTTAGTAGTGGAGAGATAAACATTTTGCAAGCATATGATGGGTTGCTATTTACTTTGAGTGTTGAGTGAATTTTTCTATTTACCTTTCGAGAGGGCATAATTCCAATGATTTTGATCGAAATTCTATTATTTTTATCTGTCTAATCTTTCCATGTTCAGTTTAGTGCATCTGAGGATGAATCCGAGGCAAGTATCTTTATCATCACTTCATATCCATTCTTTTATTTTCCTTCTCGTTGCTCAGGACTAGCAATAACTTAAGTTTGGGGGTTTGATAGCTGTGTATTTTACATAAATTTTGGATATGAATTGATGTTCTTTATTATATGAAGCTGTGTATTTTATATAGCTTTAGTGCTTATATTGTGAGCATTTGGAGTTTTTGATGTGTTTGTTAGTTTTGCAGTAATTATTCTATTGGAAGCAAAATGAGCAAATATGGTCAAGAGGAGTTAAAAAGGTGTCTAATTGGGCTCTTGGGATTAATTAGATACTATATTGGAATCTGATGGACTGGATTAAATGATCGAAGCCCGAAAAAATCCGAAACCCAGTGCAAAAGGAAGTCGGGTCTACCTAGAAAGTGTTGGTCGACCAAACCCAGTGTAAAACACAAGGGATGGGTCGACTCGGCCCAACTCACCTAGGTCGACCCTATGCAAAACAACCCCTTTGGGTCAACCCAGCTAGCTCGGTGGACCCACACATGCCGGTCTGCGGGAATTGATTTTTCTACTCCAATTCAAGATTTTTGACCTAGATATAAAAGCCTCAAATGCTACACATGAAAAGAAGATGACTTTGGGAGGACTTTGAGAGGACTGTTGGAGGACCTTGGACATCAAGAGACATGAGAATATAGTGAGAGAAGTGAGAAGAAAACCAAGGATTCAAGGAGAAGCACTAGATGCTTGAGTGAAAGACAACGAGGTTGATAGAGACGAAGTGTCGTTGCAGTGAAGACAAGACCACTGGATTACCTCGTGTTTTTCAGTTTTTCTTTCTTTATTGTCATGAACACTTATACTCTAGCTTCTATTGTTTATTTTACTGTTCCCAACTAAATTTCTAGCTAGGTTTTAGGGATTGGATATTATGGATCTTAATATATGATTCAATTGCTTTTCTTGTTGCTATCTCTCGGGATTTGATTTCTATGATTTATTTCATATCTTTTATGAATGCTTGATCACCATTTATGCATGCTAGTCATTAATTTGAAGCACTGACCAGACAAGAATTAGTGATGGAAAGATAGAAATCAGATTATGTGTACTTGGAAGGACCGACCAAGTGAACAAGTATCACATAGGGTTAAATAGATCTTTGTGTGCTAGATCAGGAGTAATGACATGTGTGAAGAATCGACCTACAGTGAAGTACATGTTCATTATATTTATGTTATGGTATATGCCTTAAAAAGCAACCTGATAATAAACTAGTGATCCTCCACCATTGATAGATTAAAGCAAGAGTCGGGTTGAGAGAGTCAATGATTGTATTAATTGATATAATAAATCCAATATCCTTAAAACCTAGGTTTTTCCCTTATCTGTTTATTTTCGTATTTAATTATTGTGTTTTATTATTTTATGTTATTTATTTCTGCTCCCTATTTATATGTTAATTTGTCTCTAGATATTAAGTGAGTGCTTGTGTTTTAAGAGTCAGTGAGTACAGTCTCTATGGGATACGATATTCTTGCTCACCTATATATTGCAACTACACCGTGCACTTGCGGTACGTGTTATTTGTTAATAAATAGTGTGTCAAGTTTTTGGCGCCGTTGCTGATAACTGTTTATTTTCTACGCTCTTATTCTAGTACTGTATTAGTAGGTTAGACGTTTTTATTTTATTATTTTCATTTTATTTTTTAGTTAGTTGTGTTACTTTGCCTTTTCTTTTGGTGTTTTTAGGTAGTACATGATCACGAGATCAAAAGGACCCCAAGAGGTTTCTCTTAATCCAGAGCTTGAGTCTACACTGAGATTACTAAGGAAAGAGTTGGAGAGTAGGATGGCTAATCAGGTGCCGGAGAATCAGCCACATAATCAAGGAGTAATGGTGCAAGACATTCAGAGAAGTGCATGCTCATTATATATATGGTATGGTATATGCCTTAAAACAACAGCCTAATAACAGTTTAGTGATCCACCACCATTGATAAATTAAAGATAAGATAATTAGTCGGGTTGAGAGAATCAATGAATATAGTGAAATGATATAATAAATCTAATTTCCTTAACCTAGTTGCCCAATCTCTAGCTTTTAGAAGATTGATAGGGACATGAGGTTGATGCTTGCTCTAGAGACACAAAATGTTTTTTCAAAAGTGATATTCCTAACTGTGCATGAGATTGTGAAACTCTCGAGGTCTTTCATTTTTTTGGCAGCCTCTTTCCATTATTTACCCTCTCATATTGGCAACTGCATAGTCTCTAACCATCCATATTTCTTTTTTTTGGGAAACCAATTCCTGTAGAAATTTCGCATATCATGGAAATTTCTACATAGCTTCAACGAGAGGGATGTTGATCTCTATTTTCTTAAAAAATTCAAATAAATAAGAAAACATCTCCTTTATCTTTTTTTAGCCAACCTCTGAGGAAAATAAACGTCATCGAGGTTTGGATGGATTCTTTTGGGCTTTGAGACTCAACCTCCTATATCTCGTGGGATCTCATCTTTCTTTTGTAACACTATTTCTTATTATTTTTCCTTATCATTTTGGATTGGGACAAAATCATCATCAACTGGCATTTGTTGACCCAAATATAGGGATCCACTTTTTGATATTAATTGCATCACATTCTTTTTGTGGAATCATCATATTTAGTTATGTAGCTACCTTTGTTTGTAGTTAGATGGTTTGTTGTCCCATCATCTTGACTTGACTAGTAACGACTTGTCTGAATCGTCCCATTGACAAGTCCAAATTCTCTCATATTTTTTGTGTCTTTTTCTCGTTCTTTTGTCTTTTGTTTTTTCTGTTTTTGAGTCGTAAAGAGCCATAATGGGCACAAGGGGCAGCAGGAGGCAGAAGAATCCCTTTTGGAGGGCACAAGGGTGCCAATGATACCAAGATGGGCAACAACTTCTCAGCAGAAAGCTCTCTCTCGAGCATGGCGGAAATCGCCCATCATTCCAGCAAAAGCTAAAGGAGAACCCCAGAGCAATTGAGAAGAGAAGGAGAGGAGACTGGGCACAAGGGAAACTAATGCCAACTACAGCAGGAGCAATGCACCCTAGCTGCCGAAGGAAAGAGGAGCCGCGGAAGGCAAATTGACGCTTCCAGAAGGATGCTCGGCTCTACAAGGAAAGTTGCTATATCGGCGCAACTAGGGCACGGCAAGTACATAATCTGCGACTCAGAATCTTCTAAACAAGGAAAGAATCTGCCAGATATGGAAAGCTTTGGGCATGGCGGCTGCGTGTTGGGCTGAAGACCCCCGGCCTGTTGGGGAGTTTACCTAGTGTCTTTGTACTCCCATATAAGTAGATACATGGCAGAAAATAAATAACTTTTTACACACACTTTTTACCGTTTTTACGCACAAACAATTTATTTTCCGCACTAGTTTTTATGTTCCTAAATTCAGCGTTAGTGTTGGATTCTTTTGCTAATTAATATAAATATGTTTTGAGTTTAAATTATGTTTTTGTTTTATTTCTTTTACTTATTATTATTGTTCCAAGTCTAGCATGAGCAACTAGACTCGTTATTCCGGATTGAACGAAGATAAGAACTTAATGAATACGTAAGCATCATGAGGCTTATGAGCATAAACTGTGTGAATCTGGTTCCGTCATGTAGTCATTTTCTTTGTTGCATTATACAGTGGGCTAAGCTAGTTAATTGTGGTTGATCACTCGTTAATTAGAATTGTGTTCACTACCTCTATAAATGGTCAATGAATCATAGCTGTGTGTTGGTCATAAAGGGATGGGATGCATCACGGGTACTGAGGGCATAAGAGAGATCTTTGTCTAGGTAAATCTAGGTCTGTCTAGATCATAATGATGCTTTGTTGCTTACAATCATATGAGAGATCGGGGTTGGGTAACAAGTTAGGGTTTAGGGGATGAGAGATCACCTCTAGGCTAATCTGAAAGGATAGATTGGGTACGTTGAGAAAGATCCAGTACCTTTAACTAGATAATTAGGTTTGCATAAGTAATCAACGTGCCCATGATCGGTCAAGTGTTTGTTAAGTTTGAATCTAAGTTCTAATCCGGAATATGTTTATTACTAATATTTTCCTTTCCTGTTTTGTTTTATTTTGTTATTTTATTTTACAGTCTTTAAACACAACTACGGAGACCATAATAATCCACAAACCGTTTGGAAAAGTGACACTGAAGATAGAATTCTCAGCTCCTTGTGGGATCAACCCTTACTCACATAAGCTTGCTACGTCTTGCTGTGGGTATAAGGATATATAACTCTCTCTTGAGAATTATTCTGACCGCGAAACGACCGCGCATCAGAATTGGCGCCGTCGCCGGGGAGCTGGTTCTTGAAATTTTATTTTCCAACTTGTTAGCCTAGCCGGTGGATGCCCAATACCTCTAAAGGAGATTTCTCGTACAATCCAGAACCTGAGAAGACTCTGAAGAGGAGGAGAGCAGAAGTACGGAGGGCATAACAAGCAGAGAGACTTGCTCATGAAAAAGAATTGGAGCAAGAAAGAGCACAACTGGAAAGGAACAAACAACTGAGGTTAGCCCCGATGGATGAAGAAGAAGGAAGAATGTTGAGGCAGTTAGTCTTTCCGACTAACATGAATTTACGTCTTATGGGCATAACACTTCCAGCAATTACTGGAAGCTAGGAGTTGAAAGTAAGTTTCATCCAAATCTTGCCCAAATACCATGGGATGACTGGAGAAGACCCTCAGAGCTATATTCAAGATTTTGAAATGGTGTGCCAAACTCAATCTACGGATGGGGGAAATGAACAATATGTGCGTCCTGTCTCATTCCCGTTCACTCTTCATGATGGGGCACGAGACTGGTTATACACCCTACCAACTGGCAGTATAACCACATGGGCACAACTACAGTAGAAATTCTTGGAGAAATATTTCCCTGCATCCCGAGTCTAGGAGATGAGGCGAAGAATTGGAAGTCTGAAGATGGGCATAAATGAGAGATTTTATGACTACTGGTATCGATTCCAGAGTATATTGACAAAATGCCCACAATACCAGATCACAGATCACGATCTAATCCAATACATTGTGTCTGGGTTGAGACCACATCACAAGATCATAGTCAATGCTTCATGTGGAGGATCTATCCTGAACAAGGTACCAACTGAAGCCTTCCGAATTCTAGCAGAAATGGCTGATGAAAATAGAGATGAAAGTGCCAAGGGCACAAGGACAGTTCTAGTCGCTGGGAAGTCAATGCACCTTGAGGTTAAACTGGAGAAGATCTTGAACCAAATAGAGAAAGTGATGAACCATACTGGAGCACCAAAGAAAAGATTGTGTGGAGTATGCAAGAGCGTGGCTCATTTCACTGATAAATGCCCAACACTGCAAAAGGAGGACGTCGCTGAAGTCAACTCTCTTGGTGGGCATAACAACAACAACAGGTGATATGATCCCTACTCTCAAACATACAATCCTGGATGGAGGGATCATGAAAATTTCAGATGGAAGAGGAATGATGCCCACTAACCATATTTGCCACTACCACCGTTGAGGGCACGAGAAGAACCCAGCCTGGATGAACTTGTCCATGTCATGGCCAAAGAAAATGTGAAGTTACAGCAGGAGAATGAAAGGTTCAAACAAGAGACAAGGGTTGGTCTGCAACATGTGAGCAAACAAATTTCCCAACTAGCACAAGATCTTGCCCAACTGAAGGAAAGAAACGGACAATTACCATCTCATGTGGTAAATCCCCAAGAACAGGTGAATACTGTGACCACAAGGAGTGAAGAAGAAGAAGTGATGAAAGCTGAACTGGAAGGAGACACTGAAGGTATAACGAAAAAGGAAGAGCAGACACAGGAAGAGGTTGCTGAGCCCACAAGGTAAGAAACAAAGAAGAAGCCTCCCTTTCCTGAGCGTCTTGCCCATGACAGGAAAGATGAGGAGATGAAGGAACTTCTCAAGGTCTTTCGAAAGGTGGAAATCAATATTCCACTACTAGATGCAATGAGGTAGGTTCCTCGTTATGCCCGTTTGCTAAAGGAGCTGTGTACCAAGAAGGTATGATTTGAAGATGATGTGAGACTTTTCATGGGAGAAGATGATGTGAGGAGTACTGCAAAAGATGTCAAAGAAATGTGAAGATCCTGGCATGTTTGTTATACCATGCATAATTGGGAGCAAAAAGATTAAAAAGGCGATGCTTGATCTCAGTGCATCCATAAACGTCATGCCCATGACGATTTATGAAGAATTGAATCTGGGACCACTCAAGGAGACGAGAGTGATTATCCAGTTGGTAGATAGATCAAATGTCTACCCCGAGGGTCTAATAGAAGATGTTTTAGTGAAACTGGGGAAATTAATTTTCCCAGCAGATTTTTATGTCTTGGACATGGGCAACACGACACCGTCTACATTCGTTCCACTGTTAGGAAGGCCTTTCATGAAAACTGCTCGCACTAAGATCAATGTCGATGAGGGCACACTGACATGTGAGTTCGATGGCCAGGTAGGTGTGTTCAACATCAAATGAAGCCATGAAGTACCCACGAGATCCGGAGTCAGTCCACTTTGTGAACCATTACTATGCCCAATCACAAGCCATTCTTGGTTACATGAACAACCAAGAACCTTTGGAATGGGCATTGCAAGCTGGGTTAACTGACTACGATGCTCTCGATGAATACGAGGATACCAGAGACGCTATCATGATGCTGTACTCTCTGGAAGAATTACCGCGTGGAGTGGTGGACTTCAATTTGCCCATAGTGACGCACACAGACAGGATGCTTCCATCGGTGCAGAGGGCACCAAAGCTAGAATTGAAGAATCTCCCTGACCACTTGAAGTATGCCTATCTTGGGGAGAATGAGATATTGCCGGTTATCATAAGCAAATGACTGAACCTTGTTGAAGAGAATCGACTATTGAGATTGCTACGAATATACAAAGAAGCAATGGGATGGACTTTGGCCAATATCAAAGGCATAAGCCCTGCAGTGTGCATGCACAGAATTCTCCTGGAGGACGATGCCAAGCCAGTGCGGGATGCCCAACGCAAACTGAACCCCGCAATGAAGGAAGTCGTGTTGAAGGAGATTCTCAAGTTGCTAGATATGGGGATCATATACCCCATTTCAGATAGCAAGTGGGTGAGCCCGGTTCATGTCATGCTCAAGAAGTCAGGGATCCAGGTGGTGAAAAATGAGCTTGTGCCCACGAGGCTACAAACTGGATAGAGAGTCTGTATAGACTACCGGAAGCTCAACACCATCACAAGGAAGGATCACTTCCCATTGCCGTTCATAGACCATGCTAGAGAGATTGGCTGGAAACAAATTATTTAGTTTCCTTGGTGGATATTCAGGCTACATGCAAATTGTAGTGGATCAAGAAGACCAGGAGAAGACTACCTTCATGTGCCCATTCGACACATTTGCTTACCAGAGGATGCCTTTTGGGCTCTGCAATGCCCCTGGAACTTTTCAACGATGCATGATGAGCATTTTATCGGATCTTTCGGAGAATTGTATCGGGGTATTCATGGACGACTTTACAGTCTATGGGAATTCATTCGACGCATGCCTCGACAACCTTGAAAAGGTACTTAAAAGATGTGTGGAAAAGTGCTTGGTGCTAAACTATGAAAAGTTCCATTTCATGGTTCGTGAAGGGATTGTTCTGGGGCATGTCGTTTCAGAGAGAGGCATAGAAGTGGATAAAGCCAAGGTAGACATCATTGAAAAGATACCCTACCCCACTACGGTGGAGCAAGTTCATGGTTTTCTTGGGCACGCTGGGTTCTACCGATGATTCATCAAGGATTTTGCAAAGATTGCTCAACCAATCACGCATCTTTTGCAGAATGATGTGCCATTTGTCTTTGACGATACATGCAAGGAAGCCTTCAACACTCTGAAGAAGAGACTGATCACGGCACCCATCATTCAACCTCCAGACTGGGGCATGCCATTTGAAATAATGTGTGATCCCAGTGGATACGCTGTGGGCACGGTGCTTGGACAAAAGCGAGGTAAAGAATGCCATGTGATTTACTATGCTTCCAAGACATTGAATCATCCCCAAGCCAACTACACCACGACTGAGAAGGAATTGCTGGCGGTAGTCTTTGCCTTTGAAAAGTTTCGATCCTATTTTCTCGGGGCTAAGAGTGTTGTTTACACCGATCACTCTGCATTGAAGCACCTACTTGCAAAAAAGGAATTGAAGCCAAGGCTCATCCGGTGCATACTACTGCTACAAGAATTTGATTGGGAGATCAAAGATAAGAGTGGAGCCCAAAATCAGGTGGCCGATCATCTGAGTAGAGTATTCAATGAGGAGAAAGACGTGGTGCCCATCGAGGAGGCTTTCCCAGATGAGTATTTGTTCCGTCTCAAGGGCACAACACCTTGGTACGCTGACTTAGTCAATTTCATGATCTCTAGAGAATTACCTACCGGACTCTCAGCCTACCAAAGGAATAAAATCATAAGTGAGAGTCGATATTATGTATGGGATGAACCCATACTATGGAGAAGGTGCACGGACCAAATCATTCATCACTGTATGCCCATAGAAGAAGCTAATAGCATTCTAGATCACTGCCACTCCGAAGCATGTGGAGGGCACTTCAGTGCAAAAAGAACTGTAAAAAAGATTCTCGATTGCGGGTTCTTTTGGCCATCGCTTCACAAAGATGCTTACGAAGTATGCCGACGGTGCCCACGCTGCCAGATGACTGTGAACATCTCCAAACACAATGAAATGCCCATGGTGCCTATCATGTCGGTAGAAGTCTTTGACGTTTGGAGAATTAATTTCATGGGACCCCTAACCAAATCCAATGGACATCAATACATAGTTATGGCTATGGAGTATGTATCAAAGTGGGTGGAAGCAAAAGCAACTATCACTAATGATGCCCGTGTGGTCAAGAAGTTCCTGAAGTCTAATGTGTTCAGCAGGTTGGGTGTGCCCAAGGCACTGATAAGTGATCAAGGATCCCACTTCTGCAACATGATCATCAAGAATTTGCTCAAAGAATATGGAGTGAGACATAAGGTAACCACTGCATATCACTCACAAGCGAATGGACAAGCTGAGGTTTCAAACCGCGAAGTAAAGTCCATACTTCAAAAGGTAGTAAACCCCAATAGCAAGAATTGGAGTTTCAAGCTGGATGATGCCTTGTCGGCATATCGCACTGCCTACAAAACACCCATTAGAATGTCTTCATTCCGCTTAATCTGTAGGAAGAATTGTCATCTTCCCATTGAGATTGAACACAAGGCCTTTTGGGCGATTCAGAAGCTGAACATGAAGCTTGATAGAGCAGGGATCGAAAGAAAGCTCGAACTTCAAGAATTGGAAGAGATGAGGCTGGAAGCTTATGACAATGCTGCTCTCTACAAGGAAAGAATAAAAAAGAACCCATGAACAACTTATTCGCCACAAACCGTTTGAGCATGGGCAAAAGGTTCTGCTATATAATTCCAGACTGGAACTATTAGGAGGAGGACTCAAGTCCAAATGGTCAGGACCTTATGAGATCCAGACCGTGATGGAGCAGTGGAATTATTAGATTCAAGTACTGGAGAGACATTCAAGGTCAATGGCCAGCGGCTAAAACATCTCGATGAACCATTGCTTTCATCTATAGAGGCTCTCGGGCTCCAACTCGCTGAGCCTATATACATGTAAACCTAAAGAGTATCGTGCCTATGACAATAACTAGGGCACTGACTGGGAAGCAACCCAGGTTTATTTGTTTTTTTTATTTCCTTTTAATACTTTCCGTAATTTATTTATTTCCTTTTGAGTGTTTATTTTTGCCATGTTAGTCTAGGAGTTAGATTTCACGGCTGTATCTTGTTTTTTGGAGTATTTTAGGAAACAAAATCAGGTGAATTATTCATGAAAGGAAAGAATCTAGCCAATTTGGATGCTTCCAGCATGGAGGGCACCAGCAAAGGCAATTCCGGGAAATTCGAGATTTCTCTGCCCCCGTGGGCACAACAAAAGATTCCGTACAAGGAAACCCTAGAAGCCCAAAAGTCACCTGACGGGCCTGTCACATCAACCCAAATTGAGTGCCTAGGGTGAATCCAAGTATAAACCCCCAACCCTTCCTCATCAAAATTCACTCGCCATTTTTTTCACTCTAATTTTCAAAAAAATTACAGCCTCTTCTCTCTACAAACTCCCTCTCTCAACTGCCATAACGACGATCACCATGGCCCCAAAAACTCGCCCTGCCAAGTCCACAAAGAAGAAGGTGGAGTTCTCCCCTTCCACTTCACCGAAAAATTCCAGAGAAACCACCACCGACGCTGCTGCACCAACCAAGCCGTCGAGCACTGCCGCCATGAACATTCAACCCCTCACCACTGTCAAACCACCGCCTTCACCCATTTCCACCCATGAGTCCAAGAAGGTTGACGAACCCTCTCTGAAAATTATGGATGAAACTGCCGACAAGATCGACGACCAAGAGGAGGCCAGCATGCAGCAAGATATGATGTTTGAGCCGACGCCGGAGCATAATCCTGAGCCCTCTGTAACTAAAACATTGAAGACGGTAAAGAAGGAGAAGGTTGCCATTGCGAAAGCTAAGTCACAAACATTGAAGAGGAAGAAGTAGCCGTCGCTGACGCTGTCGAAGGACGAGGAAGCCGAGAAGGAGGCCGAGGAAGAAAAAGATAAAAGCAGTGAGGAGTCGTGAGCCCATAAGACTCAGGATGACTAGTCTCTGTCTCTGAAGGAAGTTGCTGAGGGCACAACAGATGCGTCCTCTGTATCTGCCAAAGGGAAAGGGAAAGCTGCTGCCAAACCATCTACAAAGAAAGGCAAAACTGTGGTTAGCCTAACCTCTGGAAAAGTCATGCCAAAAGGAAAAGGCGTCTTGCCCACAAGGAAGATCGTGCATAGCAAGACCATCCACTTCGCCTCACTTGCTGTCTCGGGCATCGAGCGAGAGGTAAGAGAACTCTTCTCTAACGTTGGCTGGTCTTTCTTTATTGAATGGGACTGTTTGATTTTTCCTAAGTTGGTCTATGAGTTTTTCCATGATCTGTCTGTGAAAAGTATGGGTAAGGGAGGTACTTCTGCAAAAAATTTCAAGTTTAAAATTTTTGGTAAAAATTTCAATCTTTCTGCTGATGAATTGAACATGGATCTGGGAATTATTTCATTTTTAGATCTGAATGATGATGATGATTATAAGTCTGTTGTTGTTGTGGTGCCCACGGATGAGAATTTGGAGGAGAAGTGGGCTGCGTTAGGTGACGGTTCCAAATTCAAGTCTGGAACCAGCAAGGGATACATGCTTAAAAGCAATGCCCTTCGCTTTTGTCACCGAGTGATCTCCTACAACTTCTTTGGCCGAAAAGATAGCTCCAACTTCATTACCAATCAGGAGTTGTTTGTCCTCTGGTGCATGGTGCACAAGAAGAGGATAAACTTTGGAGCCGTGGCCATCGCCCACTTCAAGGACACTGTGGCCCATTCTAAGAATCGCATCTCCTGTGCCCAACTAATTACTCATCTTGCTGAGAAATTGCATCTATTTGATCCTTCATGCACTAATCTGTATTGCAAGCATGTTGAGTTGTATGATTTAAACTGGTTGAAATGTATGATGGATGTTTTTGACGATGAGGAGGGGAAACCCGTGTTTGGCATACCGAAGCTAGAAACTTCGAGTAGCCTTAGTTTTTCTTTGAATGCAGGTCCCAGCAAGAGGCCCCTGAGGGAACAGCAGCAAGAGCCAACAACCACCACCATCATTGCCAGACTAGACATATTGAAGACCGCCCTGTTCGCCTACTTCAAGCACGTCGGATTTAATTATCCGACCCCCTCTGATGCCTGAACTGGTACTCTTTCCCGTAGATTAGGTTTTTGTTTTTTGTGTTTTGTTTTTGTGTCTAGATATCGCCCATATTCTCACACTTTGCTCAGCGCAAAGTGTGTGGGTGTGGGCACTAGGGAGTTTTTTTTTCTGTTTTTTGTTTTGTGTTTGTGTGTTTTTTTTATTTTTGTTTTAGTTAAATGACCTCCGTACCGACCCACTTTGTCTAAGGCAAAGTGTGTGGGTAGGGGTGTCATTTAATGTTTCATTGAGTTTGCGGTTTATAGGATAACTTTCTCGCACCCACTTTGCCGAAGGCAAAGTGTGTGGGTAGGGGTTACTCTGCCTTCTTTGCGTTTTTTTTAAGTGTCAAGCATGTGTAAATATTTAAATTTAAAAACATGGAGTCTAGTGTCTTGTGACCATAAGGCAGCATATTTTACTGAATTTTCATTTCAGCATGCTCATGCTACTGCTTATACGATGAATGAACTAAGTACCTTGTGAGGAATTGAGCCTGAATTCACGATGTATGTGATTATTCTTTCTTGTGTGATTTCTGCATTATTGAATTTAGGTGAACTAGAACTTGCTTTTGCTCTATCCCGAGGTCACAAGGCATTTTAGGTATGCTACTGAATTGCTTAGGTAAATTTTCTTTCTGAGCCCACAAAGTCAAAGAAAACCACCTTGATATTATCCTTTGTAGCCCTATTTGAGCCAAAAATGAATTAAGCCCTGGTCATGTTCTTTCTTGAAACCCACAAAAAGACCAAGGGCATAAGGAGAGGATAAATCTGGTGTGTTATAAGGCATAAAATGCCAAGAAAAAAAAAAGAAAAAGAAAAAGCAAGGGGTCGAAATAAAAAGAAAAAATGAATGAAAAAGAAACCCCAAGAAAATAAAAGTACAAAAAGCCCACAAAAATAAAAAAATCTAGGCATGTACTTAAATAAAATGGCACGGTGGCAAAGGCCAGTAAGAGTCAAAATCAATTTCCCAAAGGGAAAAATAGACTAAAAACTGAGCCAGAACTAAATATTTCCTACCTTGAACCTGTAGCCCCATTACAACATTCAAAGTCCTTAGCATAGGTATGCCCATTATTTCAATAGTGATGGAGGAACAAGAGCACTTGCAAGCCTATAGTGATCATCGGTTCAATTATGTCTTCCCTTGAGCGTAAACACTTAGCCAAAAACACTTGAGTGAGGAAAGCATGAGCGAACCAATAACTTAGTCATTTTGATTTGCAGTGGGCATTATGAATGTTTTGATATGTATATGTTGTTGAGTGTGATCAGGTACCTAGGTCTCTGTGCCCGCAAGGGATTTGTTTTTACATGCTTGATTTGTTGTGTCTTTGTCTTGAGTCTGTCCTTTTCTCCTTTTGATTTCTATTTTTTTCCTTTGGGCATGTTGTACCCACATACTTGAGGGCAAGTATGGCTAAAGTGGGTGGGTGTGACAAGTCCAAATTCTTTCATATTTTTTGTGTCTTTTTCTCATTCTTTTGTCCTTTATTTTTTCTGTTTTTCAGTCGGATAGAGCCAGAATGGGCACAAGGGGTAGCAGGAGGCAGGAGAATCACTTCTAGAGGGCACAAGGGTGCCAATGATATGAAGATGGGCAACAACTTCTCAGCGAAAAGCTCTCTCTCGAGCATGGCAGAAATCGCCCACCATTCTAGCAAAAGCTGAAGGAGAAGTTTGTGATCGTGCCCACAACAACCCAAGAGTGATTGAGAAGAGAAGGAGAGGAGACTGGGCACAAGGGAAACTAATGTCAGCTACAACAGGAGCAATGCACCATAGCTGCTGAAGGAAAGAGGAGCCGTGAAAGGCAAGTTGACGCTTCCAGAAGGATGCTCGGCTCTACAAGGAAAGTTTCTATGTTGGCACAACTGGGGCACGGCAAGTACAGAATCTGCGACTCAGAATCTTCTAAACAAGGGAAGAATCTGCCAGATATAGAAAGCTTTGGGCATGGCGGCTCCGTGTTGGGCGAAAGACGCCTGTCGGGGAGTTTACCTAGTGTCTTTGAACTCCTGTATAAGTAGATGCATGGCAGAAAATAATTAACTTTTTACACACTCTTTTTACTATTTTTACGCACAAACAATTTATTTTTCCGCACTAGTTTTTATGTTTCTGAATCCAGCGTTGGTGTTGGATTCTTTTGCTAATTAATATAAGTAAGTTTTGCGTTTAAATTATGTTTTGTTTTATTTCTTTTACTTATTATTATTGTTCCAAGTCTAGCATGAGCGGCTAGACTCATTATTCTGGATTGAACGGAGATAAGAACTTAATGAACACGTAAGAACCGTGAGGCTTATGGGCATAAACTGTGTGAATCTGGTTTCATTGTGTAGTCATTTTCTTTGTTGCATTATACAGTGGGCTAAGCTAGTTAATTGTGGCTGATCACTAGTTAATTAGAATTGTGTTCACTACCTCTATAAATGGTCAATGAATCGTAGTTGTGTGTTGGTCATAAAGGGATGGGATGCATCACGGGTACTGAGGGCATAAGAGAGATCTTTGTCTGGTAAATCTGGGTTTGTCTAGATCATAATGCTGCTTTGTTGCTTACAATAATATGAGAGATCGGGGTTGGGTAACAAGTTAGGGTTTAGGGGACGAGAGATCACCTCTGGGCTAATCTGAAAGGATAGATTGGGTACGTTGAGAGAGATCCGGTACCTTTAACCAAATAATTAGGTTTGCATAAGTAATCAGCGTGCCCATGATCGGTCAAGTGTTTGTTAAGTTCGAATCTAAGTTCTAATCTGGAATACGTTTATTACTAATATTTTCCTTTCCTGTTTTGTTTTGTTTTGTTATTTTATTTTACAGTCTTTAAACACAAGTACGGAGACCACAACAATCCACAAACCTTTTGGAAAAGTGACACTGAAAAAAGAATTCGCAGCTCCTCATGGGATCGACCCTTACTCACATAAGCTTGCTACGCCTTGCTGTGGGCATAAGGATAACTCTCTCTTGAGAATTATTCTAACCGCGAAACGACCGCGCGTCACCCATCTTGGCTTTTGTTTTCTTAAAATTCTCACTATTTTTGGGAGTGAACTTTTCAAAAGATTTTGCAAATCCCAAATTATTCTGATTTCTGGGATTTCCTGGAGCAACAAAAGTAGGTTTTGAGTAATTATTCATCCCTCTCACCTGAGATGTGAATAGCCTTAGTATCTATTTAAGAAGTTAGCTTCCTCAACACAAATCTTCTTCCCTTGCATTCCTATCAGAGCAAACAACTTTTCTCTTAGTGTTATGGCAGCAGCTTGCAACTTTTATATGTTTACTTCCTCTATTGTTGCTGCTTTCTAACTTAATTTTCTCTTCACAAGCTACTGATAACTATTGGATGCCACTTCTTCTAGAATTCTCATTGCATTAGTCGAAGTTCTTGTGAGTAGATAATATCCTACTCAGCTGTTGACAAGCCCATGATTGTATATGCAATTGATTAATGTAGTGAAGCACTTTAATCGAATCCATTTGAAAAGGTGGTAGATAATCACCAAAGATGTGTAGGGACTCCCGATATTCAAGGTGATCGAGAAGGCCATTGGAGGAGGATCACCATTGAAAACCACTAGAGGAGACCACGCAACGAAGGCTTCAAATGCAAGAGAAGAAGTATTGGGAAGGCTTGATTAGATCGTGTTTGAATGCAGGGTGGGTTGCAGACTATAAACAATATGGAAACCTTAGAATCAAGAGAGTATAAAAGAGGGGTTGGTTTTTATTCCCTAATTTTCGATCCCTAATCTCTAATTTATAGAGAGTGGGACAGAAATCAGGTCTCCATACCCTAATGGGTTTAGGCCTCTTACTCTTGTTCAATCATCAGTCTATTAAAATTATATTTGTGCTACAACATGGATCTAGAAGAGTCTTATATTGACCCACTAATTTATTTAACTCTTTATCTCCACTTATTCGGATATAATTAAATAAATTAAGTATTAATTTTATTTCACTAAAGAATTAATACTAACTTATCAATTTAACACATATTATGAATATGATTCTCATTTAATTCAGTTTTTCCCCATGTTTAAGATATAATGTTCATTAATTAATTATCTCCACTTCTGATAGCTATAATTAATTAGCATCTTCAACCTAGTGTACCAGGACATGGTTGCTACATATAATGCATGACTTATCATATATGAAAATGACACTACCTAAAATATCGAGACTCTTGATTTTATAAAAGAATCTTACTCATTGATAAATCAAAGCAGTCAACATAACATATATATGTTCATTGTTAATATATAGGTTAGGAACCCGAATTCGTAGATCTTTATTTTTTTCACTTAAGGTCAGAATAATTAACAGAAACATATCGTGATCCAATTCAATACACACACTAGTATACTAGAATAATACATTAGTCAAGATAAACTAATCACCAGATTATCCTACAGTGTACCGATGATGTGTCTAAAACCATCTAAGCCGTGAATCCCCAATACAATGCAAGACTTTGATGACATGATCTTTCTATGTATCAACCCACACTATATCATCCACAATGCAAAGTATATAGACCATTCAGATAGATATAAATAAATAAATATAATCAAATATTGTATATTGTATATATAAGACTTCTAGCACTACAAGAATACAGTAATATAGCGACGGAAATGGCGACATAACAAATTCCATTAACATGGGCGACGGACGTACCATCGCCTTATGTTTTTTTCTTTTCTTTTTTTTTAAATAATGGGAAAATAAGGCAACGGACTATTCCGTCGCCTTATTTTATTTTGATTTTTTTAAATACCGAATAATAAGGTGACGGAATGGTTCTGTCGCCTTATTTATTTTTATTTTAATTTTTAATTTAATAGGAACGGGCGACGGACAGTGTCCGTCGCCCCATTTTGAAATATACGGGCTCCAGACCTTCTTCCCCAAATTCACAATCGCCCACCCTAATTTTCCCCAAATTCCCCCCACCGCGAAACGTCCCCTCCCCCCGCCGTGAACACCCTCCGCGAATCGCTACCCCTCTCTATATCCCTCGCCCCCGCCGCCAGCCTGCCGCGCCGGGTTTGGAGACGACTGTCGCACCGCCGCCCGCCTACCTGCTGCCCGTTCGTCTGCCGCCCACCTACCGCAACACAGGTAAGCCTTCCCTCCTCTCTTTTATCAGTTTATAACAAATTTTGTCCCTGCTTCTTGTTGCTTTTGTGATTTTTGTGATTTTTGTACCAAAATCTGCAATCTTTTTTTTTCTGATTTTTGTGAGCATAGATTCATTCAGACATGTTTTAATAATTTATTTGATGGGTTTTTGTTGTTGAACTCTTAATTGGTGCCTTTTGTGATTTTTTTTTGTTGTAGGATCTATTAAAACAAATTAATTTACAGATTTATTGAAAAAAATTATAGATTTAATTAGTAAAAAAAATTACAGATTTAATTTTTAATAGTTACAGATTTAATTATTAAAAAAATTAGTTAAAAATTACAAATTTAATTAGTAAAAAAATTATTAAAACATTACATATTTAATTTTTACTAATAAAATTATGAAAAAAAATTCACATTTTAATTAGTAAAAAAATTAGTTAAAAAAAATTACAGATTTAATTACTTAAAAAAATTATAGATTTATTAAAAAATTACAGATTTAATTTTTACTAATAAAATTATGAAAAAAATTGCATATTTTAATTAGTAAAAAAAATAGTTAAAAAATTACAGATTTAATTAGTTAAAATTATAGATTTAATTAGTTTAAAAAATACATATTTATTAAAAAATTACAGATTTTAATTTTTACTAAAAAAATTTGAAAAAAATTACAGATTTTTTACTAATTTGTATTTTCAGAGTCATGAAGCCCTAATTACAGCTATGTTCAAGAGGTTTATGCATCTTACGGGCTTCGCTTGGAAGAAGGTGCCCGTGGAGAGGAGAATGTTGTATTGAGGGGAGATCAAGGTAAAAAATTGATATATATGTATTTTGTGTTGTCTAATATTATTACTAACGTCGTTGGTTATTGATGTGTTAATACATAAGAAGTTTAGGTGGTCATTCCCTGATGAGGAGATCCTTCCGCTCTTCTGTAAGAAGTGCCAGGATCGGTACAGGGACATGGTGTACCACATGAAGAAGGATGACTACTTGGCAGCCGGTAAGAGGCTCGATTTTGTGCGCCAGGAGGACTCTGGCCTGCCTGGATAGCATACTGGCAGGCCGAGGACACTCAGGAGAAGGCTCGCCTGGCTAAGATGAACCGCAACACTGAGTCCAATAGACCAGGATCATCCAGCCAAACTCACCACGGAGGCACCAGATGTGCCGTGGATCATATGCGCGATCTGGTACGATTTATATTAATTATTCAAGTTTATAGTATATTAAGTTAACACTTTAATTTCTAATAGATTTCGTTTTATCTTGTTTAATTAGGTTAGAGAGCAGTATCTGTCTGACTGGGAGGCGCGCTACCAGACCTACCTTTGGACCACTGCCAAGGCGAGGGAGAACAAGGTAAATTTTTATAAATATTTAAATATATTTATACATATATATATATATACACGTATATAAATAAATTACATTTGTCTTGATAAATACAGGATAAATGTGACGGCTTGGCTGCGGAGTGGAGAGCGGAGGGCCGGGAGCTGAACATGGGCGAGATTTTCCGCCAGGTGGTGACGCCCAACAGGAAGGGGAGCACTATTTGGCTGGGGAACATGGCCCCTGCCATTCGTCGCCTTTCTACAGCACCTGGAGGATGCTCCTCGTCATCGAGCTTGGGCTCCGGGTCACTGTACATCTAGGCTGAGCTCGATGCGAGCCTGGGTGAGATGCAGGCACAGATGGATGCCCAGCGCGAGTCTGTGCAGGCGGTGCTGGAGAAGCAGGCGAGGATGGAGTCCCTGCTCGAGCGCCTTCTCAGTCAACAGCCGGGTGGTGCTGGTGACGGATCCGGAGGGCCTAATAGCAGTTCCAGACGGCCGGATGGTGAGGAGAGCTAGTAGTTGTATTATATTTGTAATACCCCAAAATATTTTAGAAGGTTTAATTCAACTTATGTTACCCTCTGGTAATTTAGAAAATAAGTTGGGTCCTTAAATGATTCAAATAAAGGAAAATCGAAGGCAGGAAAATCTGTTACATTTTGTTTTGGTCAAAAATTGCTTTAGAAGTATGTTCTAATATTTTTCTTGGGTTGATTATTAAAAAAAATTCGAGCATCGTGCAAAATTTTGAATTTTCTAATTTCGAGTTCAAATGAACTCTTGGCACAACTTTAAGTTGGAAAATAATAAATTTAATAAAAAAGGGCACATTCATCATTATCCAATTTTTTTTTTCAAAATATTATCTTATTCGTAATTATCCTATTCTTTTTCCATTATTATCCTCTTTCTTTTATTCATTATTACCCAATTTATTTTTCCTCTATAAATAGGAGCTTAAGGTTTCATTTTTCATTCATTTTCAAAATCGAAACGCTGAGCAGCTTCCAGAGAATGTATGACTCTAGTTTCCTATTTCAATTCTGAAATAGTCATTTTGAAGGTGTCAGCATGTAGATCACGAATACATGATTAAAATGATGACACGAATGATGATCACGATGGAAAATCATCGTGACCGCTGCCAATTCCTCGGAGAAGGTACTTTTTCTGATTCTGGTCATTTGGATCGATGAATTTAGAAATTTCAAGTTCTAAATATGCTTATATTTTGATTATCTTTAATTCTACCGATTCCGATTTTTGATGTTGTGAGTGTTCGGTATTTTTCCCCGTTTTCATTTTATGTAAATCTCAGATCTACTTTTCCTGGATAGTCATATTAGAAATCTTCTTTTTATAAATAGTCTTTGATCATTTGGATCTTATAGTTAACCGGAATAGATTTTTGATTTCTCGTCGTTTGAAATCCGGATCCAAATATTATATTATAAATCTGCCCAGTTCGAATTTATGTTCTAGCCGTCCGATCTTTGATCTTATTACATCATTAAATTCCTTATTTTCTGCACTAACAAAATTTGTACTTTTGAGCGAAAATTTAACGAGTATCGAGCTCGATCGAGACCGATACATTTTCAGCTAAAATTTGTGAATATTGTTACCGAAACTCCCGTTTCACCCATTTTGGGTTGTCAAATCAAAAATGTTTCTTCTCGAAAGTTGCTCCAAATATTATTTCCTATAATACTGCCAAGTTTCGAGATCTCGTTGCGAGTTTTGAATAATTTTGATTATTTAAAGTAGACAGTTATTTTTATACCGGGAACATGTATTATCGAAAAATTCTAAAATTCTCATTCTTTAGTTTTGGAATATATAGTATCATCCCTGAATATTTTCATAATTTCCGTGCAGTTAAAAAGTGTTGTGGTGTAGATCTGATAAAATTTGGATAAATAACAAGTTTTGGAAAGAGACCTCTGTCAAATCAGTTGATCCCAGTAAAGCAAGAATAACGTTTTAGAATTTATTTCCTTCTTCGTCGAAATTATTTAAGGTCTCTAAAGTCGCACAATCTATTTTAGAATAGAATAGAATTAATCATAGTTCCGTTTATAGTAGATTAATTCTCGAAAATATAGTGATTATTCTGAGTTGAAGTTTACCTTATGTAGTACCAGCTGAGCTAGAGAAAGAGTATCAGGGTTGATTCTTCAGAAGTTAGCTTTTCAGAATCGCGAGAAAGGTGGGTTATACTATACTATATCTCTGCAAATTGTATCTTTCGAGTTATTAAGCTCTGCTTTTGTTAAAATTGCATATGTGACTATCTGTGTTAAATATTTACATGCTACTGTATGTTGTCGAAGTCTCATAAACCAGCGTTGTGTCAATGTGAGTAGCTACAGTATGCATGCATTATTTGTCCTGCCCTACTCCTTGTCGGTGAGACTAAAATGAAACACTTATTGGTTATAATCTTTGGGTATACTATGGCCATACTCAACGTTATGCACTGGTGATGTAGTTTGGGTTGCGGGCAGTGACGGGTTATACTCTTAAGCGCTTCACGATAAAATGTTTTGGTGAAATTAGGTTGCTTCTAACTTTTAAACCTCCTAAGCTTCACTACCTGCATGAACACAGATAGATTACTTTAACAAAATGATTTGCATAACTTAAATTGTGAGAACTTGCCCACTGAGTGCATTAGTACTCAGCCCAAATCTTTTCAAACATTTTCAGGTCAGTAGGCTGGAGCGTGGAGGTGACGAGGTTGAGATATGGGCTATTATGATTTACATATTTTTCCGTTGTCCCTTTTTGTTAGTATTCTATTAAGAATTGAGCTTTCGCACTTATGATATTCTTTTGCTAAATGATAAGAACTCTGATCTTGGTATTTTGTTGATATGATTCTGCTTCTCTGATTCTGAAGATTTGTTGACTTCCTAGTTTACATGTATCATATGCTTAGCTACATAATTATTCCAATGGGAGGAAGCCCGTCTTTCAATATGTCTATTTGATCATTCATTTTGGCCTATGGAAGGGCTTCATTTGTTCAGTATATTGGTGTCTATTTCTTTTGTCGACCTATGAATGGGTCTATTGATTGTTGGTATCTGGTTATTTGTTTCCGTTTGGCCTATGAAAGAGCTTATTAAATTGTTACAGCTTCCATTCTTCTCTTATAAGCCGTTATAAACGGGGATTCGCTCTAGTTACAGAGGTTATGCTGTCTAATTTTTCGGAAGGCATAACCTATCTTTGGCATACTCGGTTGTTAAATTTTATTCCAAACATTAATCCTTTTGGATTAACACCACACCCCGTCATTAATTTAATTACCCCATTTCTTTCCCGCTTCTTAATTCCCACCCCCGTGGCGTCCATTTTCACGATCTTTCGGGATCAGGGCGCTACAAAGTGGTATCAGAGCAGGTTTGCAACTCTGCAGACCTGCTGGGTCTTATTTCATCTTTCATTTAAATTCCGTGTGATATTATATAAGCCCTCAGCTCGTCACTCACGCAACAGCTTAAAAGGTACGCATTTTTTATGCAAATTTTAGTTTTTAAAAGTTTACATTATTTGTTGAAATGTTAAGTCTGTCTAAAAATGAAAGATTAGGATTCGCCATGTTGACGGGAATTCCTCAAAAGATTAATTATTATGCGGATAGCATACTCTGATTAACTGCGCTGATTGCGTACTCTGTTGCTATGGTGATAGCATACTGGTTTTGAAATATGTCTGTGAGCATACTGGTTTCTGTCGAAAAACTATATTGATTACATATATGTATGAACTTGTTTATATATGCATTGTGCATACTTGTGATGTTGGGAACGTGCGGAATGCATACTGTAAACCTTGATAGTCGGAATGTGTTTATTGTTTATACTCTTGAATGAGTACAAGAACTTGAAAGTGGGAGAATATAAGATTAACTTAGCCTATAGTTACTGAACTTAGGCTGAATTTGTAAACACTAATGAGATTGTTGAGAACATAGTTTGACTGAGGAAACATTTCATTTTGATGACTGAACAAAAATTTATGGCTCAGAATAACTGCCACATGCATATCACAATGAGCGGATTATGAGATTTTGTATGTATACCAAGAAAGAGATCGATTCGGTGTTTGAGTTCGTTGGGGAAATAACCTACTATATGGGGTCAGCATCCGGTTAGAAGAAGTCTTTCAGATTGAGCCGTGTTAAAGTTGACCAAGAATTTGCATTGTTGCTAGGAAGATAGACACATTAAGCATCGAAATATTTAAAATAAACGTAAGTCAATGATCTATATGGAGACTAGCAATTCTTGTGGGTAGATATGTTAAACGATGATGGCTGCTACAAACAAAGTTCAACATCATAATTGTCACCTGAGCGAAATATTGAGGTAGACCGATCACCACCTTTTATACCTCCCTGTGGAGATGAGGTTATAAAGCTTTGACTTCGAACAAGAAGCAAGTAAATGAGTAATCGATTTATAGGCTAGTTATCAGATTGTAGATCTATTACATGTTCAAGAAATTCCTACGCAAGCTTTCAACTTAGGAGTCATGTTTAACGATCCTGTTGCAATTACAAGGAATAAAGATTCGTTCCTCCAAGAGAAAGCTCTTCACCTCAGTGGATGGCTAATCGAGGCCTTGGCGTGTTTCATTCCTAAGATTTGTAGCTTGTTTTAGATCAATTTTTAGAATGAGGGTAAAGATGGTCGTCATGATTGCTGCCAAATTAATTTAAAGATATATTTACCGGTGTTCTACTCAGCTTCCAGGAGAAGTTAAGTCAAACTATTTTGAGTCTAGGAGGTATCATAGTCAAGTCGTTCTCTAGTATCCTTCCGATGGGTAGAAAATGATTCCCGAGACGTCGCTTTTCCAGCCAGTGCAAAGTCTAGCTGACTCGTGCTTTATCGTAGCAACTTCGTAAAAAAAAACAAGATGGGTGAAGCTCAAGAAAGAAGAAGGAGAACCCGAAGAAGATCGTTAAGAAGATAGACCTAGTGTTTGATAGATTGAGAGTTTCATTATGATAGGAAGTTTTGATGAGTCTGTTTATTCATTCTCGTGTTGATAGAATCGATTTATTCATTCTCTTTTGAAATCGATTTATTCTCTTATTAATTGAATCAATTTCTCTTCAACAGCTTCATATCATTTGAAATTCTCCATTTATACCACTTGGGATTCGTTGATTTTATCCTCTTAGATAATTTGAAATCTTTTGGATGATACTTCTTTGATCATCAAGAATCAGCAATGGCATTTACTTGTTAGGCTATGTTGATGCCTTTATGAAAATATTTCAGCACGGTTCTCAGCTCTTAAGCGTTGATATTCTTTTATTATTCTCATATATGTTTGTAAAATGTGAGAACCCTTCGAGTTATAAATCCTCTAAAAATGTAATATTTTTGGTATAAATAACCTAGTGTTACCTCTCTTCCAGCTTTTGTTGATCAGATAAAGTTCTCACTCATAGGTGTTTGATTTATTTTAATCTCACTCATAGAACTTAAGTGTGAGTCTTCAAATAGAAGAGAGAGCTTATAGAAGTATTCATTTAAGTATATTGTCAGTAGAGCGAATGATAGTATTCCATAATGACGAATGGAACCGAAACAGTATCAGTTAGTGTTCTCCAAAGTCGAAAGTACATTTCTAAAGTAATTTCTCAGTTCGTAACATTTAAGATGATCAATGGATGTCAACAAGCAAGTTTCGAGCTTACAGTTAAAGTCTAGACATGCGATTCTTATTATGCATGCAAGCGAAGGTGATCACTAACGGGAGCCAGACAGTCGGATTACAACTTTAAAGAAAAGAGAAGAGTACAAGGAAAATAAGACTAATTTGCATCGGAAATACGATTCAAGCACGCTTCAAGAAGACGTGAACGTCGAATCTCAACATTTTAAGAAAAGAGATAAAACACAGTTCGAACCTGATAGAATTTGTAATCCAACCATCCAAGGGCATGCTCATTCGAATCATGGGGAGATTATATGAAGTCGGTGCATCGTGATAGCTCTCACAAAGGATAGAGAAAGATGGCGAACGTTTAGGCTTTCGGAAAGATAAATTTGCATGGAAAAGAAGAGCGAGTATAAACTCTTCAAAGAAGTATTTAAGCAAGAATAAAGCGGAAAGAGGGATAAAGTTTGAGAATCAACCTAAAGAATGGAGAACCTTATTGGTTCTAGGCGGCAAGTACAAAAATTGAGGTTTTGAACCCTGAGAATGTACTTTGATACTTCTTCTCAAGATATGGAAATTTCGGGACGAAATTTATTTAAGGGGGATAGAATGTAACACCCCAAAATATTTTAGAAGGTTTAATTCAACTTATATTACCCTCTGATAATTTAGAAAATAAGTTGGGTCCTTAAATGATTCAAATAAAGGAAAATCGAAGGTAGGAAATCTGTTACATTTTGTTTTGGTCAAAAATTGCTTTAAAAATATGTTATAATATTTTTCTCGGGTTGATAGAAAAAAAATTCGAGCATCGTGCCAAACTTTGAATTTTCTAATTTCAAGTTCAAATGAACTCTTGGCACAACTTTAAGTTCAAATGGCACTCTTGGGCTGAGTGCATTAGTACTCAACCCAAATCTTTTCAAACATTTTCAGGTCAGTAGGCTGGAGCGTGGAGGTTAGAGGCTGAGATATGGGCTATTATGATTTACATATTTTTCCGTTGTCCCTTTTTGTTAGTATTCTATTAAGAATTGAGCTTTCGCACTTATGATATTCTTTTGCTAAATGATAAGAACTCTGATCTTGGTATTTTGTTGATATGATTCTGCTTCTCTGATTCTGAACATTTGTTGACTTCCTAGTTAACATGTATCATATGCTTAGCTACATAATTATTCCAAGGGGAGGAAGCCCGTCTTTCATTATGTCTATTTGATCATTATTTTGGCCTATGGAAGGGCTTCATTTGTTCAGCATATTGATGTCTGTTTCTTTTGTCGACCTATGAATGGGTCTATTGATTGTTGGTATCTGGTTATTTGTTTCCGTTTAGCCTATGAAAGAGCTTATTGAATTGTTACAGCTTTCATTCTTCTCTTATAAGCCGTTATAAATGGGGATTTGCTCTAGTTACAGAGGTTATGCTGTCTAATTTTCCAGAAAGCATAACCTATCTTTGGCATACTCGGTTGTTAAATTTTATTCCAAACATTAATCCTTTTGGATTAACACCACACCCCGTCATTAATTTAATTACCCCATTTCTTTCTCGCTTCTTAATTCCCACCCCCGTGGCGTCCATTTTCACGATCTTTCGGGATCGGGGCGCTACAATATTTGTATTTTTGATACAATTTTATTATTTATTTATTTGTATTATACATTTTGTATTATATTATGTACAATTATATATATATATATATTTTAGTTTTATGATTTTTTATTATATTTGGGTACAAATAAAGAGTTAAAAAGAAAAAGGAATTAAAAATAAACTGAATTAAAAAAAACTGAATTAAAATTAAAAAAAATGGCGACGAATACTTTTTTATCCGTTGCCTTAGTTAGACAACCATTTACGACGACACTTTAAGGCGACGGACACGTTCCATCGCTTATTCCGTCGCCAAATGGAGGCGACAGAAATGTCTATCGCCTTATTTTTTTAACGACTAAATTTATGAGACAGACAATTTTCGTCGCCATTCCGTCGCCCGTAAAATTAGCGACGAAAATTGGCCATCTCCGTCGCTATTTCGCTATTTTCTTGTAGTGTAGTTTATAAAAATAACATTGCAATATATTCAATTTGTTAATATTCGATCACATATTCTCTAATATGCGAACAAGAAATTTCTAATACAGTGACTACATACCATGGGGGAGTCGAGACAACTAACACATAAGTTACATAAAATATATTTTACTTATTCAATGACATTTAGAGTCAGTGGCGGATTCAGAATTTTAAAATTGAGGGTACGATATACAAAAATATATAAATAAATATTCTTCAAAGTTTATAATCTCTAATTAAAATTATTATTCTTAATTTTAAATTTCTAAGTCCAAACCCAATTCAAAATCAAATCACTTTCATTCTTGTAAAATTCAAGCCATATGTATATAAATTCAAATTTTCAATTCAAACACAAACCCCTAATTTAATTGAAATTTTGATTGGGCAAAAAAAAATATGTAAGCAACACTAAACATAAATAAGAATTCTAGTTAATAATATACATACAAAAAATCAAGAATGAAAGAAAAAAAAATAACATTAACCAATCGAGAGTGTTGTTTATGCACTTCTCAATTTAAAATCTTGATGTCTTGTTCCTATATTTTTATATATGTATGAGGTTTAAAGATGAGTAAGATGGCGATTCACGAATTAATGATTGATTGGTTATTGTTAATATTATTATGGGTATGATTCAACATCTCTTTTTTTGTGATAATATTATTCACCACGTGTCAACTAAAGTACTCAACCACTAGCTACTTTAGTTTTTTCATCTTTATGACCTTAATTAATATTCTCCAATATCAAATAAATAATTATAAATGTATATTTATACATATAATGCATATATACAAAAAAAATTTGGGGGTACAACTGCTACTATTTAGAGTGTACGTAAAAAAAGGAGTAATAACCAAATTAATCATATTTAAAAAAAATTCGAGATCCGTTAACTTAAAACCAAAATTCAAACAAACTTATAATTTTAAAAAGATATTAATGACAACAATGTATTATAAAGACGTATAATTTCTAATATCATGATTGGTTTTCTATCCGCATTTGCTGACAGTCTGGTATGTGATGTCCAACCACAAGATTTTTTATTTTTTTATCCAACAAATGGCTTTAAAGATGCATAATAGTTCGATATGTGAAATCCAATCACACCGACATTGTCACCTGCCATTTAAAGACTAAAAAAAATCATGAAATCACATTGATAAATCATAAAATGCAGCTACTAACTAGAGCAATGATATTGCTAATATGCACAATGAATTATGCTAATATTTTTTTTATAAAATATGTTAACCCGAGAAAAATCAAAACTATACACATAACTATCATTATGAAATAACAAATATAAAGTATTGCTAATATATTATAGATGTCCATGCTAACACTAACTATAAACAAAATGTGTATAAAAAATGTCACGTATAATAAGAACATCTTGCACGCATGTTACTAACAAAAGCAACGATATTGCTAAAAAAATACAACTGCTAACAGAAGCAATGATATTGCTAATATTGACAGGTAATTATGCTAAGATATAAAATATGCTAACACCATGGAAAACCCAAAACACGCTATAGGTCAAACAAACGCAAAGTATTGCTAACACATAAACCTTACATGTATGCTACTAACAAACTAATTATTTGCTGATGTAATATATATGGTTGCTAATAACTCTTCTACATCGTTGAAAAACACATCAATTTTGTAGCAGATCAAACAATTTAAACTAACTTATTATAAATCACTTGAATAAAATCAAACATATACAAGAAACAATTTAAACTAACTTATAATATATATTTATAATTTATAATTTTATACACTAACACTACGTCAAAAATATTGTTAAGATTTCGAAATTAGTACAATATATATCGTAGACATAATTTATATTTACTTGATCCAATCAATTACTTGCGTAATTATATGCTACAGTTTTTGGGGAAGAGTTTTTTTGTTGAAAATCTTTATATATATAAAAATATGTAATTATGCCTTAATTAGTAACTACAGTTTTCCTGCCTAAACTTGCTTGCCCAAATTAGTAAGTTCACTTAATATACATTAATTTAATTATATATCATATCTTTATATAATATAACGATGTTTTATATATACATATATATAATATATATAATAATTAATATATGTACTATAATATATATAAGTTTTAAATAATTATTATGAATCAAATTAATTAAATACTAAGTTTGATTTTAAAAAAAGGACTACATCAATATAACAAGGCCATTGTCAATGTTCATTTTTTCTTTTCAATTTTTTTATACTGATTGTGAATTGGCATAACTTACATTTTCTCCGGTTATTATTATTTTTTAAAACACTCTTTCTTTAGTTTTTATTCAACGCAATTTTTATTTTTTCTTTTAGTCAGAACTTCCATAATGTTTAGGGTAAAATATATACCCATATATTTCTTTATTTGGGTAATCACTATTTCATTGATATTACTAAAAGTATATATATGTTGATATTCAAAAAACTCAATAATGGAAAGTCACTATTAATTAGAATGATTCGAAAAACTATTAATGGAAACTCAACCAATATTCTAATAATAATTAAATTGAAAATCAATCCCTATTAATTAGAATAATTAATGTGCATTTAATTAGGTAATAAATGAATAATCATGCATGATTATATTCAATCGGTTATTTTTAATTAATATTCATACACCAACGATTGATTATCATCATAGATCGATTATATAAATTTGTTATTCCATAATTTTTACACAACTAGATGTATGCAATTTGCAAAGGAGATCGGAATAGTAGTCGAAAACTAATATGCAAGAAGAAGATTTGTCATAATTGAAGGTTGATATATATCACATATTATGAATATTCCTCAACAATTATCGAATGTTAGTGACAAATTTTTTGTTGAATGACCATGTTGTTCTAACTTTATTTTCTCATTTAAATTGAGATCACAAATGCATGTCTTTCTTGCAACTCTTTTTTTAGTTTCCTAATTTATGTGATTTTGTATTTCAATTTCTTAAAATGAGTTTGAATGCTCTTATATTGTTTGTCGCTAAGGTTTTTTTTTTCCTGTTGTAGAAACAAGCGCCACCATATGGATCTATTACAACTAAGTGAAACAAATGTCCCAAGACTAATATGGTTTTAGAGTTAGAAATAAATTATTTAGAATGAAAATAAATATTTTTTAGCTTTGGGGGCATGTTTCATTGATGTGAGTTTTGTTCACTTGTAATGATCTTTTGTAATAATGTAATAATAATAATTATTATTTTTATATAAATAGATATATCAGTTATCTTTTGTTTTACATTTCCAGTTTTCTCTCCAAATTTTGTAAGTTATATTAGTTTACATTGTTTTGTTGGAGACTTCTTTTTTTCTTTCTTCTTTTTGTATAAATATATTTGAGTGCACCCATATGTTTTGTTTAATTATAAATAATATATGATCATTTTGTCCTAATTAATCTTAATGTTTGTGTGCAAATATAAATGATAATATATATATACACATAGAGATGGGATCATGTTAGAACCACACACCCATGTGAGAACTGAGAACCAATCTCAACCACAGATCGCTCTTATATTGACGGTCAAGATCTGTCCCAAGATTGAAAAAAATGCGGTGACATATTTGTAATATTAGCGACTTTTTAATGAACTAAGGGTATTTTTGCAATTTACGAATTCTGCTAAAATAAGTCATGACAATGCTAAAAAAGGCCATGACGGTGCTAAAAAAAGCCATGACAGTACTAAAATAGGAAATGAGTGTGCTAAAACTCTAAATTGAAAAATATACACGTAAATTCTGAGTATTCATATATTGATAATTCAACATGAAACAGTGTTTGTTCGTGGTTTTTGTATAATGTCGATGACATTTTTTTATGCTAATGCTAAAAAAAAAGTCAAAAAAGCCATGACATTGCTAAAATAGGAAATGACAGTGCTAAAACTCTAAATTAAAAAATATACACATAAATTCTGAGTATTCATATATTGATAATTCAACATGTAACAATGTTTGTTCGTGATTTTTTTACAATGTCGATGACATTTTTTATGTTAATGCAAAAAAAGGTCATGCTAAAATAAGTCATGACAATGCTAAAACAGGTCATGACAATGCTACAAAAGGTCATGACAGTGCTAAAATCCTAAATTAAAAAAAAATATACACTTAAATTCTGAGTATTCATATATTTTTCGATTTTACCCTTATTAAGATTCAGGGGCAGCGAAGTTGAAAGTTATTACGAGATTGCCACCGTATTTTTTAAAATCTGGAGCAGATCTAGACCATCCAAATATACCAGATCTATGGCTCAGATTGGTTCTTGGTTCTCACCTATGGTATGGTTCCTTCTGGAACCCAATCCTATATATATATATATATATATATTTCAGATATTAGCTAGAGATGTTCTGATTCATAAATTATTGATGACGATTTAAGATTTGTCTCAAATTTGTAAGGAATTTTCTGCAAAATGAAGAATCAAACAATTGTATATCCACCGCATGAAAGATGACATTATCAAAGTTTTGGGCGTACATTAAGTATGCAACATTTTTCATAACTATGACCGCATTCAGGTGGTTAAGATATGGTCATACCTAGAGAGTAACTTTTAATGTTTAATTCCATTTATTTGATTGAGTTGATATAAATCAATTATACCTTTTTTAGAATATTAATTAATTATACTAATTGCTATAAACTAGACTAATTTCACACCTGTGTTATTATAGTGGGCTTTCCATACACCTATATATACAACATATTTTAATTAATATTGATGACATTTTTTTAAATGATTTTTCACAAATAGGTGAAAAATAGTATATTTGTAATTTTCTTAATTAGTATCTGTGTATGTGGGTGCACGCATTTGCAAACTATTATATAGATAAAAAAAATGCAAACTATTTTATAAATTTAATTTTATTAAATCATGGGTAACTGGAAATATCATGCATGAAAGAAACATTATAAGACTATTAAAAACCATCAATTTTACATAAAGCTATATTTATTTTCTATCTTATTTTAACGTCAACTTAAAAAAAATGTATATATACGATTTTTTTTGCATTAAATAATATATTTTTATTGAGATTTTGGAGAAATAACTTATTATTAAGAAATTGAGTACTTTTGATGCAAACTATTATCAACAACTAAAAACATATTAATTTCTTCTAAAAATATTTTTATTTCAATTATAGATTTTTCTTAATTTCATGTTAAATATGATAGAATTATTAGTCTTCCGATCTCCAATAAATATAATGGGATCATGCAATAAAGATTAGAAGGAAATTTTAATAAATCCATAAAATTACACATAATATATATATATATATATATATCTACTCCCTATTATGAGTCGAAAAATGATATTTTTAGACCCATTATTTAATTCATACTCACTTATATTAAAAATATAATTTTAGTTTTCTCTTGGTGAATGCATTTATGTATGGTTTTTTTTTTTGTGGGGTTTTTTTCGGGATTGAAATTTCATGTTTGTAACGCCCCAAACTACTTCGTTTGGCCACGTCACTTAACAGACAATTTACTTACTTAATTTTATGCACTTATAATAAAATGAGCGGAAGCTTAGGTCAAAAGGCATGAATAGGCATGACGTCATAATTCTCAATGTAAATTTTTCACCAATTAGCATGCAATCTATCGAATCTACACTATCACAAAACATAGTAGTGGACGGAAGCATTGTATAATTAAGCCCATCCACATTAATCATACAATTACCTAACCTATCGGGCTCATAGGTCTTGCACAACCCGCCCGTCTAACACCCTGCATTTTAACATACATAATACAGGGTTCAACAACATACTTCATACATAATAGGCTCCGAGGTCGAACGACCCGCCTTTAAATTGTTTTGCATAATATCAAGTTATATACATCATAACCTACAAAAGATCGGGCTATTCTCATCCCCAATAATCATTGATCATAAAGCAAAAAGAGTGATCAATGTCATAATAATAATATGAGTGTTTCAAAAGGAGAGCATGCAAAAAGATAAACACAAGCTTGTGGGGTTCTCTTGTGTTCACAACGCTCCTACCCAGGCCTCGACTCCTCAACCTGAAATTCATTGAATGAATGGGGTGAGTATTTAACAACATACTCAGTGGGGAACACTGTAAATAGTTATAGCCAATTGCACAAGTGAAAATATAACATATGGATACTTCTTTTCTTTGTCACTACAAGAAAATCGCTAATAGACAACAGTTTATAGACAACGGGTTTTCTGAAAACCGTTGTCTTTACAGAGATAGACAACGGCTAAGCACTCACCCGTTGTCTATCTCCGTGTTTTTTTATTTTTTTATTATTTTTTTACCTGCAACGGACAAAAAAACCGTTGTCTTTATATTAATAGACAACGGCTATATCCTGACCGTTGTCTACCTCCGTTTCTTTCATAGACAACAACATATAGACAACTGCCACTTACCCGTTGTTAATTAACAAGGGGTATTAAAGTCATTATATTTTTTGAATCCATTAAAATGACACCGTTTTGACTAATCGACCTCCTCCCCACAAACCATCCTCCCCTTCGATTTCTGCTCTACACCCAAAACTAAATCATCATCATCGATCTCTAAAATAGGTCGCCTACCATCATCTTCATCACAGGGAGAAGATGCATCCACGATTCCAACATCATCTTCAACCTTTTGCGACGCTAAACACGAACCAAAACCCATCAAACGTTGCCCTTCGGATCCAGATTCCACTTCTGAGCATGACAGATCCTGAACTTTTGCATCATGACGACGACGAGCAATCTCTTCCTACCCAACCCTCAACTCATCAATTTGGGGCAAATTAACCTTCGATTTACCATAATTTCCCAAATTCAACACAGATCCCTCTTTCATAAATGGCAATAGCTTTTGGAGTTCCTTCTTCGTAGCAGAAGAGCGAGTATGATGACGATACAAACCCAGCGATGATGTATGTATCGATCTGGAAGAAGGTGACACAAACTTGGATCCTTTTGAAATTTTTGATGAATTTGAACTTTTTTTGCTGGGTTTTTTTGCGATTTTGCTGCTGAAAGGGATCTGGGTTTTTATTTTTCTTTTAGTGTCTTGATGGGAAGTGGAGTATGTTGTGGTGATTAGGGATGATGAACAGAAGGGCTGAGTCAACGATCTCCGTGGAGATAGCTCATTCTCAATTTTGAAGCTGAATCAACTCGAGGCATTGTAAGCTACAACAGCCTGATATGATCTTGTTTTCATTGTGCCATTGATTAGTTTCATTTTATCAGTAATCATGTGTTGCTATCTTCACAGGATTTTGAAAAATAACTAGCAAATTGGTTTGATCCCCTCAACACTTTCCTTGATTCCTAACTTAAAATTTTTGTGAGTAATATTACTCTTCTCTATTAGTTTTGACTTCATTTCAATTGTGCGTAAGGTAAGATCACGAGAACCAGTGCTTGAAAGAAATTATGTAATGTGTACGTGTTGTTCTTTCTAAGTTGATATTGCATCTTTTAATGCCTCTAATTGTTTGCTGGAGTTAACCTTTTAAAATGTTTGGCTATGAAGGATTTATGTTGTTATGATTTAAATGAAACAGTTAATAAATTTTATGCCTCTATTGATACTATGAATTTGTGTTATACTATGAATTTGTATCGGAAAATTTTTAGCTGTGTAGTTGCTTGTGTGCAGATCTTCATACTTTTAGCTGGTAATTATTTGAAGCTTATTCCTATTGAATTGATCAAAGCTTATAGAATCCATCACTTCTTCTAGCATTTGGTGGAAAAGGGTATACATCCATCACTTTTTCTTCTATTTTAACAAATATGGCTAAGATATTTTCATAAGATATGTATTGTTCTACTTCTTTTCCACCCCATATAGCATTTGTTTCAGTGGTAGGGTGTACTTATTCTTTCATATGTCATTATTCAATATGGTTGATGATGACGGGTTATTATAGATTAGCGTGTATGTATGTATGCGTCTATTCCTTTATATCCTCATTGCTTTTCTGTCATTACAAGAAGAAGATAAATATATCTGAACACAAAATTGTACATTTCGAGCTTTCATTTATTTTATGTCTTGTTAATTTGCTTCCAACTATTCTAGTAAAATAAGGAAATGTTTCAAGATTTGGCTCCATTGCTGTGGAACTCCTTTGGTACAATTGCTGCTCTTCTACAGGTGTTTCTAACAACTGTCAATTTTCTCTGGTTTGCTGTTTTACAGGGTCTGCCAGCTTGTTGTTTGATATATTTAAGTGAATTTACATGAACATCTTCAGTTTTCCAATTGAAGGTACTTTTGAATAATGGCATTGTTTTTTTTTTCCAGTGATGATGTATATTTATTATATAGGTGCTTAGTTAAGTTTCATGGGTTTTACCAATTTGTTTCAGAAACACTCAAAACAGTTTGTGTTCTAAGCAATAAAAAATCTAATGAGCCCACAAAAGTCAAAGTCCTTTCTGAAATAACCAATTCTTTGCACAGACTTTTACAGATAGAAAAGCCAATCCATTTGAGATCTAATAACCTAATTTGTATATAATCCATTTCACTATATAGGAATTAGGTGAATATTTTTACCGAATGGACGTCTCAATTGTAATGTGTATTGTCTTATTTTCATAACTGGATGAGAAAATTTGAAGGTTCTAATATATTTTCAGATTTATAATTTTATAGAGTTAGTTTCCTTTCTTTAGGTAGTATAAGCTTTTTTTTTTCAGGAAATAGTTTCTATTTACTCAATTTTATCACCACCGAACAAATGGTCTAGGAAATTCAATAAGGTTTGCAATGCATTTATCATCCTTCAGGTGATATATTCTCTATATTGCTTAATATTTTATTTGCTATAGTCAGCTAACCATTATTTTAGTCCTCCCAATAGGTTGCTTTCTAGAAAATATAAAATTTCCATCCTTTAGAAAAATATAAAATTTCCATGCTTTCAAGTAAATTGTTTAGTATATGTGTTATTTATTAGTTAATTATTAATTTGAACATGCTATTATTTCTTATTTATTATTTTGACAGATAATATTATTCCAAAAAATGAAATTGATGAAGTTCATACATTGCGGGGTGAGTTACATCCTATTTATTTGTTATTTATTAGTTTATATAAATTTTTTAAAATGACATTGATGCAATATCATATTTGATGCTAAGATTTTTATTTTATTTTGTTTGTATTTAGATAATTTGATGAAGGGGTCGAATTTAAAACGAGGCAACTCAAGAAGCAAAACGAAGAAGGAAAGAATACTTTAACTTTTTATAGAACTACTTGAACTTTTTAATATGTACAAATGTTAGGTATATTGTAGGATATTAGTCTTTTAATTTTCACATTCATATTATTTTGAATAAGTTGCCTAATGTATGATATACATTGTATATATATTTTGTTGTATGAAATTAATTATTGTTAAGTTTTAATTATTTGTTATTTTGTGAAAAATTTGTAATCAGGGTTTAAATTGTAAAATAAAAAACCTGCAAAAAAATCAAAATTAAATAAAAAGGACAACGGTCATTACTAGCGTTGTCTTTTAAAAAATAGACAACGGTTCAAATAAGAACCGTTGTCTTCTGACTAAAAGACAACGGTTGTTGTCGAAAGCCGTTGTCTGTATGACAACAGACAACGGTTATTATGATAACCGTTGTCTATCTTTTATGGCAACAGTTATAATTTACAACGGTTAAAATGACCGTTGTCTATAAGCTTATAGACAACGGGTTTTGGAGGTTGTCTATTAGCGTCCGCTAATAGACAACACCTCTATTAACAACGCCCGGTTTTTAAAGAGACAACTATCCTCAACCCCGTAGGGTCCAAACATCATGATGCCCCCGTTAATGAACGTTTTTATCCCTGCAGGGATGCCCGCAGACATACTACCCCCCATGGAGGACATTAATGAGTCTATTATCGATCCCGAAAGATCTCTTTATCGACCCCGAAGGATCTCTGTTATCTCTGGCCCGAAGACCCTTCATATTTATACAATCAAAGCACAACAATAACTATAACCTTACACGTGTTCACAGTTTAGAGTTACCCCATCTTATGAGACGCTTTAAATTCCTTTCAACCTTGAAATACTCATTTGCCGCCCACAAGTTGTCCACCTCGAGCCACAACACGTCACCTAGCACCTTTTAATCCCTTTTTCATTTTAGATGTCGAGTTATAAAATTAAATCATATTTTACACCAAACTCATGCTATACTTTGCTTTAAGGATCTCAAACATACCCACATACACAACCATGGATATACAAGCTCATTCTATGATTTTGGACTCAAAATACACATTAAAACTCTTTGAAACATTTAATCGAGCACATTATGTGCACTTATTTAAACCACATGATCATGACTCAATTTAAATCCTTTAAGCCCAACATTTCAAATACAAACACCTTCATCCTAGGGCTCTAACATACATGAAAATCAACTTCATAAAGACATCACAACACCTCCAACCAAACATCAACAAAACAAGGGGAAATTAGGGCAAAAATCCAAACCCTAGCAACAATGAACCATAGGAATTCGATATAACTTCACATATAGCTTCAAGGAGGTAAATAAACCATAGGTTTGAGATATCAAGGCAAGAGGAGTAATAAAATCGAAAACCCTAATTTTTGGGTATGAACCATAGATTCGATTCAACAAGAAATGAATGTTTAATCCCAAGAAGAAGAGGTATAGAGGTTACCTTAGTTGATGGATGATGATGGAAGGATCTACTCCAAAAGATGAAGAGTTTCTTGAGAGAGAATTGAGAGAAAAATCGCCCAAATGGAAGAGAAGAAATGAGGAGAAATGGATAAGTGTTGTATTTATAGGTAAAAATCCGGACAGAAAAGTGTCCCAGCCCGCGCGATCGCGCACCTCCCACGACCGCGCGAGGGGGCTTTCGGCGACAGCACCCCGCGCCCGTGCAGTCCCGTGCCCGCCCTGCGAGCGCGCAACACCCCGCGGGCGCTCATTTTGCTCAAATCAACCCCCGAACTTAAATCGACTCCCGGACATTCTCAACTCCATTTCACTTGACCCCCGATCAACTCAGCGTTAGGGTGTTCAAGGTATGACAAACATAAATTTAAATATAAACACTCTCATTCATTATCATATAACTCGACAAATTTTAATATTAAATGCTAACATGTATTATACACTTAGTATAATACCACCGTGTTATGACGTATCGGCTCGAGTGAGACAACCTGCACAAAACAACGGCATAAAATACGAACATACCATCATGATTAATATTCAACAATATTAATTCAACTTCATTTTCCAAAATTATAATTTATAATTTAGGAAAAAGGGTCGGGGTATCACAATGTTACACTTTCTTGTATTTCACTTTGTCTTTCATTATCAAATTTATAATTTTAATAATATTTATTATAAAATAAAAATTAATTATAACATAAATAATCATAGTCAATAATATTTATCAACAAAAAAAATTAAAAAAAATATAAAACATAATTTTTTAAAAATCATAATCTTCTTAATCTTATCTTAATCTTAATATATATAAAGACAAATAGTATACTTTAAATAGCAGTTCTAATTTTCCCGCCCACTTACACTTACCACAAACGGAAATAACAATTATCCCACATCGAATTTTAAAGAGAATTATTTTGATTTAACATATTATAAATTCTAATGATCAACGATGAAATTCTCACACATTTCTTGGTCTCTTATTTGAGAACGAGCATAATGTTTGATTTTATTAGTTTAATATTTAAATACATATTAAATATTTGAGTTAAATTTCAACAATTAAATATGTATTTTTGAAAATGTATTCAAGTTTAATAGTCAATAATTTATCTTGTCACTGTGAATTTAAAAATGTGTTTACATTTGTAATTTTAAATATATTTTATCAATTAAATTATATTTATTTTAATTTCAAAATTAAATGTATCCTACATTGAGCACCAACAAATATTGAATAATATTTATTAACAATGTAGGAGAGTTAGGTGCTATTGTTGGATAATACTTTAGCATCGGCTCACACTTAGTTGAAGAATTAGGTGCTATTGTCATCTTTTTAAGGTTTTAGATCTCTTTCGATCTTCAAGATGGTTGGTCTTGAACTAGGATTATCAACTGATTGTGCTCCTTGAACTGAGCGGTTGTTGTTAATACTTTTTAGATCTTTTACTGAGAAGAGCTTCAGCTGGACTTGAAGCGAGTATATTATGACCGTTGGTTTGTGGCAGGTCTCTTGAGTGATCAGAGGTTTGTTGGTGCATATAGTCGTTAACATGATTATTGTAGTCGTTACTATGTCGTTGACTCTTTGGGACGCATTAACTTCGTCGATTGTGCAGTCAGTGGTCTTGGATTCGGACCTAGCTGTTTAGTTGAGTTATTGCCTCAGTTTGGCTTCTGAGAGTCATTTTTCTCTTTATTGCTTGAACGACTTTTCAACTCAACTAATTTTGGCCATCGGTTGGGTTGACTTGGATAACAGTTTGACTGACTTATCTTTCAGTTTTGGCCATCAGTTAGATTGACTTGGACTTCAGTTCGGTTGACTTAACTTTCAGTTTGGCCATCAGTTAAGTTGTCTTGAACTTCAATTTTGGCCATCAGTTGGGTTGCCTAAGCCTTCAATTTTTCTTTGAGTGCTTTGACATCTCATCAAAACTTTACTAAGACTTCTTTTGATTATTTTTGCTAACAAATGTATTTTGTACGATTCTGAATTAATAATAATTATGAAATGTAGTTTGTATTTTTTTTTTTGCTTCAACAAATTATACTAACAACCAACAAGTCAGTTCTGGAGTTTGCGCCTTCAAATTCAAATCATATATATTTTGAAAAAGAAATAAGTAAAGGGAATGCTACTGAAAATATACAACAAACCTTTTGTAAATTCTAGCAACCTTGTATGCTATTTAATTTGAATGAATAAATTTGAATTTTTGGAATTCCTACTAGCTTGATAGCAATACTAGGGATTTACAAATCCAGCATTCAGTATTGACTAACATGTGATTTCGAGAGGTGAGACAAAATTATATAGTACACATTCAAACAGAGTTGGTAAATTTTAGTGTGTAATTATTTATACAAATAATATGATGTTAATATTTTCACTTTATAACATTATTAGATATATTACTAGCATCACAAATTTACTCAATTAGTATTATTTGAAATGGATTATGTAATAGTAAAATATATGGAAAGTTTCAAATGCTTTCGGAGTTGGAAAAACTGAAAAATAGTAAGTAGCGAAATTTTTTAAAGGACAATTATCTCACATCGAATTTTGAAGATGATTATTCTACTTGAATGTACTATAAATTTTAATGGTCAATAGTGAAAATTTTCACATCTCACACTTTTCTTGGGTTTTAAGTTCAGACTTGAGAACAAATAGTGTGTTTGAATTTACCAGTTTAATATTTAAATTAAAATTTCAAATTAAATATAAATATTTGAAAATTAATTTTACCAACATAAACTCATTTTTTATATATATTTTACATGTACTAGCCTTAATTTGAAGTACCTGTAATTTGTGAAGCAAAGTGACAATATTAACTTGATAAATAACTTAGATTAAAGAATTACTTCAAATCACGATTTAAATTCGATATTTTTAATCAACCGTAATAATAAAGTCGATATTAAATATTGGTTGGATGAGAGTCATAAGATATATTATTTCAATTCTAAACGCGCGCGCGCCAACACACATACACACACATATTTGTGTGAAAATTAATTTGAAAAATGGTCTTGCTAACTTGTAGAATTTTAAAAATCAAGATCCACATAAAAAAATTGAATTTTCAGAATATATATGTATTTTTGAGCTTATCAATTTTACTTTAAATATTTTTAAATTTGTGAATTATACAAAAGTAGGTGCTCAACTTTTGATATTTTTTAAATAGTTATAACTTAAGTACATATATTAATTTTACAAACTAAATTATCTCACATAGAAGAGCTAACACAATATTTTTAATTTGTAACAAAATATACACAAAAAAAAATTTCGAAGATTAGAAAATTAATTTTGCATAGTAAAAACTCCCCATATTCAACAACAAAATTAAATAAATCACTACATGTGGAAAAATATTGCCACATCATAATTATGATCATCGAAAAAAAATAGGAGTGGTTATTTTGCTACCAATAAAAAAGTGCTATTATTGCAACATTTAAAAAATTGTATCTAAATTGCAAGTTCATTCAAATATTGTAGTGACTTTTTTAGCGATTAACCCTTAAATATATTTTAAATGGTTAGAACTTATATATTTTATTTTTTCATATAAAATTCATCCCACGTAAAAGACTCAATAATGGTCATTCCACCTTACTGAATCTTTCAGTTGAGATCAATTATAACATTTCATTGTAATATTAAACTTTATAGAATTTCAATATTTTAAAATTATAATTCTGAATTAACAATATTTAATAAATGTATTTAGAATTTGCAAGGTAAAATATTTACATTAATAATTTTTATTATATTTTTGAAGGTAAAATATTTACATTATTGTTTTTTATTATATTTTTAAATAGCAAAAAGTCATATATTTTAATTTTTGAAACAAAATTTAGCTCACATTGAAGAATTAACAAATATTGTTGTACATAAACAACCTATAAATTCTGAGACCCAATAATGATTCTTCCATGTCTCGATCTTTTTGTTGAGATCAAGTGTAATATTTTGATATTTGCTTTTATCAATTAAATATTAAATTTTTGATGTATTTTAAATTTATAGAATATAAATATTGTAAAATTATTATTTTTATTAAATCTATCAAAATATTGGAATAAAAATTATCAATATATTAATTTATAATTTTTACTTTTTAAGTTAATTAATTATATATTAAAAAATTAAGACCCACTTCTATAATTTTAAATTAAATATATTTAAATGTTTGAATTAAATGTATTAATGAATTTTTATCAAATTAATTGTAATTATTTTTAAAATTTTGACGTGAACATATTTAAGTTATCAATTTAAAATATATTTTAATTATTGACATTTATATCATTTAACTTTTCAAACAAAATTTATCTCACATTGAAAAACTAAACAATATTGGTGTGCATGAACAAACTATAAATTATAGGGCTCAACTATGGCGTTTCCATGTTTCTTGATCTTTCTGTTAAGATCAAGTGCAATATTTGATATTTTATTTTATTAATTTAATATGGAATATATATATAATTTAAATATTTTTAAATTTAAAAATTGAATTAAAAATTTGACACTTACATTTTGGGCTCTTTAAAAAAAATAACTCACTTGACGAAATAGTACCCCACTTTTTCAAAACAATTACAAATATAACATTTGATTAATTTTTCAATTCAAATGTCGTATATAATTGATTGTATTTTAAGATTTCTTGATTGAATAGTTTTTTTTTACATAGTTGAGGAAATATAAATACTAAAATAAATTATGGAGATACCCAAGCCAAGGGCACTAACTCTACCATAAAAGCTAGCTCAAGGGTGGAGGATTGGCCCCTAACTTAAGTATCAATCCCCACCCATATGAGGATCCGATGTGGGATCATAACAGAATCATACTATTTGATTTTTGTATAAGTGAGTTAATAAAGTTACATGTAATAATATATAACAATCCATTATGGTTGCTTAGGTTCTAGGTGCTTTTATTTTTTATTATATATTATTATGTATTGATATTTACATATTAAATTTTTAGTTACCTTACATCTCATATCGGTTGTATAATGAAAATTGTAATGTAGGTTGTTGTATAAAAGCTCAAATTAATTTTTCAATATTTTCTATATCCCACATCGGTTGTAGATTCACAAATTGGAATGTTAATTGTTGTATAAAGAGTGGGTAATCTTAAATTGAAATTGAAATCTCAAATTATTTATGCAACTTTTATTTCAATTTTTTTACATCCCACATTGATTGTAGATTGAAGAAATTGGATATAGGTTGTATAAAAGAGTGAAAAATCACAAATTTTTTATTTAGTCATATTTTGAACCAAAAAGTTCAAATAAAAATTGATTGGTACCTAATTGTTTGATTAATGCCGTCGAGATTGCCTGGGTAACGAGGATTTAGCCTCCCTAATTTTACACCCGACTTTGATGTTTCTGGCCAAGTCTATTTCTACAACCTTAAAAAATACACAAATAATTTATAATTCAGCCGATCTAACAAATAGTTTATAGTTCAATCGATATAACTTATATATTTAAATACTAAATTCAAGATTGAATATGATTTTATTATTATTCATAAATATTATTAATAACATTCACTTCCATGTGCATTGCACAGGTGGTGTACTAGTTTATAGATGAAAACTGATAGTATCTAAAGAATTGAAGATTTAGTTCCTTATGTAAATATATATAAATTGTCGGAGTTGAATTTTTTAGAGTGGAAAGTAAAAATTTATAAGCTTAATTATGTCACATAAATTGGGGCACGCACATATATATAATATACATTATTATCTTCTTTGAACAAGATAATATTATTATATTTCTCATAAATATTACACATTATATATATTATATTATTATCCTTAAATTGAAAGTATAATATGGATATAATTGATAAACTAAAATTTGTAAAACATGACTATTCTTTTATAATAGCAGTAGATAATTTTACTTGGGTTTAAATCTAAATCTTGAGCAATCATTAGACGGACTTTACTTATGAGATGTACTTTGAAGTTTGAACATGTTGCGACATAGATATATTGAAGTACTTGAGTTCGTATAATAGAATATTCTTCTTATGATTTTTTATCCATTAATAATCAATCATTTAAGTTTATCCGATAAAATAAAGGGTCCTTCCTATATATCTTACAAATGCCAATTAGTTGTCCCACTAAGCCTACGTTTTCCTTTGTAGGCAGGATATATATTTGATTTATTCCAATATAGAACATATTACTTAAATTTTAGTTAAAGTGGATGACAATTTAGTAATATATTACAACTTTAATTAAGGTGGGTAATATAATAATTCAATAATTATCGCATTTTTAATCTTAATTTAATTTTATCATTCTAGAATGCAAACAATATGATGTTAATATGAATATAAATACATGATATTATAAACATATAATTATGCTAAAATGAATAGATAACATAACGAATAAATTTACATATTTTATGAGTATTTTTCATGTTAATTATGAGTATTTTTCATGCTATATATTATGAGTATATTTTAATGTCATTATGAGTACTTTTTAGATGTGTTGTAATTATTAAGTCTTGCTTCATGTATAATTGTGTACGAACTATGTGCAAGAGGTAACACTAGATTATAGCCATATACGACAATATCGAGTTAGAATGTTGATAATTCACTCTTAACATTCGACCTTAGGTAGTTCACCTATTCCAACACTAAATGAGCTCCAAATTAAAGGCAAGACAATTATAATTGTTCGTCACTAGCTAATTAGATGTTTTAATTTTTTTCTTAAAAAGTATTACCCTTTTATCTTTCTAACTAGGTACGGTTGAAAGTTCGGCATCAAATACTAATGATAAAATATGTTGTCAAAATCTGTCACCATATTATTGGAAACCTTAACCAATCACCTATCATCAATCCACTGCAAGAGTTCAAGCAATATACATAGACAAAAGAAATGTCACTTTCCTTTTTTCCCCTTAGCTTGATTTGAGATCCTTGTGAAACATACAGACAGCAGAAGTTGAATATTTTGGACACGAGTTATTTTATTATTTAACTTCAATCATACAATTTCATGATGCGTTGATACAACTAGCTAGCTCATATAGTTACACTTGAGATGTGTGTGCGCGTGCGTGCGTGTGCGTCTGTCTGATAGAAAGAGAGAGAGAGAGAGAGAAAGGAGAGAGAGAAAGTGAGAGAGAGAGAGAGAGAGAGAGAGAGTGTGACACGAGCGAGCCAAATAATACTCTTTTTTTCCGGAATCATGAAACCCTAATCCAAAGTCTTTGAAATCCAAGAAAACAACCAAATCTAGCTCAGCTCTTATATCCACCATAGATCTTAATTAGGCCGTCAATGATTCTGGAAAGTGAGCAGAAATGGTGGTGATTCAGCTGGAAAGCCCACTTGTTTCGTTGATGGTGAATGCGTAGCTCAATTCTTTAAACAACCCTAAAAAAGCTAGCAAATTTATCTACAAAAAGCAACCAACTCGAGCAAAAGAAATTAAAAACCTCAAATCAATCCTCTCTAGATTCTTGATTGCCTTCCTTTCCTTCATCTTCCATTTCCAGATTTAGCAATCGAGCTCGAAAAATAGATGGAAAATCACTCACTTCCACCGCCGTTCCACACAAGGGATCACTTCAATCTGCAGCACCAATTCCACCAGAATTCCGAAGACGAGCAAAGCGAATCCCCCGGCCTAAACATGGGGCTGAAGCGCACCCTAGACGACGGCGGAGGTGGCGACTCGGGCACCAAGGACGGAGGAAGCTCAGCCGCGGAGGGAGAGATGTCGGCCAACAGGCGGCCACGAGGCCGCCCCACCGGATCCAAGAACAAGGCCAAGCCGCCGATCATCATCACGCGCGACAGCGCCAACGCGCTCCGGACCCACGTCATGGAAATATCCGACGGCGGCGACATCATGGACGGCGTCGCCGGATTCGCCCGCAGCCGGCAGCGCGGCGTCTGCATTATGAGCGGCACCGGCAACGTCACCAATGTAACCCTAAGGCAGCCAGCGTCGCCCGGGGCGGTGGTGACTCTGCACGGCCGCTTCGAGATCTTGTCGCTGGCGGGTTCCTTTCTCCCGCCGCCTGCTCCGCCTAGCGCCACGGGGCTGACCGTGTATCTCGCCGGCGGGCAGGGGCAGGTGGTGGGCGGCAGCGTGGTGGGGCAGCTGCTGGCGTCGGGGCCAGTTATAATCATGGCAGCTTCATTTAGCAATGCAGCGTATGAAAGATTGCCTCTTGAAAATGAGGAGAATGCAGTTGGAGGTCAGGGGAATTCGATGGGGTCGCCGCCGCAGGGGGGCGTTGGAGGGCAGACGGCGCCGCCGCAGATGCTGGCAGACCCTTCGTTGTTTCAAGGGATGCCGCCGAATCTACTCAACTCCGTTCAGATGCCGAATCATGAGGAGTTTTGGGCCACCGGAAGGCAGCCGTTCTAGCTTGATTAGTTGATGATGAGATTAACTTGATCATTTGAGGTAGCTTTTTTTTTTTCTTGTTTTGATTTGTGATTTTAATTAGATGGTTAATTAAGAATTAATGACTCGTTTTTTGAGTATATTTTAGATGAGAGAATTGTGGTTTCCCCCCTTTTGATGTTCAGTAGATTGTTGGGGAACTCATTTTTTTTGCTTCTCACTATGATGACCAGTTTAATTTTATTGCAATTTAGGTTTTTCTGTGGATGTTGGATCAGTTTGATGATGATGATAATAATGATTTTGGTATGATTAACTTCTTAATTTTATTCTTCTTGATTATGAGTTTATGTCATCTTACTCTTAGTGAACATTATATGGGGAGCTTTTTCAAATTCAAATGCGGAATGTTCAAATACCCACATTTTATTTCCATCATCACTAATGAAATAGTGTTTATGTGAATTATCCATATAGCATTCTTGTATTAGCTATCGGGAAGGTCTTGTGTGAGTTTATCTTAGTGTTCAAAATATATAAGATTGGTTAAGATCCAAATTCAATCAAAAGTATAATTATGTTACTAATCATGAGTTTGGTTTCACATATTTTAATTTGTCTTATAAATTTTGATCCGTAAAATGATCTCATACAGGTTCTAATTTTTTGTTCGTTATCTGCATTACAAACAAAATATATATGAGAATGCATGACATTAGAAATGTGGATCCATTTAAGTTTGTTTAGTTACCCTTTGTCCATGTAGAGTCAATGAAGTATTTTAATATTTTTATTAAGCTTGGCATGCATATTCCATCAATTGAAACGAAAGATTCCGATTGTATTTTGAATCGATATAACGAGCGTAAAGATTAAGTTTAGTTTCTCGAGATACTCCAGTAGCACTACACCTAATTATAGTGTCATTTACCTCAAATCTGGTTAATCATCATATTTTTATAGTAATCCGTGAGATTACTGTAACCCTCCTAAGTAACACATGCTTACATTGAGGAAGGCCTTCATTAAAGCCATTGAATCTTTCAAAATATTTCACGAGATACAAATTAAGAGGGCATATTTTCCAAGATTTCATCCACAGTTTATGGGGCTTTAATTCTAGATCTCGATCGACTAATCTTGACCTCATTAATATTTATATAGTAGAAAAATGATCGCTTTAAAACCCTGTTTATATGATGTGAAAACATGTCTAAATATTCAAATTTCCCAAAAGTGCAGTTTAGCTAGGCAAAATGTTGTCCACCCCTCAAAATTAAGCATGGGCAATGTACATGTCATATGTTCAAATTGTGTGTGACAATATGTATTTAGGTACTGGTATGCACGTGCGCAGTTATGAGGAGTAGCTCTTTTTCGAGGCAAATTACAAAAATAAAAAATAAATTAAAAAAAAAAGACTGTAAAGAAGCAGGTGCCAGCAGGGACAATATAATGTGCATGCCTTGAGCGTTATTTCCGGGTTCTTGAAATTCAGGTTTATTTAATTTTTATGTTAGATCGATCAACAACTCCAAGATTTAAATCAGGAGACAATAATCTGATCAGATTCTTTGAATTCATACAAAAAACCCTTTAAATATTTTGCTTCCTCATGGTGCAACAGCCCATATGTTGCTACCATTTTTAAAGATTATCCATAGTCTTGAAAGACTATTAATTAATTCCAAGGTTCGACCCTCCCTTTTTTTCTCCTTTTTAGGTCAACATTTCATCGATCTCCATTACATGAAGTAGGTTCTTCACTTTGAAGTTCATTGCAACCATTTCCTATCCCCAACCCCCAAAAAAGAAAAAAGAAAAAAGAAAAAAGAAAAGAGAAAAAAGAGTAATGGGAGAGAGAAATATGCAGTCCCACATAATATGCATCCATTTAGAAATAGTCTCACTTTTGATTGCGAAAGAAAAAAAAAGTGTATAAATGACTGTTCTAGGAGTACATTCAAGCACTTTTAGTCCGAAATTTTATAGATCGGTCAAATATTATTGGGAATCGATCACGTGAAAAACACATATCCATTAAATGAAAATACAAAATAACACATTAACATGATTCGATCCCTAATATCTCCCCTGAAATTCCCATCGATTTTATCTAATTGCAGCTCTAATTTCTCTCCAATTCGTCTCTGCCTTGAAAGCTAAGTTTGTGATGTTGCAGATAAAGTATTTTGTTCGGTTACCAAACCCATATTACTGAAAGTTTTTAATTTCTCTACAAGAAAGTTGTTCTATAATGAGGGGAAATTAAGAGGCTAATTATCAAAATCCTGTCATTAAATACATTTAGTAACGGGAAATTTACTCTCATGGCCCTTGGTTCTCGCCTCTCTAGTTAATGATAAATAATAATAGTATGGAGAAGCCTCACTATTGTTATCATACATTGGAATTATATGGTCATTGTTAGAGATATACATGATATGAGATCTACATGATATGTGGTATGTGATATGTGTTTTTAGATAGGATTGAATATTTGTATCTTTATCCTTTCCTTGACGCACGTTTTCTCATGTATAACTATTGATTCATTCATGTAGTTTTATACATAATAATGAATAATTAACTTAGAATGTATATGGCCAAGTTCTCTGTCCAATGTATTCATATGAATTTCTTCATGGTATCAGAGCAGGTATTTAATACCTGACTCTGATACTCTTCCTCCCCACATCCTTTTCCTTTTCTTCTAACAGTACGGAAGTTTCTCAAACCACTATTAGTTCATCAACCCTTGTTGTTCCTAGCACCACCATTGCGACCCCTATTTACCCTCACAATTTTCCTGTTTCCATCGAACTCACAGATGCAAATTACTTAATCTGGCAACAACAAATCATATATAGCCACAATAAAAGGCTATGGATTGGAATCCTTTCTAGAAACATCACCACCAAGTCAATTCATTTTAACTGAAGGAACACAAAAACAACAAATTAATCCAGAATTTTGCACATGGAGCCGACAAGATCAACTCCTATCAGCATGACTCTAGTCTTCATTAAGTGAAGGTATCATGACACTGATTTTAGGGCTAACTATAACAAAAGAAATCTGGCAAGCGCTCCAGACCAATTTTGCCAATTTTGCTAGTCAATCTAAGGCGAAACTCATGCAATTTAAATTGCAACTTCAAAACTTGAAGAAAGATGACTTGAGCATGCGAGATTATATAGGAAAAATCAAGAACTGTTGCAACTTATTAAGTTCTGTTGGGCATCGTGCCTCTAACGAAGATCAAATATTACACATCCTCTCAGGATTGGGTAGCGAATACGATGTTGTAATGGTAACCGTCACTTCTCGATCTGATTCTTGGCATCTTCAAGATGTGCATGCCATATTGATGACTTTTGAAGCTCGTCTTGAATCAACCCGTCAAATCTCTACTAATAATACGGAGGGATCACAACCTTCAATTAATTATGTATCACAATCATTCCCGAAAAATGAAAATTTGAGGGGGCAAAGCCACGATAATTTTCATAACAATAATCAGTCTTATAGAGGCGGCCGAGGTTCCAACTGAGGTAATTTTCATGGCAGAGGTCGATCACAATGTGGAAGACTTACTTGTCAAGTCTGTGGCAAGCACAATCATACTACAGATAAGTGTTGGCACCATTTCGATCAGAACTATGGGTCTCAAAATCGTTATCAACTACAGCCACCACAAAGGCTGCTCTACACATAGCTCGTGTTCATTCCACTTATGCACTATCCGAGGTGAGCTATGACAATACTTAGTATTCAGATTCTAGTGCAACTAATAGATGATATAATAGATGATAGTATATGTAAATCTTTGTATATATGGTATCATCTCACCCGGGTGTTCCTGTGCTCCGGTCTCTTAGAAGAAATAAATTTCTTCTCTGCACTAAACAAATGTGATCTTCTATTTTTTCTTCTTGTTCTCTGGGAAAACACGTTAAATTCTCATTTTTGGGTTATACTACTAGCACTCTTTTACCTTTTGATTTGATACATTCTGATGTGTGGACCTCTCTTGTTTTGAGTTCTTTGGGTCATCGACACTGTTGGTGTTGGCCCAATTCTATTTCTCGGCCCAGTTTCTAATTAAATATCCTACCCGGCCCAAGCCCTAAACCCCTAACCCTACCTGACGGTCCATCTCCCTCATTACTCCTCTTAATTGAAGCCGCTGCTTCTCGATGCTCTAGAAGCCTCTTTAACAGGCGATGGATCCGCCTCTTCCATCATCGCTCACTTCACAGTTCTATCTAGCATTCACTCTCTCTCTTTCTGGATTTTCTCAGCTCGCTCCCACGGTTTCTCTTGCCGGAATCTTGTGTGTTGATTCCTATTTGGCATATGAGTGTTAGGAGGAGCTTTGGTTGAGAAAGAAAGATTAAGCGACGCCCGCCCCCTTCAAACCCTAGCCGCCGCTTCCTCTTCCCCTTGCCCCTAGTCTGGGTGTCTCCTGTTGCCGGAGTTGCTAGAGCCACCATTCGTGGGAAAATCTGAGCCAAACCGTGCCTAGGGCACACTTTTCCCACCAATTGATTCTCTGATTCATACTATCTCTGGCTGTTCTATTCTCTACTGTGGTTATTTGCAATATCTCTGGATCTAACTTGTTCTATTTTCTGTACTTGCAGCACAGAAGCCCTATCGCCCCTAGCCTGTGAAGAAGATCTGTAGATCCACCTGATCTACACCTCTGAGGCTCTGTCCAAAGCAAAGAACAAACTGAAGCCCAAGCTGTGAAGCTTCATTGCTGCTGTTCCTCCCGTAAATCTTCTGTAATAGCTGTATAGCCATTCTTCTGTAATTTTTGGCCTTAGCTACTTGAGTAGCAAGTGTGTGAGGCCGCTAGAGTAGGGAAACCAAGTAGTGTAACCCTGGCTAGGCGATACCACAACAGTGGTATCAGAGCCTGGTTTGTCTAGCCGGGGGCACTCTCCTTATCTCCATCTCACACACCCCACCGCCGGTAAGGGCCGCACCTCTCTCGCCCCCGTCGGGCTCCTAAAAATAGTAAGTCCGACCCCTCCCCTGCTTGGGAGGGTCGGCTCTGGGATTAACCCTAAAACCCTAATCTCCTCTGTGTGGTATTTGTTGATCATGTGATTTCTTGCTTCCACTCTGATCTCTGTTTATCCCTTGGCCTTCCAAGCCTTTCCCAAAATCTAGCTTATGGTCGGGACCATCTGGATTCCCCTGTGGGTCTCCTCAAAGCGGGTTGCCCCGATAGCTAATTTTGGTAAGGGATTCTCAGTTGAAAAGGAGGGTTTTCTGGGTTGTTTTGGTGTTAATTTTCTGCCTATTTGTTGCTCTAAGATCTCTGCATTCTTGGTAGTGTCTTATTGCTGTTGTTGTGATTCTTGGAAGGAATCTGATCTGAAAACTCTGTTTACAGAGTTGTTGTGGTTAGACTTAGTGTTTATAAGTCTGGTTGGTGGCCTAGTTGGGTTTTGGGATTGACCTGAGTGAACCCCTGCTCCACAGATCAATCTATGCTGAGAACTGGGATAGCCTAAGCTCTAGATTCCCCTTGTGCACCCTTCTTTGGGCCTGTGGAGTGTTTTCTCCTGTTCTGAAGTGATTTGGTGTTTACCCTGATATTCTTGTGGTGGAATCTGGTTCTTTGGTGAATTTCTGTGTTCTCTGTGAAATTCTGTGAAAATGAATAATCTGAGTGCTGTTCCTTTCAATGGAAAGGATGATTTTGGTGATTGGCAAACTAAGATTGAGTGTATTTTGACAAAAGAAAATCTGCAAGATGCTATATTTGAAAGAATTAATGAAAATGAAGCAGATAAAACCCTTGTTAAATTAAATGCTGGTGCAAGAGCTACAATTTTATTAAACTTAAGCAGTGTTGTTGTTAGGCAAGTTTCTCATCATAGATGTGCTAAAGATCTGTGGGATGCCTTGACTGCTTTGTTTGTGGCTAATTCTGAAGAGTCTGCATATTCTTTGCAAAACCAAATAATGACTTTTCAAATGGATCCCTCTAAAGATATTGATTCAAACATGCATGATTTCAATAAACTTCTGAAAGATTTAAAACTTGCTGGGGATGATACACTTGAAAAATATGCTCCTCAGATCCTTCTTGGTGCTATTCCTAAAGTTTTTTCAGAAGTTAAATTAGCCTTAAAATATGGGGGGTCTAAAGTTACATGTGATATGATTGTTTCTGGACTAAAGGCAAACGAGAATGAGTTGAAAAAGCTTAAGTCCAAACCCTTGCAAAATGAGATCCTATATGTCAACAGAAACAACCACAAGCCCTTTAGACCCAATCCTGAAAATCCAAGTGACATTGTTGCTGAAAGACACAGGAGGGAATACAACCGAGCTCATAACCTTCCCAGCAACACCAGAACCCACAACCTTTGTGAGATATACTCCCAACACCCCAGAAATCAAAGCCAAGCCCAAAGTTCTGGCCCTTTCCCTACCTCATCTAAGTTTAACCCTCCAAGAAACCAAAACTTCCCTCAAAACACTGACTTCAAATCCAAAAAGAATTGTTGGAACTGTGGGAAGCCTGGGCATTACTCTAACAGATGTAAACAACCAAAAAGGGGCAGGGGGTTTGGGAACAATCAAGCCAATAATGTCATGTATTTTGATCACCCTGAGCATAATGACAATCATGAAAATGGTGAACTATACATGGTGCATTCTGATTTTCAATTCATAAACTTTACAATTGCTGTGTCTGATAATGTGCATGAATCTGAGTGGCTTATAGATTCAGGTTGTACCTTTCATGTCACTCCACACAAGCACATTTTTCAAAACTTGCAACTTATAAATTCTGGTGCTGTTGCTTTGGCTGATGGTCAGCAATGTGAAATAATTGGAAGGGGTGATGTATGTCTTAAATTTGAAAATAAAAGCATGATTACCCTTCATGATGTCAGATATGTACCAAAGTTGAAATTTAATCTACTAGCTGTCTCCAAACTTGCTGATCAACAACTCTTTGGCTCTGTGAATCATAAGTGTTTCCAATTCAGAATGAATTCTATGTTATGCTTTGATGCTCCCAGAAAAGGAGACTTGTATGCTGTTCATGCTTACTCTGTGTCTGTTCATACTGCTAATGTGGTGCAAAATGATAAAACAGCTTTGTGGCATGCAAGATTAGGGCATATGAGTAATAAGGGCTTAGAAATTCTAAGAAAATCTGGTGCATTCAAGCATGATAAGGTTTCCAGCATGTCATTATGTGAGTCATGTTTAATGCGAAAGCAACACAAGTTGCCCTTCCCTGTGTCTGGTCCTTATCCTAAAGCTCAACTAAGTTCTGGTATTCTTGAGTACATTCATGCAGATGTGTGAGGACCCAACACATGGTGGTAATGTATTTTTCTTGTCAATAATTGATGATTTTTCAAGAAAGACTTGGGTGTTCCTAATGAAAAATAAATCTGAAGTCTTTGAAAAATTTTCTAAGTGGTCTATTGCAATTCAAAACCAAACTAATAAAAGCATCAAGTGTCTAAGAACAGATAATGGTCTAGAGTTCTGTAATCAACTTATGGATAATTGGTGCACTGATCTTGGGATCAAGAGGCACAAGTCTGTGCCTTACAACCCCCAGCAAAATGGGGTTGTTGAAAGGATGAACAGAACTCTCCTGGAGAGAGTTAGAAGCCTCTTGGCTGGTTCATGCCTTGGAGAGAAATTTTGGGGGGAAGCTCTTATGACTTCTTGTTATCTGGTTAATAGATCTCCCTCAGTTCCTCTACAGGGAAAACTTCCAGAATCTGTGTTCTATGATAAACCTATTTACCTATCAAATCTAAAAGTGTTTGGATGCAGTGCTTATGTTCATCAAAAACTCAGTAAAATTGAACCTAGGGCCAGGAAGTGCATATTTCTGGGATATCCTGATGGTGTTAAAGGCTACAGACTGTGGGATAAAACTCTGCCTGGATTTAAAACTTGTATCAGTAGGGATGTGTCATTTAATGAATCTGACTTCCCATTCTTAAATGAATCCTCACTTTCTGCTGCTCCATGTGAGGTGGAGAAACTTGAATCCCCTGTGTTTTTCCCTGTCTTGCCTAAGGTGGACCCTTCACCACCAGAATTTCCTGAGTTCAATGTTCCAAATGAACATGTGCATGATAACATTAACCCTTCTGATTCTGCATCCAATCATGACTCTGAATCTGACAAGCATGTGCATGTGAATGTCTCTGAATCTAAATCTGAATCTGAATATGAACAAACTTTTGAGCATGAACCTGAGCATGTAAACCTTGATAACTATAAACTGTCAAGAGATAGGCCTAGGAGAACAATTAAGGCTCCCACTAAGTATGATGGATGTAATTTGTCAATGTATGCCTTCAATGTATTCAATAATGTTGATTCATCTGAGCCTAAAACATATAAGGAAGCTATAACATGTGCTGAATCAAATAAATGGAAGGAAGCTATGAAAAGTGAAATGAACTCTCTGCTTGATAACAAAACTTGGGTTCTTGTGGAAAAACCTGATGCATGCTCTCTAGTTGAATGTAAATGGCTATTTAAAATAAAACAGGAGGTTGATCATGTTAGATACAAAGCAAGGCTTGTTGCAAAGGGCTTTACCTAAAAAGAAGGCATAGACTATACAGAAATCTTTGCTCCAGTGGTTAAATTTACTACTGTTAGAATTATGCTTGCCTTGACTGCTCATTTTGACTGGGAATTGAAACAAATGGATGTGATAACTGCATTCTTGCATGGTGAATTGGAAAATAATATCTATATGAAACAACCTGAAGGCTTTGAAGATAAATCATATCCTGATCATGTTTGTTTGCTTAAAAAGTCTCTGTATGGATTAAAACAATCTCCCAGACAATGGAATATTAAGTTTGATACATGCATGAAAAGCCTGAACTTTACTAGAAGTCAATTTGATCACTGTTTGTATTACATGAAATCCTCTGTGCCTATGTTCTTGGTGCTTTATGTTGATGATATGCTTCTGATAAGCCCCTGCCTGAAAACATTGAAGCATGTTCAAACCTGCCTGAGTGAAAACTTCAACATGAAAGATTTGAGAAATGCAAGGAAAATCCTAGGTATGAATATTGACAGAGATAGAAGCACACACACACACTATTACTTCATCAATCCTCTTATGTTGAACAAGTGCTTAAAAGATTTGATATAGATGTGTGTAAACCTATGAATGTCCCACTTGCATCCCATTTTCAATTGAGTAAAGATCAGTGTCCCAGAAGTGACACTGACCTGAGTGATATGTCTGGAGTTCCCTATGCTAATGCTCTGGGTTCTGTTATGTACCTCATGATCAGCACCAGGCCTGATATAGCCAATGCTGTATCCTGTTTAAGTAGGTATATGGCAAACCCTGGGTTGCCCCATTGGGAAGCTCTTAAGTGGTTACTGAGATATCTTAAGTCCACAGCTTCTCAAGGTCTAATTTTCTCAAAATATTCTGAAGGTGTCAAATGCATTGGCTATGTAGATTCTAACTATCCCAATGATAGGGATCAAAGAAAGTCTACAACATCATATGTGTTCACTTTATGTGGATCTTGTATAAGTTGGAAATCACAGTTACAAAGTATAGTTGCCTTGTCCTCCACAGAGTCTGAGTACATTGCAGCTACAGAAGCTGTAAAAGAAGCTATATGGTTGAATGGTGTGTTAACTGAAATTAAGTTCATTGATGATAAACCATTACTTTATTCTGACAGCCAATCTGCTATCCAACTTTGTAAGAACCCAGTCTTTCATGATAGAACAAAGCATATTGGTGTAAGATATCATTTCATAATAGACATAGTAGAGAAAGGAGAAGTATTGCTGGATAAGATCCCATCTGAATTCAACCCTGCGGATATGGGCACTAAGTGCCTACCAGTTGCAAAGCTGGAAGCCTGCAAAAAGTCCTTGAACATGGACTTAGGTTGAACCAAACTTGGAGATGCTTTGAGTTATCCTGACCTGAAGTCAGGGTAACAACTGAGCCCCTTGGGCAGTGTACATACATGGTTATTTCCCCTTTGGTGCAAAAGCTAGGTTGATTCAAGTTAAATGAAGGTCAATGATCTTGTGAGACCTGAGACTTGTATCTATGATTTGGGTTGGTCTCTTGTGTTGAGACTGGATTGAATACGCATAGTGTTCCTTCCTCCCTCTCTTAGTCTGTCTTTGTGATAAACTTAAGAGTAAAAATCATAAGGCAATGATGATATTCCTTTGTTTTTTTTTGGCAGGTAGCTCCTTGGTGACAGGAAATACCAATAGGGCCAAAGGTGGAATGTTGGTGTTGGCCCAATTGTATTTCTCGCCCCAGTTCCTAATTAAATATCCTACCCGGCCCAAGCCCTAAACCCCAAACCCTACCCAACGGTCCATCTCCCTCATTACTCCTCTTAATTGAAGCCGCTGCTTCTCGATGCTCTAGAAGCCTCTTTAACAGGCGATGGATCCGCCTCCTCCATCATCGCTCACTTCACAGTTCTATCTAGCATTCACTCTCTCTCTTTCTGGATTTTCTCAGCTCGCTCTCACGGTTTCTCTTGCCGGAATCTTGTGTGTTGATTCATGTTTGGCATATGAGTGTTGGGAGGAGCTTTGGTTGAGAGAGAAAGATTGAGCGACGCCCGCCCCCTTCAAAGCCTAGCCGCCGCTTTCTCTTCCCCTTGCCCCTGGTTTGGGTGTCTCTTGTCGCCGGAGTTGCTAGAGCCACCGTTCGTGGGAAAATCTTAGCCAAACCGTGCCTAGGGCAAACTTTTCCCACCGATTGATTCTCTGATTCATACTATCTCTGGCTGTTCTATTCTCTGTTGTGGTTATTTACAATATCTCTGGATCTAACTTGTTCTATTTTCTGTACTTGCAGCACAGAAGCCCTATTGCCCCTAGCCTGTGAAGAAGATCTGTAGATCCACCTGATCTACACCTCTGAGGCTCTGTCCAAAGCAAAGAACAAACTGAAGCCCAAGCTATGAAGCTTCATTGCTGCTGTTCCTCCCGTAAATCTTCTGTAATAGCTGTATAGCCATTCTTCTGTAATTTTTGGCCTTAGCTACTTGAGTAGCAAGTGTTTGAGGCCGCTAGAGCAGGGAAACCAAGTAGTGTAACCCTGGCTAGGCGATACCACAACAGGCACTATGTGTTTTTCTTAGATGATTATGTTGGGTTTCTATACTGAAGAGCTTGTCTTTGTATACATTAAACAATATTAAGATGAAATGGATTGAATAATAATTACAGTCATTGTTTGTACATTTATTTATTGTTATATTTATGTACATGCTTCCATATACTTGCATTGTAGATGATATGGTGTGGGTGAACACATAGTAAAGATCATATCATTGGATTCCTTGCAAAGTATTAAAAGGCTCGCAGTTTAGATGGTCCTGAACCAACCATTGTATACAGTAGAATAATCTGATATTTAGTTTATCTTGACTAGCTGATTATTCTGAAATACTTGTGTGTGTATTAAGGAGAATCACGATAGGATACTGTTCTCTGTTCTGACCCTAAAGGGAGAGAATAAAGATCCATAGAGTTTGAGTTCTTAACCCATGTATAGTGGCGAACATATATATATTATGTCTACTGCTTTGATTTATCAATGACTGAGATTCTTGATAGAATCAATAACCTCGATATTTTGGGCAGTAACATATACGTATATGATGGTTCGTGCATTGTATATGGTAACCATGTCCTGGTTAATCAGGTTGATGATGTCCTCTTAAGGAAGCACAAAGATCATGGAAGCCCTGCAGATAGAATAATAATTTATTCTTAACATGATACGGAAGTTGTGCAGTACTACTCAAGGAACAAGATATTAATTAATTATAGCTGTCAGAAGCTTGTATAATGTTTGGTGTTTATTTGTAGTGTTTTGCTGTATAATTTTGCATGTTTCATTTGTATTTTCTAGTATTTTGTTCTAGCTTACCTATAGGTTTGTGCGATTTTATTCTCTACTACTCTTATGGTGGAATAAGCTAAGTTTTGGAAAATTTGAGCTATTCGTACGCAATATTTCAATTTTTAGGTAATAAGGTGGCACGGCGCGAAGATAGGCCGGAAGAGATGAGCCCGGACCGGAAGAGATGCACCCGGAAGGAGGAGCAACAACCCCGCTGCCGCGCACCTTGAAGACAAAGCAAGCCCCGCGGCCGCGCGAGGGTGCTCTTGGCGGAGACACCCCGCGGACGCGGAGCCCCCCGCGGGCGCACGCATGCCATGCCCTCCGCGGGTGCGCGGTGTCCCGCGGGCGCGCGATCTGCTCTGTTCGACCCGATCATACCATTCTACACTCGTCTCTTGCCCCCTCTTCTAGAATGAACATATTCCTCTTCTTCCCTCCTCATTTTGGAGACAAGCAACCCTTGAGACACCCTAATCTAGCACTAGGGAGTAGGGATTAATTCCCCTAAGCCTACTTTGTGGACTTTTTCTCCACAAAATCCTCCTCCCAAATCTCTCACAATTAATGTCCATCACCATCACCTTTCCTCTCTCCTCCCACCATACATCTCACCATAGCCTCTAGCTCTCTCTTCTCTCCCTCTCACACGTTTCTCTCTCTCCCCTCTCAATTTTTATTAGATTTTGGGGGACATCAACATCTACCATCATTCACTCTCATTCACTCTCACCCCAAACCCATACCATTCTCTCCATTCTCTCTCTCTTTTCACACACACTACACACACTAAATCTCTACACCTCCATTCCTCACCATTTTAACCATCAACACCACCATAAAGGAGAAGAGGAGAAGAGGGAGAAGAAGGGAACTAAGCCAAGCTAGGAGAAGGGAAGACGAGAAAGGCCTGACGACGAGCATCCGCGGAAGCTAAGCTCGAAGGAGGTTTCTCTTGTATTCTCTTTACATTTCTTGGATGTTTGTGGGGATTTGTCCCAAAACTATTGAAGGATACTTAATATTGTAGAAGTTTGAGTTATTTACATTTGATTTATGAGATGACTTTCTTCTATGGTATTTGTGTTGTTTTGAACATGTTTAGTGGCTAATCTCTCTATTAGGGGGTAGAGGATTGATGTGGTTTTGATCTATGCTTGTTCTTGATTAATTGCTATTGTTGGAATTGTGCCTTTTCATGTTTAGGTACTTGATCACTACTTGAACATTGATAGGATTTAGAGGAGTCTTGATTGTGAATCTAAATCCAGAAATTGGTTCCTTCAACGTTAGGTGCATGGGGTTCTTAAGCCTAATATGTTAATCTTGCATGTATGATATAGCTAAGAGAAGTTTAATGGATAGACGGTGACAAGAATTGAAGTTAAACTAATTGGAAGGGTCTATCATATTTGTGAGAATAACATTATCAACTTGGCTTAAGCATAGTGATAAAACCATTGAGAGAATCTACACCCTAATACCTTAATCAAGCTTATTTCCTCTAATCTCAATTTAATTTATGTTGTTGCATCTCATCATCTTGCTTTATTGTCCATTTCAAATTCCTAGCATAACCATCATCAAGCCCCTTGTTCGAATGTTTAGATTTTATTCTAGTAGTTTTGTCAAAAGCATGTGTAGTATTTAGATAATTCTTTCACATAAAGTCTTTCTTGAGAGATCGACTCGGGTTAAGCTTATCGCCTCTACAATTGACCCCGTCTAATTGTGGGTGTGGTCCTAAGTAGTTGTCTAGCAAGCATAAACCGGAAATTATAAGTGTAAATTTGGACCCAATCATATAATTAATTAATGGACATTATATCTTAACCATGGGGAATGACTGAACTAAAGGAGAAAACATATTCGCAAATATGTATTAAATTAGTAAGTTAGTATTATTTCTTTAGTGGAATAAAAATAATACTTAATTTATTTTTATTTATATCCATCTCTTGGATATTAGAAATTAAATAAATTAGAAGGGCAATTTAATATTCTTCTAGATCCCTGTTGTAGCCCAATATAACCTAAGTGGACTAGGAATAGAACAAGAATTGGAGGCCCAAACCTTTATAGGGTTGGAAGATGGAAATTTCGCCCCCCTCCCTTATAATAAGGGAGGGGGCCACGAAATTTCACACAACAATACAGCCCCTCTCTCGAGCTCTCTTGATTCACAGGTTATCCACAATCGTTTCGTAGTTTGCAGCCCACCCTGCATCTAAACAAGGTCCGGGAATACAGTTAAAGATCAAGAAGTAGAATATGAGAGCTACGTAATTTTCAAACATCATGATGATTAGATAAGATTGAGTGTTCTCCATCAACAACGGGATTAGACCGTAATTCCGTGAGCAACCCGACAGAGTTTGTAAGTACCGGTTTCGATAAACTCTATTTTCTTTCCACTGCAATAGAATCGAAATTGGATTTGCATGTTAATTCAACATAGGATAATTAATGTCACACATAAAATTATGATTTGTATGATCTTAGAATTAATGGCATCCAAATAGATCATGTGGGGTACAATTTGGAAAAACCCCAACAATTGGTATCAGAGCAGGTTTTGGCTGTGCTATAGAATTAATTCGAAGGATAAGGGCCAATTGTCCATTGAACTTATTTGGGGATGAAGTTACATAAACTGTGCGGTCATGTTCATCATCATGTACTTGAAAATTATTGTGAACATGTAAGGTCAGAATGTAAAAACTTAAGCAAACAAAGAACACAAGGTTTGTAACCCTGTTCGATCAATTGATCTACGTCAGGGGGACTTATCAAGTTCGTGAGAAACATTTTACTACTCCATTGAATGGTTACAAAGGCTATTACACGAAGACTCCCGTCACTCGACCCATTTCCTACCCAGTTCAACCTCTTTCACTAAACTGTATTACGAGCTCCCCTCATAACCTAGAATCCCTCTAGTTCCCACAGAAAATCTCTCCCGAGACTCCTCTAAGTGTGTGTGAAAGTGAGTTTCAAACACAGACTACAAACGCAATGATCCAACCGATCAAACCTAGCCTACCCGAATACTATATGCTTTGAATATGAAGTCTTTTAACTCTCAGTCCTTCTGTGTATTCGTAAAAATTCGTGTGACCTAAACTAGTCTGAATCCCAGGCTATTTATAAGAAACAGTTATAGCCTAAACAAGGTATTCAGATGTCATATTTAGACTAGGATTTAACAAAGAAACAATTTCCTTATATAAATTGGAATTTCCTAGTTTAGATGTCTTCCTTGAATAGAACTCCTTCTTTCCTTCGTGATCTCCATCACGAACAAGGCAGCTTCTATTCTGAAATGTCCATCTTGAATCTGCAGCTTCAACTCGTTGAATCTAGCATGACACGTTTCTTGAAAACTCTCTGGACAACCATTTATATGATCATATATCTGAACATGATAAAGTACATGTCTTGATCTTCAATCAGATTGGCAGCGGAATGTTCACAGAAATGTCCAGAACATGTTATTCGAACATGAATAACCAAAACTTTTTGTGTTCTTTTGAGATTGCCATAAAATCTAAACAGATAATGACAATCCCGAACACTTTAGTGCAGATGGCACTAACAATCTCCCTCTTCGTCTTTATCTGGTTGCAAATCAGCTCTATGTTTTAAAAGAACACAACCCTTGAACTGTAGGATAATGTACTTAAAAACATACTTGGATGTTGTAAAGAACATCATATGACTCAGTTGTGTTTCACTTTGTTATCAGCTTGTACCTGCTCTGCTATATTGATTTTTTCTTTATATTTTTTTATCTTTTGATAGCAGTTTCAATTTTTAGCATATATGAATCATATAGGGAAGAAAAATCTATTCCATAACAAAATAGCTAATACAAGCTATTAGAACAAAAACAAAATATCTTGCAAAACGTGATACAAGATAAGTAGAACAGAAATTAATAAAAACTTATATTGCATTATTCCCCCTATTTGCCAGCGAAAAAGGTAAAGGAGTAATAAACCAGCAACTACTCGGATTTGTCAGGGTCTTGATCAGCATCATCTTGTTCAGATCCTCCTTCTGCTTCAGAACCTTCTTCTTCATTTTCAGCTTATGTCTCTTCATCAGCCTCTTCTTCGGTCTCAGCTTCCTCTTCCTCATCAACTTCTTCTTCAACAACCTCCTGCTCTTCTTTATGACCCTCTTCTACAGTCTCTTCTTGGATAGCTTCATCTTCCTTCTCTTGTGCTGCAGTCTGTGTTTTTCCTTACTTTGATGCTGGTGTAGACTTCTTCTGAGCAGCAGCTTCGACAATACTTGCAAGTTTGTGCAAGTTATGAACATTCTTAGGAACATCTGCTGCTGGGGAGGTAAAATCTTCTCCTGATGAAAGATCATCAATCATTTCTTGAATCTTCATCTTCTCAGAAGTATGCTCAAAAATCAGACGAGCGTGAAACTCCAAGTTTCTCTCTAAAAACTTCAGCACAACACTTTTAGGTGAGGATTCTTCAACTGTATCATCCATTCCTTTCTTGGATGACAGGTACCATTTGAACTGGAGGCAAAGATGAGGATCTCCTATCTTAGGAGCAACCTTGATCACAAGAGGCTTGTGGAGAGGAACAACTTTATCCTTCTTGGAAGAGACATTCTTCTTTTATTGCTTGATTAGGCTGTAGATCAATGAAGGATAGCATAGAGGCCCTTGACCACTGTAGATTCAGCATTGCTGATGATCTTGCCGAACATAAACTCGCCATAATTGAACTATTTTCTAGTTCCAAGGTGATACAGAAACTTCCCTTGAGCTTGAGTCACTACTGCTCTGTGCTTTGTGGGTAGCCAATTGTGGATCAAAATCCTAAACAGAGCACCATACTTGTGAGTCATCTTAGAAGTTGGAATAGTCTATGTATGTGATGACCATTTGTTGTAGATGCCCTGGGTCAGTTCCTCAGCAACCATCCCCCAGTCATCAATCTCCTTGTACTCTCCCTCAGATGCACATCCTAGGAATTCATTAATGAGATCTGGAGAAAACTGCAGCATCTCTCCTTCAACAAACACTTTCTGAAAATCTTCAGACTCAGGATCATCAATCTCTTTGGTTAGATTACAGTAGAACTCAGACACAACCTTAGGCACAAACTCTTGCACCTTCTGCACGGTTCCTAAAAGACCAGCTTTCTCCAACAAGGTATACACACCAGTGGCCAACAGTGTATCTTTGTCAAGCTTCTTCTTAGAGATCATTGGCCGCTGCTTCATCTTTTCCCACAAATCAGCATGCTTTGAGGAATGAAGGATAGATTGACTTGAAGTACCTGGAACACGAACAACATGTTTGAGTGCTTCAGACTCATGTTCACTTGATTGTGAGTAAACATCTTTAGGTACATCTTCCGGCTGAGCAGCTTTCTTGGCTTTCTTAGAAGGACCAGTCGTTTCAACAGCTTTCCTTTTCTTTATCAACACAGCAGTGGATGGTGGAGTGGTGGAAGCTTGGCTTCGAGTCACAGGAGTTCTGGGCACTAACTGCACCACAACAGTAGAGGTCTTCTTTCTGGGGGTTTTTTTTTTCTTGACAGATGATCTAGCAAATGGATCATATTGAGCAGATGCAAACAACTTATCCTGTTGTGGAACATGAGTCTTCTCAGCAGATTTAGAGGATAAACTCTGAACAGTTACTTTCTCTATTGGATCAGCAGCTAAAGGTCTGTGAATGACCTTCTTCTTTCCTTTTGCAAGAGCAGCTGCTATGGATTTCATCTTCAGACTTAATGGAATATCATTTTCTCTGTCTTCATCATCACTTTCTGCAGTAGAAGGTTGAGCATGCAAATTTAGCACAACGTTCCCTGGAGTACATGTTTCCGCAGTGCTCTTCTCTGCAGCATGTGTAGGCACATCTGAAGGCTTAACTGGATCATCAACAACAGATCCCTTCTTTTTCTGAAGGCCTTGAGCAGCAGGTGCTGTGACGATCTTCTTTGATGAAGGGACTGTAGTCTTCTTAGTTTTCTTGACTGCAGTTCCCTTTGTTCTTGCCTTCTTTTTGTTGACATCGTATGACTTCGCGGCTTTCTTCAAAAGATCTTGGATTGAAAGACTTTGGGTCTTTGTTTTCTTCGCAAAAGAAGTAATTTCTTGCTCTTCTGTTTTCATATCTTCTTCCTCGTCGTCTCCATGGAATGTTTCAATGAATTCTTCTGTATCTTTGCTCGAAGACTCATCACGAAGTACTCTTTGAACAGGCTTCTTGTATGTTGATTCACCTCAAACTTGTCTGTCAAACTCATCCTCCTCGTAGAAATGGCCTTGAGGTTTGGAATATTTAACTTTTCCATACCTCATTATGGGCTTTACAACTTTCTTGGGACATACAAGTTTTTGTTTCGGAGCCATTAGAAATATATGGGTATATGACAGGGATAAACAACAAGAAAATTAATGGCAAACAAGGGATGAAACGAAGAAAGCTTAGAGGTTTTATCAAGAGAAAAGGGTTTTTTATTTAAGAAATTTGAAAAGTGAACGTTCTCTCTAAACGACTAAATATATATATATATATATATATATATATATATATATATATATATAAGAGTATTCCATTCATAGAATAAACTCAGGTTTTCGTTAGACCAAGAAATCGAAGGAAAATTCTGGAAAATCAGAGATGACGATAGCACGTCAGAACTAGCCATTGACAAAGATGTACTCAGGGTTTGAATCATGATCATGTATATCTGTAGGAACATTTATGGGAATGTTCAGTCCCATTGTGCAGGAATGGTTCTTTCCTGCTGAGTGTGAATTAGACACACTCATACCCCTCTTCTTGGTTTTACTGAACCAAGCACACCCCAAGGGCTGCTCTGAGTTTCTCAAATTAAGCTGAAGCCAATCCCTTGGTGAACAAATAAGCTAGTTCATCTTCTGTCTTCATGTGTTCAATCTTTAGCACTTCTTCTTCAACCAGCTCTCTGATGAAGTCCTTGACCATCTTATCAGACACTGATCCAAACACTATATCATCCACATATACTTGTACCACAATTACTTGTGATTTTTCTTTCCTAATGAACAGTGTTCTGTCTTCTCTTCCTCTGTTGTATCCTTTGCTTACAAAATATGTAGTCAGTCTTTCATACCATGCCCGAGGAGCTTGCTCCAGGCCATATAATGCCTTATTTAGTTTGAACACAAACTCTGGATGATGTGGATCTTCAAATCCTTTAGGCTGTGCAACAAACACATTCTTCTTCAGGAATCCATTTAGAAACGCACTCTTGACATCCATCTGATATAGTTTAAACTCCATGATGCATGCCATAGCTAGAAGAAGTCTGACTGATTAAATCCTTGTAATTGGAGCAAAAGTTTCATCAAAATCAATGCTTTTAATCTGAGAATAACCTTGAGCAACCAGTCTAGCTTTATTCCTTGTAATGTTTCCAGCTTCATCAGTCTTGTTCTTAAAAATCGACTTACTTCCAACAATGTTGACTCCTTCAGGTTTCTGTACCAGATCCCAGACATCATTCTTTTTAAACTGAAGAAGTTCTTCCTACATGGCTTCTATCCAGTAGTCATCTTTAAGAGCTTCTTGGATGTTCTTTGGTTCAACCTTGGAGGTGAAACAGACATAGGATATCTCATCATACATCCTTTTTCTCAGAGTGCTCCTGGTCATCCTACCTTCATGAATATCTCCTATTACTTCTGAAGTAGGATGATTCTTGATGATTTGCTTCGAAGGCTTTTTGTGCCTTACTGTCTGTTCTTCAGCTTCTCTATCTATATCATCATGAACCTTAGGATGTTCAAAAATATCTGTGTGAACATCATCTTCAAGAGTATTGACAGTATTGTCCTGATCATCAAATCTGACATTGACTGTCTCAATTACAGCCTTTGTATCTTTGTTGTAAATCCTATATGATTTACTATTTCTGGAATATCCAACAAACATCCCTTCAACTCCTCTTTTGTTTTTCTTGCTGAGGTACTCTCTATCATTGAGAATATAACATGTGGTTCCAAACACATGAAAGTACTTCACTGTTGGCTTCTTCTCATTCCAAATATCATATGGAGTAGTGAGAGTACCTGGTCTGAGATGAACTTTGTTGCTGATGTGGCATGCTGTGTTGTTAGCTTCTGCCCAAAACATAGCAGCATTTTCTTTAGCAATAATCATGGTTCTTGCCATCTCCTGAAGAGTTCTGTTCTTCCTTTCCATAACTCCATTCTGCTGAGGAGTTTTGGGGGCTAAGTACTCATGACTGATACAATTCTTACTCCAAAATGTATCAAAGTACTGGTTCTCAAATTCCTTGCCATGATCACTTCTAATTCTGATAATCTGATCATCCTTCTCAACTGTGATCTTGCAGGCTAATCTCTTGAATGTTGTGAAAGCTTCACTTTTGTCTCTGAGAAAGTCAACCCAAGTAAACCTTGAGTAATCATCAATGCAGACAAGGATATACTTTCTTTCCTCCATAGCTTTCCACAGCCATAGGCCCCACTAAATCCATATGAATGAGATCTAGAATTCTCTTGGAAGTTCTATCTTGCACTTCTTTATGTTGGGAACTGGGCTGTTTCCTAATCTGACATGGACCACAGACTTTGTCTCTATCAATTCTGATCTGAGGCAGCCCTCTGATAATCTCTTTGCTGATGATCTTCTGGAGATTTTTGAAGTTGATGTGTCCAAGTTTCTAATGCCAGATCTCTGACTCTTCAACAGATATTCTTTGACATATTAAAGAACATTGTGTAGGAACATGTAGCTGATAACAGTTGTCAGTTGATCTCTTTCCTTCCATGAATAAGTCATTGTTCTTATTCATAACTCTGCAGCTTTCTTTGGTGAAGACTACTGTTAGGAAAAAACTATCAAGGAACCCCTAGATCAGGTTTTGATAAGATGTCAAAATTATTTATGAAAAACTGACCAAAATTCAAGCTGTACATCGAAGCTGATCAGCCCAGGGCATCATCGAAGAAGAACTCTAGAAGAGTCAAAGTCAACCAATCTGAAGAATGACCCACAAGTTGAAAGACACGTTATCCAGTCTAAAGTTCAACTTGGCTGAGGAATCATACCGATCAAAGCAAACTAACAATCGAGTCAGCTGAACTGAGAGAGAAAGGTGTTGACCAAAGATTGAAGAAGCTGATAGAATATCAGTTTATGCCAGAGACTGACAGTAGCCAACTGGAACAATGGCCAATCTCAGCTGACAAGCCCAGAACTGCCAACTGGAGCAATGGCCAATCTCAGCTGACAAGCCCAGAACTGCCAACTGGAGCAATGGTCAATCTCAGCTGACAAGCCCAGAACTGCCAACTGGAGCAATGGGCAATCTCAGCTGACAAGCCCAGAACTGCCAACTGGAGCAATGGCCAATCTCAGCTGACAATCCCAGAACTGCCAACTGGAGCAATGGCCAATCTCAGCTGACAAGCCCAGAACTGCCAACTGGAGCAATGGTCAATCTCAGCTGACAAGCCCAGAACTGCCAACTGGAGCAATGGTCAATCTCAGCTGACAAGCCCAGAACTGCCAACTGGAGCAATGGGCAATCTCAGCTGACAAGCCCAGAACGGCCAACTGGAGCAATGGCCAATCTCAGCTGACAAGCCCAGAACTGCCAACTGGAGCAATGGTCAATCTCAGCTGACAAGCCCAGAACTGCCAACTGGAGCAATGGTCAATCTCAGCTGACAAGCCCAGAACTGCCAACTGGAGCAATGGGCAATCTCAGCTGACAAGCCTAGAACTGCCAACTGGAGCAATGGCCAATCTCAGCTGACAAGCCCAGAACCGCCAACTGGAGCAATGGCCAATCTCAGCTGACAAGCCCAGAACTGCCAACTGGAGCAATGGCCAATCTCAGCTGACAAGCCCAGAACTGCCAACTGGAGCGATAGCCAGACTCAACTGATAAGTCCAGAACTGCCATTTGGAGCAATAGGCAGACTCAGTTGACAAGCTCAGAACTGCCAGCTGGGACGATAATGTGACTTAGCTAAGAAATCCAAAACTACCAACTGAAATTCCAAACTGCCAAGAGAGCTGAAGCCAGAAGACTCCTGGAGTATATTGCTTAAATCAGCGTATCATAGAATAAATGATCCTTCAAAGATCCTGGAATTCAATGAAGATCGATTGGCAGAGTAACGGCTACTTTAACCAAATGATCCAAGCGATCATTTAAGACCACATGCCATTGATGAGCCAACATAGCCACTGATCAAATGGACAATGGAGCTCAACGGTCATAAAATCACTCCTCTATAAAAGATGAGTGAATCAGAGTTTTAAACACTTTTCGCAAACATAACCTCTTGCCAACCATCGCATATACAAGCAGAGCTTTTCTTTCTCCCTCCCACTCAAGCTCAAGTGCAACGTTTGATAGAAACTGCGAAAGTCAAACTGAGAAGAAGAATTCACTGAATCAAGATATCCAGCCAGCTGTTGACGAACCAGCCAGGGTAGCCTTCTCAATTTTCAGCTATTCAAGATCAACCACTCAGCTCAATCAAAGGATCACATCAGTTGATACCCCCTTGTTCAAGACTAACCTCTTGAAGATCGAAAGAGATCTAAAACCTTGTAAAGACGACAATAGCACCTACCTTCCTAGCGAGCAGTTAGGGACTTCAAGTGTGAGCTGTCGACTAGCTGAGATAGCGAGCAGTTACCAGGTTCAGCCAACTGTCCTTCATTATGTAATTTGTAAAGGAACTCAAGTTATATAGTGAAGTTGCCCTTCTGCGGAAGGAAGAGAGGACGTAGAAGTTTGAGACTTCGAACCTCTATAAATCTCTTGTGTGTTGTACTTATTGATCATTGCATATCTCTAACTATAAACAACATCACACAAGCTGCACTCAAACTGTCTCAACTGATTATCAAGTTGGTGCATAGATAAGTTTCTTCAAGCGAGTCAAAGGGCCCTATTTTTCCGCATCTAAAGTAAAAGTTTTTGAATCAGTTTATTCACCCCCCTCTAAACTGATACCGACTCGTCCGGGACCAACAAGTGGTATCAGAGCGGTTGATTTTAAGGATCAGCCGTTTCTGCAGATCAACTGAATCAGATCTAATTATCTGTGCTAACATTCCAGCTATGGGAAACCATAAGCTACCTTTGTTTTCAGTTGAGAACTATGATAATTGGAGCAGAAGAATGAAAGCTCATCTCTGCTCAATTCATGAGAATTTATGGGAAGTCATTGAAGAAGGTCCAATCATCATCATGATGGATAATGATGCTCACATAGTTGATATCAATCAACCAACAAGGATCCTGAAGCCAACTAATCTTCTCACCAGTGTAGAGAAGAAGTTGAAGAATCTAGAGTTCGTTGCTCAAGCTGCATGATTCCAAACTCTAAATGAAGATCGTATGAAGGATACCAAGAATTGCACAACTGCCAAAGAAATATGGGACCTACTAGCAGATCTTTGCAGAGATTCTGAAGCTATAAAAGGAAACAAGCTCCAACTGGTGGTTGACAGGTATGAATCCTTCAAAATGCAGGCAGAAGAGTCCATCTCAAGCCTTGAATCTAGATTTCTAAGCATCATCAGTGAGATGAACAACCTTGGAAGAAGTTATCCCAATTCAGAGATGAATTCCAAAATATTGGATAATCTCACTGACGAATGGGATATGAAAGTGATAGCTACAAAGGAGTCAAGAAACCTAAACAGCATCACTCCAAGGGAACTATTTGGTTCTCTTAAAGCTCATGAGTACAGTCTAAACCGAAAAAGAGAAGCGTCGACATCATCAGCTCAAGACACAACTTTCTATGGCGAAAAGCCCAGGTTTAGAGACGCTCGAGGAAGAAACAGCTTCCGTCTTAGGAGCTCACCAGCCAAAGAAAACCAAGGCAGATCTTCAACTGAACGGAAAAGGGAGGCAACTGAAAAGAAGGAAAATCTAACTAAGGACATCAATGATCAGATTCAATCAGTTACCAAGTTGCTCGAAAAGTTGAAGAGAGCTCGGGATAAACAATCAGTTTCACCTCAGACTGATGAAATCCCAAAAGTTGAAAAAGCCTACCAACCAGCTGAATGGCCAGCAGAACCATTCAGGAGTGGCAATCGCAATCTTGGAGAATGTTTTCATTGTCATAAACAAGGAAATTATAGGTTCGAATGTCCAGAACTCCCCGAAGATAAGAAAGCCAAGGTGAAAAGAAGCTTCTTCAAATTGCAAATCTCGAGAATACTGTGCTGGATGATTCAGACTATCCTTTTGGAATCGAATCTGACGGCTACAGCTCAGATGATGATGAAGCATTATTCTGCCTCATGGCTGACCATGATGAAGAGGTTAATACAGCTGACTCTCAAACTTCTTTTTACCATATCAATGAAGCAACTGTCTCTAGTAATGAGCTTGATGTGAAACTTATGATGCTAGAAGACCAATTAGCTTCAATCTCCTGTTTGCATGTTGAACTGAAAGATGAAAATGATGAACTGAGAAACAAGGTCAGGAAACTGAGCATTGATCATGAAAGACTAGAGTATCTTGAATCCCAGCTTATAGAATTTGAGAAATTGAAACTAAGAACTGCTAATCTAGAGAAAGAAAATAAAAAACTCAAGCAAGAGATCCTTGAGAAAGAAAAGGTAAACCTAAAGTTCAAAAAGGGATCTCAGACTCTAGATGAAATACTCAGTCATCAAAGAACTAGAATTGACAGCTCAGGGCTAGGATATAGCAAGTTCACTGCCCTAGAAAAGGGAAAAGCAGTTGCTCAACCTAGTGAAGAGGGTATCCTAAAAGGGTTCATGAGATCTCAGGATCAACCAGTTGAGTCAAACAAAGGAAAGGGAATATTGAAAAATTCCCAGACCCAGCCTAAAAAGTTTGGTCAGTTCTATCAATCTAAAACACCCGGTCAGCTAAAGCCCAGTTTCCAGCCAAGACCATCAGTTCACTCAAGTCAGTCCACTCGTCCAGAGCCTCCAGTTCAACAAAGGCCACCAGCTCAGTATAAAATGCCCTCAAGGCAGACTGGCAGATCAGTTCACTATGAAAGGAAAGACCAGTTTAGATCTTAAACCTACCCTACTAAGCAGTTCAATCAAAGCACTTCTAGAGCCTCCAGTTCAACAAAGGAAAGACCATCAGTTCACTCAAGTCAGTCCACTCGTCCAGAGCCTCCAGTTCAACAAAGGCCACCAGTTCAGTATAAAATGCCCTCAAGGCAGACTGGCAGATCAGTTCACTATGAAAGGAAAGACCAGTTTAGATCTTAAACCTACCCTACTAAGCAGTTCAATCAAAGCACTTCTAGGAGAGATCAAAGAAAAACATTTCAACCCTATCATCATTACGATGAATATTTAGATTCCAGAAATGAACCAAGAGCTGATCCAAAAGGGTTCAATCCAATGAACTGGAAACATACAAGACATTGGCCTGATCGAAGAGCCCAAAAATCTCAAAATAATTGTGTGCTAGTTGAAGTATTTTATCCTACTAACTTTCAACGCAGGTACCATTCAACCGACTCAAGGAGAGTTGAAAGAGAGTCGAAACTGATGAAAAGATCTAAGTCAGTTGACTCTTTAAGTGATAAGAAGCTAAAAGTTTGGCAAGTCTGGATTCCAAAAATCTTAATGTATCAAAAAGGACCCGATATGAAACGGGTCCCTAAATGCTAATCTTTTTTTGTTGCAGGACAAAAGCATCCTATCTATGAAGAAAACCAAAGACATTTGGTACCTAGATAGCGGGTGCTCCAAGCACATGACCAGAGACAGAGAAGATCTCGACGGTTATGAAGAAATTAAAGGTCCACTCGTCACATTTGGAGATAATTCCAAAAGCCGAACCATTGGAGAAGGGTTCGTTGTCAAAGGAAAATTAGTTGTAAATGGAGTCTCCCACGTGGATGACTAAAGCACAAATTACTCATCATCAGCCAACTGTGCGATAATGGATACTCAGTTGACTTCACCAAAAACTCCTGCAACATAAGAGACAAGTCAACTGGAGTAATCTTGCTAACCGGTATCAGGAGAGGCAACATGTACATTGTTGACTGGTTAACCGGCTACTCAGAAGCTTACTTTCTCTCAAAAGGATCAACTGAAGCAAGCTGGCTATGGCATCATTGACTGAACCACCTCAACTTCAAAACAATCAACTATCTAGCAAAGAAAGAGCTAGTTGAGGGGCTTCCCAAGGAGATATACAAGAAAACAGGTGTATGCGGACCATGTCAAAAAGGGAAGCAAGTGAAGTCATCTTTTAAGAATAAGAATCACCCACCAGGAACAACTGACTGTCTTCAACTGCTGCACATGGATTTGTTTGGTCCAGTTAGACCTCAAACTCCAAAAGGCAAAAGATTCACTCTTGTAGTAGTTGATGATTACTCAAGATATACATGGGTGGAATTCTTGAGGAGCAAAGATGAAACATATGACAAGCTCACGGGGCTGATCAGAAGACTACAAACTGAGAAGGAAAGATCAGTTCAAAGGATTCGCTCCGAAAATGGAACCGAATTTGTGAATCAACACATGATCAACTTCCTCAACTAGCTTGGAATCACTCATGAACATTCAGCTGCAAGAACTCCACAACAAAACGGTGTAGCTGAAAGGCGCAACCGAACACTAAAGGAAGCAGCTCGAGCGATGATAGCTGATGCCAACATAGCTAAAGGGAACTGGGCTGAAGCAGTCAACATAGCTTGCCATACTCAAAATCGAAGTGCCATTGTAGCAGCCCATGACAAGATACCTTATAAACTGTACAAGGGTCGTAAGCCTTCTATCTCATATTTTAAAATATTTGGCTGTAAATGTTATATTCACAACAATGGCAAGACTCAATTGAAAGCTTTTAGTGCTAAAGCTGATGAGGGAATATTTCTTGGGTATAACTCTCATCATGCACATGCTTATAGAGTGTTCAATAAACGAACTCTTATTGTGGAAATAACATGTCATGTGGTATTTGATGAATTTGCTAATGAGTACAGAAACAAAGAAACTATAGACACATCAGTTCAAGTACTACCTAGTGAAACTGAAAATTCGCAGGACTATGTGGATCACATTGTTCTAGAGCGGTTTGAAGTTTCATTAGAAGAAGGCAATGAAATTGGCACTAAACTAGTTGAGAACAACTTGGTCAATGAAGACACAAATCGTGCTGAGACCGCAAACCCCACAACTGAAGCAGAGGGAAGAAATAATGAGAATGCCGAGCCAACTGATGAACGAGCAACTAATGACATCATCACAGAAGTACCAGCTGAGGACCCAGCTGAAGCCATATTGCCTAAGTGGCTCCGAAGCCATCCAACTGACAAGATAGTTAGTGATCCAAGAAGTCGAGTTCAGACCAGAGGATCAACTGAGCATGCATTATTCACATGCTTTATCTCTCAAACTGAACCAACAAATGTCAAGGAAGCCTTAGAAGATTTAGACTGGATCATGGCTATGCAAGAAGAACTGAACCAATTCACACGAAATCACGTATGGTTTCTCGTTGATAGGCCAAAAATCCAGAAGGTCATTGGCACAAAATGGGTGTTTCGCAACAAACTGGAAGAACAAGGAGTGATCACAAGGAACAAGGCTAGACTGGTAGGCAAAAGTTATTCACAAAGTGAAGGAATCGACTTTGATGAGACATTTGTGCCAGTTGTAAGATTGGAAGCCATCAGACTGTTCCTAGCCTATGCAGCTCACTTTAACTTCACAGTCTACCAAATGGATGTCAAGAGTGCTTTTCTTCATGGAATGCTCAAGGAGGACGTGTATGTCGAGCAACTGCCAGGCTTTGAAATTGGTGGTCAAGTCTTCAAACTGAAAAAGGCTCTCTACGGACTGAAGCAAGCTCCAAGAGCGTGGTATGAAACTCTAACAACATTCTTGCGGAAAAACGGGTTTCAAAAGGAGTCATTGATCGGACTCTATTCCGAATAGAACGATCAACTGAGATCTTAATGGACGACATAATTTTTGGATCGAAGAGTAAAGATCTATGCACACGGTTCGCTCAACTGATGCAAAGCGAATTCGAGATGAGCATGATGGGAGAAATGACATTCTTCCTAGGACTCCAAGTAAAGCAGCTGAAAGATGGAATTCACATCAGCCAGGCGAAGTACACCAAGGAGCTAGTCAAGAAGTTTGGAGTAAGTAAAGGAAAAACTCTCAAGGTTCCAATGAACACATTAGTTCAACTAACTCTTGATGAAGAAGGAGAATCAGTTAGCCAAACTTACTACAGATGAATCATTGGGTCCCTACTTTACATAACAGCCAGTCGGCCAGACATCTCATATTCAGTCGGCCTATGTGCGCGGTTTTAATTCAATCCAAAGAAAAGTCATCTTGAAGCAGCTAAGAGAATTATCAAATATCTCAAAGGAACCATAAATCTTAGATTATGGTATCCTAGAGATGACAGTTTGAGTTTAATTGGATATTCAAACTCAAACTTTGGTGGATGCAAGATTGACAGAAAAAGCACCAGTGGAACATGTCAGTTTCTTAGAAGCAAACTGATATCCTGGTTTAGCAAGAAGCAGCACTCAGTTGCCACGTCAACAATTGAAGCAGAGTATGTAGCTACTGGAAGCTGCTGTGCTCAAATACTCTGGATGAAGCAACAGTTGAAGGATTACAAAGTTGAAACTAAAGAAGTGCCTATCTACTGTGACAACAATAGTGCAATCGCGATATCTCAGAATCCAGTTCTACATTCAAGAGCTAAGCACATTGACATAAGGCACCACTTCATCAGAGATCACATCGAGAAGAAAGACATATGCATCAAATATGTCAATACTGAGAAGCAGATAGCCGACATCTTCACCAAACCGTTGCCTGAAGCAAGGTTTATGGAGCTATGCATACAGTTGGGACTGCTGGAGCTAGCATCACAGGATGAAGATGATGAACTGGATGAAAAAGGCCAAGGAACCACTCCAGCTGAAGAAAGAAACTGAGTCAAAAAGACGAAAAACTGATCAGTTCGCCACATAATCCACCAGTTTGAAGTATATAGAATAAGCTGCTGAGAAATAAGCAAACTGGAAATGATCAGTTTACCCTAGCAGTTCAACTGAATCATCAGTTCAGTAACTCAAACTGATAATCCAGTCAGTTATGCATAACATACAAGCTGTAAATTGTTCAAACTGATGAAAAAGTCATAGGAACTGAAGTAAACTCAAAATGATATATCAGTTCAAGGATCAGCTGAAGGAGAACAGTTGAACTGAGAAGTAGCTGAAAAGATCAAAGCAGTTAAGATCAGTCAGGAACTGATGAGAGGATATCCCAGTTGGAACTGATCAACAGAAAAACCATCAGTTACAGCCAAACCCAACTGATGACGTAATCAACTCTCAAGCCAAGGAGAAACTGCTGAAGAGAAGAGATAAGTTCAAAAGTCTCAATAGTGGAAACGGTAAAAACACGTGTCATCCAAATGTTACCGTTGAAAAGTTTTTCTCTCTCCTCTTTAATCCCCAACGGATAGAAATGAAAATTCAATCGACGGGTCGATTGATCTAATCCGACCGTTGAATTTGGGGAGACCAAACGTCACAACCGTTGGATGAACCCCCTCATACTCTATAAAAAGGATGGCTGAATTTTCATTTTTACTTTTACTGATCCTAAGCACAGTAAAGAATTCAAGCATCTTTCATTCTTTAATTCTCGAAACTGTTCCGAAGAACTCTTAAAAGTAAAAGCATCCAGTTCATAACTTCAGCCAAAGCCATTTTATCCCTTTTTGATCTTTCAAATCAAACAAAAACTCCATGGCTAACAGACGCGCACCAGTTGTTCGACAAAACTTCAACTTCAGAAGAACTAGTGATTCTTCACAAGGATTCCAAAGAAATCTCTACAGAGATAAGTTTCTGGATATAGGCGCTTACAGAGAGAAGTGCTCAAACTTCGCCCTCTGCAACTCACTGATCACAAAGTTAAAGGATAGTGGGTTGAAGAGCTTCACAGAAGAGTACCCATCAAAAATATATCCAGAGGCTGTGGTTGAGTTTTATTTAAACTCAAGAGGTTATGATGATAGAATCGAGACGGAAGTTCATGGAGTCGAACTAATCATAACTCCAGAACTGCTCGGGAGATTGTTCAAACTGCCAACCACCGGAACACGACTTCAAGATGTTCAAGTGGATCAAGAAGAAGCCTACCGCTAGTGGAAGCAGGAGGAATGCTTGGATGTGTACAAAAGTAGTACACTCATGTCTCTTCTTCAAGAAGAATACAGGATTTTGGCCTTAGTTGCTGCGAAAATGATCACCGGAACAACTGGAAGCCACTCAGAAATGTCGGAGCACAAGTATAAAATTTGTGCGGCGATCATCAAAGGGATCAACATCAACTGGGCTCAATACTTCTTCGAGCAATTAAAGAAGTATGTTGACATTGTGGAGAAGAACTGGAAACCGAATGTGTTACCAACTGAGTTCAAACAAAAGATGTGTTATCCAAGCAGAATTAGCATCATACTAGAGAACATCTTTGACTCCATGAATGAGGAAACCGACACACTGATGGTTGACAAAATAGATTTTATACTAGTCATTGGAAAAGGGCAGCCAGCTGCAAAATCAATATCCTTCAAAAGCAGTCAGCCAACTGCTACTTCCTTCAAGAAAACTGAGGAATCATCAAGAAGAAAGGGCAAGGAGATTGCAATTGAAACTTCGCCAGAAGACTCCGAGTCAGATGATAACATCCCAATAAGCCAGATGTTGGGAAGCTCAATCGAAGTGAAACCTCTGCATCAAGTTCGCTTTGGATCACTGATTGATTCACCAGAAGAAGTAATATCTACAAGACCAGTTCAGTTCAAGGAAAGAACTGGGAAGCCGAAGAAGAAGCTCTCAGCAGTTCAAACAAAAGGAAAGAAGAAGAAGAAGTCAGGGCCTCCACCTCCTCCTCAACTGCCTCCTCGCAACATCAAAATAATTGATATTATGCCAGTCGAGAATGATGATATAGTTCCGTACAGAGGAGTTCCCCTAAAGGATTCTGGAGCAGACTTCTTCAGAACTGCCTGCCCGCCGATGGGAGAGACAGAAGAGAACATCAGAGCTCTATTAAGAGCTGAAATTATCAAATGATGGGCTGATGAACAAGTCCAAAGGTTTATAGCTGAGAACTTCATCGAGGATGTGACTGGACTTCCTACTCCGTATGAAGCTCTAAAAAGGTATGCTTACTGGTAACTTTGGAGGCACTGCTTCAACTCTGAAGCCCATTTTCTTTTAACTACACTGCATGGGATGAGCTTCTGGAGAAGGGAAGAAAGATGGAGTATGGATTGGGCTGGACAGGAGACTCCAGAGCAAAATCCAATCATCACATTGAGAAAAATGCTTGCCATTCGAAGGAACCACCCACGTCCTGCTGAGCAAACTCTGGTGGAAGCAATGAATGACTTACTTATCTGGGCCAACATCAGACTGCCATCTTGACGAACTCAAGCTGAGCAGCAACAATGGAAGGCCCCTCAAGTTCAACAACACTGGATGCTCAATGAACTGCTAAAATTCAGACGGGAGTAGCTTAATGAAGGGCAGGAGCTGTTTAACCAAGAACTCCAGAGAAGTCATCAAAGGGCTGAATCTTCTGTAGTTCATAACATAAGGAAAACTACCATAACATCTGTGGCCAGGCAGTTAACATTTGAAGAAACCCCCCACCCAGATGATGTCATCATCAATCTTCTGGATGACTCACTTGAAGAGCCAGCTGCTGATGAGCGCACAGTCAGCGATCTGGAATTTGAAGAAATGCTCAAGTCCTCCACTCTGTCAGATCTCCCAGTTGATGAAGAGCTACAAGAACCAACTGAAGAGACTCAACTGCCCGAGGAGCAAACTAACGCACAAATTGCTCCTTTCTTCGAGTCAACTCCGAAAACAGCTGAGCATGACCAGTCAGCTGATCAGATAGCTCAAGAGACTGAACAATCTACATATCAAGGTACACTTGCTATAACTGTGTACATTGATCCAATACAAAGAGCACTCCAAGCTGTCGCTCAAACTGCCGTACCAGAAACCTCATCAGAGTCAATTTATGATGAGATCATCGCTATGGAGACAGACGAGATTTCGCACACAGTTCCTTGTGAGGAACTTGTTGGAACTGAAGAAGGGGAAGAAGCGGACTCAAGAGCAGTCCAATTCATAGTTCAACCCAGCAGTTCCATGGTCCAGCTCCCTCCACATTATATGGAACTAATTGATTCCCTACAGCAGCAGATTAAACTGCATACTGAGCAAATCAAGCAGCTGCAAGCCCAACAGAGACTCCAGTTCACTGAAACCGAGTCAGCTAGCAGCACCGAGGATGATGATGAGGAGCCCACCGAGCCGCTGGCCAAAGAAGAAAAACTGATCACAAGAAGGACTAGAGGCTGATCACTTAAAACATGATTAGAAAAGCCTTAAGTGCACTTCTTGTTAATCAGTTGTAATTATCTTTTGATTATATTTATAAAAGTTTATTTCTTTCTATTTTCAAATAAATGTCAAGCTTTACATTTATTTTGAAATTTTTGACCGTTGCAAATCAATGACACGTGTCAAGGTCATTAATTGCCAACGACCAAAAGAAATCAGAGGCTAGTATCATTTCAACCATCATATCTATGAGCCTATCCACACACTCATAAAAAGCCTCTCTCTCTCAAGTCTCTCAAAATGCATCCTCCTCCAAAAAGATCTAAAAATCTCTTTCTCTCTCAAAAGATCTTGAATACTCCAAAACTTCAGCCAAACTCAAAGATGGCCGAATTATCCAGATTCCTTCAAAAGCCAACTTATAAGAGATAAATTCCTTGACAGACAGAAATTTCAATTGATTCTTGATGAATCAAAGAACCCAATCCTTCTGTCAAATCTTCAAAAAATAGGAGTTCTTCACTACCTGGAAACACCACCAAAGTTCTTTAGACAAAATTTGGTGAGTGAATTTTTGCTTCAAGCAAAATTATCTGCAGATGGAAAGATGATATCTTCAGTGACTCAAGGAAGGATGTTACACATCAATGAGAAAAAAATTGCTGAAGTATTCCAACTTCCACAAGAAGGCATATTCGTTCAAGATCTAAAGGAATCGGCAGAGTCGCACTGGAGAGACTGGAAAGCCTCAACCTGCAACAAGCAATTCAGTTTTACCACCGCTAAAACTGATCTCAAGCCTGAGTATGGAGTTCTACTTGATATAATGAACAAAATGATGTTCGGAGCAATTGGCAGTCTGGAGCAATTGGCAGTCTAAGTCAACTCACTCAAGAGAGATACAAGGTTATGATTCACCTTGCTGAAGGAAGACAAGCAAACTGGGCAGAATTCGTCTTTCAACAATTCAAGCATCAAGTCATCAAGGCTGCAGACTCAAATAAGTCTGGCAAGTTTGAGTCCAAGGTAGGACTTGTTCTAAGGATGAGCAAAATGCTTGAAGACCTGCTAAAGCTCCCAAATGATGAATCACTACCGGTTCTGATCTCTGACTGGATCCCCAAGAAAGGAACTGCTCATCTACAGTCCCTGAAGAAGAAGAGAAAAGGAAAGGCCAAGATGAGCAACCAAAGTTTGAGCAACTCAACTGCCAATGCCGTTCACTCTCCAAAATCAAAGAACGGATCACCAGTTGATTTCCAGGTTTGCTCTGATCCAGATGAGCTTATTCCATTCATCGGAATACCCCATCCAAACTATGGAGTAGACTACGTCAGAGGCACATGCCGTCCGCTCCCAGCTGACTGAAGAGAATATTCGCACTTTCTACAGTGGTGAATATGCAGTCAAATGTGCACAAAATGAAGTGACCAATCTCCTTCTCACTCACTTCACTGTTGTTACACAACATGATCAAGACTTGTTTAAACAACTTCATCGATGCTTCTATTGGTACAACTGGAGACATTCTATGTCTATCCAGTCTCACTTCTTGCTAACTGCCTTTCATGGCATGAGCTTCTGGCAAAGAGAAGAAACTTGGAGCATCAAATGGATATGATCATCAAATCCATTCCCTCCAACCATTGTGCAAGTTCAGCACATCATGAATCACCGGATGGTCAACACGATTCCACCAACCGCCTTACTGGCCGAATTTAAATCCAAATTCATGTTTCAAGCAGTTGGAACTGCAGGTCAACCAGTCAACTGCACAACTGACTCACTTTATCGTCAGTTGAACTTTGATAATCTATCAAGTCAATCAGTTGAGCCTTCACAACGAACTTCATCTGCTGACCCAACGATAGAACCCCACCTATCTCACACTGCAGTCATAGCTTCTCAAAGGAATACAAGGCATAATGATATAAGAGATAGTGACGATGAAGACACTGCCACGTCACCAAATCTCCTATCCAAAGGCTATGTGACTCCACTGCTCACAACAAGCTCAAAAGGTGCGCAGTTGATAAAGAAAAATGATCAGTTACGGTCATCGCCAAAGGGAGTCTCACACTCCCTTACTCAAAAGATGAAGAGCTCGTCAGTTGAGATCCAGATTCATCTTCGCCAAGCCAAGAAGACAGAAAGGCCTGGACAATCAATGCACAAAACTGCATCTAAAGAAAGTAGTGCAACTAGTCCAGCTAGGCCCTTCAAGAAGCGGAAATTGTCTACAGCAAAGCCGAGCAACTGATCATACTGACTGATCAATTCAGTTGCAAGCCTCAACTGCAGCCAGCTCAGCAATGACAACTGAGTATCAAAAACTCAACTGCTCAACCAACTGCCACATCATCAGTCAGTTGGACTGTATCCCAACTGACTAAGGATAAGTTTTTTTTTTCAAAAGCTTACCTTAACTATTTTATTACCGTTGAGATCATGAAATATCTTATATTATATGTCAACGGTTACAATTTGAAAATCGGGCTTAATATCACAAAGTTGTCATTAATATCTCTGCATGGATCTTAAAATCAACACTTCAAACAGGCAAGGAAAATATATTTTATTGCGCTATAAATAGAAAGATCTGCAGAAAATATTTCGCTATTTATGGCAACTACCTCATTTTCAAAATGACTTCATCCCAGCCACACGATCATAAAGTCATTTAACCGATGAACAGCTGAGGTACATACATCATTAATTCAGCTAATCAACCATCAAATCAGATGGCTGATCAGCCAAGAAAAGCAATCGAGTACTCTCGATTCTTGCAGGCATAAGATGCATAAATATGAGCAAGGGGATGAAGGCTCCGATCACCTGAAAATCTCTCTCTATCTTACTCGATCGGTTGCTAAGCCTTCCCTCGCTCATCTCAACTCATACATTTCTAAAACTAAATATCATTCTTTTGCAGAAAAAAGCCTCCATTTTCCATGGTGGACATTAAAGATCTTGAACGTAAAATGAGAAAGGATAAGTCTCTAAATCTGGAGATGCTTAATGCACGTCTTGGCCCAGATATCTTTCAACAGATTTATCGACCATTGGCAGCGACTGGATTGCTTCCCTTCTTGACACAGTTGCCGGTCAAGAACATACCTGACTACATCGCCGAGTTCTACTACAATGCAACTATCAACGGCGACATCATCATCTCCACAGTAAAGAATCAGGTAATCACAGTCACAAAGGACACTATGATATCAACTCTACACCTCCCTGGCACAGGTGCAGACGTGATGAACCTAAATCTGCCATCCAAACATGAGCTATGGAAAATCTGGAAGCTTCCTCATGTGCACCACAACAACAGTTCGCACAAATTAAAGGAGAGCTTGCAAAGTGATATCATCCAACTTCTGGATATCACCAGCCATATTGTCCATGGCAACTTCGAGATCGTTCATCTCTCCTAGATCAAGGCTCATATCACAGCCGCCCTCTACTTTGGATGTCAAGCCGACTGGGCTTCCTACATCCTGGCGCAACTGAGAGCCAACGTCGAGAGAGCGACGTTTGATCCTTCAACTGGCACATTCCGAGAAAGAGTCGGCTTTATGAACCGCATAAGCCACATCATACAAAGCCAGTTTGATGAGATCATACCAACTGGTGAACTACTTGGAAGACGGGACATGCTCCCCACAATATATTGCCATCTGACCCCAAAGCGCTCACACCCACAAGGGCCTTCCAGCTCAGATCATGGAAAGGCGCCCTTAGAAGCAACCGTCAGCTCCACTGACGAAAGAGAACTGATGCTGGAGAGTGCATCTCTTTTAAGGCTGAGTGATCAGCCCACAATATCAGCCAGCTCCCAACCTCCACCTTTAGTCCAAAACAACTATCTTGAGGTTGATTTTGAAGAGGTTCTCGACCACCAACTCCGAAGCTGCTTTGGTCTCATTGAGGACTCCGACTCCTCCCTCTTCGCGCAATTGCGGCGGTACTTGCAGTATCATATTTGGCGCTTTCTACTGGATGAGTCAACTATGTTTCACCTCATCCATACCCGTGGCTCAGTCTTCTGGATCAGAGAGGGATCATGGAGTCGAAACTGGATGAATCATCCACTTTCCTCGCCTCCAACGCTCTCGAAGATCATGGATTCAAAGATCAAGCGACTCCAGCTTGGTATACCCGTTGATGACCCTCTTCCCGACAATGAACCAACCAACTTCTCGTGCGCACCCGTCGTTGGTGATCCACCACTCCCTTCAACTGATGAAATCTTGACCAGCTTGGTCCCCATGAGCTTCAGAGATCAAGATATCTCTGATCCAGGTCAATTCATGCCAACTGAAGATGCCTATGCATGGCTTTCTCCGCTCATGCAAATATCTTCAGTTCCTGCAGCTCATGATGACAATTTGGCAACCGCCTTCACTTTTCTACCAAATTTGTCATTACCATCATGTGATCCTCTTCACCTTTTGGATGATGCCAAAAAGGGGGAAGATGGACAATATGATGATGGACAGAATGATGGATGCATGACTCTGTGGGACCAAATTCAAAGAGAAATTCATCATGAGGGGAAAGATCAGCTTCAGGGGGAAGCATGGACACTATAAGGAATCCAACGAAGAGGAGAATCGAGCAGAAGGAAAAAGAGCAATCGGAGCAAGATTCAGGAAGTAGATTAGTAGTCTTAACTACTAACTCTTGAATCTCTTGAAGTTATGCCTTAAAATGAATATATAATACAAGTTTTGATCTTGATTTTGCTTCAAGCTTGAATAGTTTGACATAACTCATTACGCCCTAATACTTCAGTCATGCTCTGATACTTGAATGAGAAGCATGAATAAGCCCAAATTGCTTTTAAAACTAACATGCTCTGATATTTGAATGATAAGCATGAATGACAATTGCTCTAAAAATTGAATAAAAAATCATGAGTCAATTTGTCTCAATATGCTACAAATATGACATGCTCTGATATCTGAATGATAAGCATGAATAACAAACGCTCTAATAACTGAATAAAAATCATGAGCCAATTTATCTCAATATGCTACGAATGTGCATTGACTGAAAGATTCTATTTAATGCATTTGCTACACTTGCAGTTTTTCCATCATCATCAACAAAGTTTTGACATCATCAAAAAGGGGGAAATTGTTAGGAAAAACTATCAAGGAACCCCTAGATCAAGTTTTGATGAGATGTCAAAATTATTTATGAAAAACTGACCAAAATTCAAGCTGTAGATCGAAGCTGATCAGCCCAGGGCATCATCGAAGAAGAACTCTAGAAGAGTCAAAATCAACCAATATGAAGAATGACCAAGAGTTGAAAGACACGTCATCCAGTCTAAAGTTCAACTTGCCTGAGGAATCATACCGATCAAAGCAAACTGACAATCGAGTCAGCTGAACTGAGGGAGAAAGGAGTTGACCAAAGATTGAAGAAGCTGATAGAATATCAGTTTATGCCAGAGACTGACAATAGCCAACTGGAACAATGGTCAATCTCAGCTGACAAGCCCAGAACTGCCAACTGGAGCAATGGCCAATCTCAGCTGACAAGCCCAGAACTGCCAACTGGAGCAATGGCCAATCTCAGCTGACAAGCCCAGAACTGCCAACTGGAGCAATGGTTAATCTCAGCTGACAAGCCCAGAACTGCCAACTGGAGCAATGGCCAATCTCAGCTGACAAGCCCAGAACTGCTAACTGGAGCAATGGTCAATCTCAGCTGACAAGCCCAGAACTGCCAACTGGAGCAATGGCCAATCTCAGCTGACAAGCCCAGAACTGCCAACTGGAGCAATGGTCAATCTCAGCTGACAAGCCTAGAACTGCCAACTGGAGCAATGGCCAATCTCAACTGACAAGCCCAGAACTGCCAACTGGAGTAATGGCCAATCTCAGCTGACAAGCCCAGAACTGCCAACTGGAGCGATAGCCAGACTCAGCTGATAAGTCCAGAACTGCCACCTGGAGCAACAGGCAGACTCAGTTGACAAGCTCAGAACTGCCAGCTGGGACGATAATGTGACTTAGCTAAGAAATCCAAAACTGCCAACTGAAATTCCAAACTGCCAAGAGAGCTGAAGCCAGAAGACTCCTGGAGTGTATTGCTTAAATCAGCGTATCTTGGAATAAATGATCCTTCAAAGATCCAGGAATTCAATGAAGATCGATTGGCAGAGTAACGGCTACTTTAACCAAATAATCCAAGCGATCATTTAAGACAACATGCCATTGATGAGCCAATAGAGCCACTGATCAAATAAACAATGGAGCTCAACAGTCATAAAATCACTCCTCTATAAAAGACGAGTGAATCAGAGTTTTAAACACTTTTCGCAAACATAACCTCTTGCCAACCTTCGCATATACAAGCAGAGCTTTTCTTTCTCCCTCCCACTCAAGCTCAAGTGCAATGTTTGATAGAAACTGCGAAAGTCAAACTGAGAAGAAGAATTCACTGAATCAAGACATCCAGCCAGCTGTTGACGAACCAACCAGGGCAGCCTTCTCAGTTTTCAGCTATTCAAGATCAACTACTCAGCTCAATCAAAGGAGCACAAAAATGGCAAATGATTCCATTTCTGTTGCCATTAGTAGCAATCATCTTTTTGCTAATGTTCTTCTGGATGGTCTAAACATTATTTTGTACATGCACTATCTGGCTTGTACTTGCTTTGACAAACACTGTCTTAGATTTTCCACCATTGTATCCAAAACCTGGATGACTTTTCCCTGAGTGTCCTGGGTTGGTAAGAATCTATCAAGATTCTCAGCTCCATTGTTCAGCATGTTGACAATTCTTTTGATGGACTTTAGTTTTGTAGTCAGTTCTTCAATCTCCTTCTTCTGCTGTTAGATAATGGCCATCCGTTCTTCATTAGATTTGATTAACTTTTCCTTTTTCGTAAGAAGATCTTTGTTGTGAGATTGAAGAGTTTTGATGATCTCAACTACTTCAAGCCATTTTTCATACATCTCCTTGTAGGTCTGAACAAACTCTTCATGACTGACATCATCATTATCTGAGTCTTCTTCTTCTTCTGCAAGTTTGAAAGGATCCTGGAACTCTGGGACTTTTGCTGTAAAGGCATAGGTCTCTTCTTCCGATTCACTACTACTTTCTTCAGAATCATTATCACTAAGAGAGGCATTGTAGTTATTTTTATTCTTCTTCAGAGTGTTGGCACATTCAGCTTGAATGTGTCCAAAACCATCACACTCTCTGCATTGAATTCCTCTCTTTGTATTTGATGGTTGAAACTCTTTCTGCTCACTGTTAGTGTTTCTATCTTGCTGAGAAGTTCCAGATTGTTATCTTCTGTTGTTTGACCTTCTGGAAGACTGTTTGTTAACTCTCTTAAGCATTCAGCTGAAGTTCTTGGTGATAAGGATCATATTATTCATTGTCTCTGAATCAAGTACAGGTTTTTGTTTCTGTACATGTTCAGGGACATCCTCAGAAATTTCAGCTTTAAGAGTAATACCTTTCTTCCTTAAGCTGATGTCTTCATCTTTTAGATTCATCTCGAACGTTCTCAATGATCCCATCAGTTCATCAAGTCTCATATTCTTGATGTCCTTGGCTTCCTCTATGACAACAACTTTGTGGGAAAACTTCTTTGGAAGAGATCTGAGAACCTTCTTCACAAGATTTTCATTGCTGATAGGTTCTCTAAGAGCAAAACTTTCATTTGATATGCTTCATAATCTGGCATTAAACTCACCAATAGATTCAGATTCTTCCATTCTGAGACTTTTAAACTTTGAAGTTAGATTTTGAAGTCTTGATAGCGTCACAGAACTAGTCCCTTCAAAGATAGTTTTCAGAATATCCCATGCAGCTTTTACAGTCTCATAGGTTGAGATCGGACTGAATGTCTCAAGATCCACTACAGAAAATATTGCATTGAGAGTCTTAGAGTTGACATTGTACCAGTTCTTTTGTGGCACAGTCCACTCTGCTTCTTCAATCTCCACATGCCTTCCTTTTTTTTCAATAGCAGGCTTTTGCCATCCTTCAGTGACACTTTTCTATGCTAGTTCATCAAGTGATCTCAGAAATGCTCTCATCCTTGCTTTCCAGTAAGGATAGTTGTTTCCTTTTAGCAAAGGTCGTCTGACCGTAGATCCTCCTTCTTTGATTGCACTCATGGCTGGACTGTAACCAAAACCTTCACACAGATATGTAGCTTTCAGGATTCTTTTCACCCTAACAGCAAAGGCGACCCACTCTGGTACAAATTGAAGTTACATAAACTGTGCGGTCATGTTCATCATCATGTACTTGAACATTGTTGTGAACATGTAAGGTCAAAATGTAAAAACTTCAGCAAACAAAGAACACGAGGTTGGTAACCATGTTCAATCAATTGATCTACATCAGGGGGACTTATCAAGTCCATGAGAAATAGTTTACTACTCCGTTGAATGGTTACAAAGGCTATTACACGAAGAATCCCATCACTCGATCCCTTTTCTATCTAATTCAACCTCATTCACTAAACTGAATTGTGAGCTCCCCTCACAACCTAGAATCCCTCTAGTTCCCACAGAAAATCTCTCTCAAGACTCCTCTAAGTGTGTGTGAAAGTGAGTTTCAAACACAGACTAGAAACGCAATGATCCAACCGATCAAACCTAGCCTACCCGAATACTATATGCTTCGAATGTGAAGTCTTTTAACTCTCAGCCCTTTCGTGTATTCGTAAAAATTCGTGTCACCTAAACTAGTCTGAATCCCAGGCTATTTATAAGAAATAGTTATAGCCTAAACAAGGTATTCAGATGTCCTATTTAGATTAGGATTTAACAAGGAAACAATTTTCTTATATAAATTGGACTTTCCTACTTTAGATGTCTTCATTGAATAGAACTTCTTCTTTCCTTCGTGATCTCCATCATGAACAAAGCAGCTTCTATTTTGAAACATCTATCTTGAATCTGTAGCTTCAACTCGTTGAATCTAGCATGGCACATTTCTTGAAAACTCTCTGGACAACCATATATATGATCATGTATCTGAACATGATAAAGTAAATGTCTTGATCTTCAATCAGATTGGCAGCGGAATGTTCACAGAAATGTCCAGAACATGTTATTCGAACATGAATAACCAAAACCTTTTGTGTTCTTTTGAAATTTCCATAATATCTAAATAGATAATGACAATCCCAAACACTTTAGTGCAGATGGCACTAACAGGGGGGCTCAATTGGCCCACTACAAATTTTTTGGGCTCAATTAAGCCATTGCGTTGTTAAAATCAGCTCAATTGAGCCACCGTGTGATGGAGCCCTAACGGAGGACGTTAAATGGATATGAAACGATGTCGTTTTGCCTAAGTTTTTATCCTAACCTATAACCCGACCCACCCCTAACCCGACCACTCGTCCAATTGAGCTTGAGCAACATTAATGACTGTTTGGGGATTTATTGTTCCCAAAATACCAATTCTGAGTGATGTTATTGGTGCTAACGACGACAGTGTAGGTATTCTAGTGAACCTGTAACATATCCTTAGCGAAATCAACAGCAATCACACCATCACTGCACCCCATTCCCCCCAAATCGAAATTCTTGATATTCCTCCTCAATTTATATTTGTTCACAATCATAGCAGATAAAGACGGTGTCGGATTGAACAAGCTGCAATTCACAACCAAAACCCCAATTTCCTTGGGCTTCACATTCGTGTTGTTGAACAGTTTATCCAAAGCGCCGTACATCACCTGCTCCGCCTCCCGCGCTGCCTGAATCGATGGCTGCGGGGAGATAGAATGCATCACCTTCGGCATGTAAGTCTCATCACTGATACCCGACTTCTCGAGAATCTTGCATTGGAATTCGAGCGATGACTCGTCGAAATCATCGATTAATCGGGAATGCTCTATGAAGCGAGAATAGGGTGCCTTGAGAAAGTCAGGCGTGCGATAGCAGGCATAGTCGACGAGGTAAATGGGTTTGGGGCAGGTCATGATGTAGAAGGTGGATCCGAATACGAGGAAGATGGAGCAGGTTATGACCGAGACGAGATTGTATTGCAAATGGAGCCACAATTGTCGGGCATTGTCGTGATTCATCTGTGACGCTTTGATGATAATGATGACCATGATTGGGACTAAGCGGCTTCATCTTCTCTAGAAGAAATCGAAGCCTAGACAACCATTAATGTTGCTCAAGCTCAATTGGACGAGTGGGTCGGGTTAGGGGTGGGTCGGGTTATGGGTTAGGGTAAAAACTTAGGCAAAATGACGTCGTTTCATAGCCGTTAACGTCCTCCGTTAGGGCTCCGTCCAATGATTGAAATATCGCGAAATATCACGGATATATCGCAGATATTGACATTGCGATACAGATATTGGGGAGAATATCTTTTTTCCTGAGTATCGGTGAAATATCATACTATATCGCAATATATCGTAAAATATCGCGATATTTTTTATATTTCTATAATATATTTTGATTTTTATTTAACACTATATATTTTTGTGGTCTTTTTTAGGTTTTCAATGTAATTATTTGAGTTGCAATATTCTTTGCTTTATAAAGACACTCACTTTGCAAAAAATTATAAGAGAAAGAAGATCGGGAAACCAACGGATGTCTTAGATTGAAAAGTGAGATGCACCGACTTTATTTTTTCATTTTTTCAGTTAGGGGACATGATAGACAAATCACTAAAGTTTTTCTCCCCATATACCATACGAAATTGAAATCTAAGAAATCAAGAAACATATCAAGCGTATGTGCATAATTATATCCATAATTACTTTAATGTGATGAGTTGGTACCAATATTGTTTAGAACAAGATGACATTCCATCTACTATATTTGAACCTCATAGATCCTCATTTTTGTATTAATTGTACTTTATAATATTTATTTAGTTAATTTATGTTGTATTATGTATTATTTTGTCAAATGTATTGCCTCAGACGGTAGTTATATAATGTATTTTTCATATGTTTGATTTCAAAATACAATTCTATCAAAAAAATTTGTGGAATATGTGTACAATAATATGTTATAATAGTTCCTAAAATTTCTTACTAAATTTCCAAGATTTTAATACGATTTCCGTCATTTTTTTCAATTTTCTATGATATTGATATGCGATATCGATATATCCGGCGATATATCTGTAAAATTGAAATTGCGATATATGTTGCGATAGCGATATTTTCATCCTTGGCTCCGTCACGCGGTGGCTCAATTCAGCCGATTTTAACAACACAGTGGCCCAATTGAGCCCAAAAAAATTGTAGTGGGCCAATTGAGCACCAAATAAGTTCCGTGACCAATTTGGACCTTATCCCTTAATTCTATAATAAATTCGAATTGTATGTTTAAATTTATAGATAAACTTTTGGTTTTAAAAATTCAGATTTAAAAGTTCTTCATGTTCAAATTTTGGAGAATAAAATTGGAAGAACTTTTTGTAGAGTTCGAAAATTTCTAATTTTATTCCCAAGATTGTTTTTGAAATTTTTGTATTAAATTTGGGAAGAGATTTTGATGTATGTTTTTCCAGATTTAATTCTATTTAAATTTTTAAAAGTTTGAGATTAAAGTTGTTAAGGATTTTTAAAATCCTAAATTTAATCTTAGTTCTTTTTTTCCGATCATATAGTTTTTAAATTGGAATGGTATATTGACTAAGATCAATTTTCCATCTTTTAAACTATATGTACGAAAATTAGGTGTGGATAGATCCCTAATTTTAATTGATGTGATTTTCGAAAGCTTTTCGTTCATATTATATTTGATTTGGAATGCTATTGTGACTAAGATCACTTTTCCAAAGTTAAACTAATGTGGTCGAAATTAATGTTGCTAATTTCCTAATTTTAGTTTATTATTTTCGGGAGTTTTAGATTTGGAATAGATTTTTGATGCTATCAAAATTTCCATATCTAAATCTTAAAGGAATTCGAAAATATGAGGATTAGAATTGGAGAAGGTAATTTTTTATGTATATTAAAAGTTACGAAAGTCTAATTAAAGTAGGTCTCAAAATAGAATTTTAAATTGGCAAACACTTGCATGCATCATGATGCAAATAACACTATATGAGACGGGTCAGTTAAACCCGCTTTTGACCCAGTCAGCGCGGGTCAACCCGCGCTTTGACCCATTTGTGACATTAAAAAGTAAGGGGTCTGCTAGTTATTTTATATAAGTTTATTTAGTTCAAATTCTGATTTTTTTTTTCAGTTTTTATATTATATAAGTTGAGATTAATCTAAAACAATCATTATTCCAAGAATTTACAATGGAAAGCAAAACACGAGTTCGGTAAAATAAAAAATACCATGTGGTAAGCAGAAAAGTATCAAGTACGATAAAAAAGGTATCAACCTGAGATTAATAATAAAAAGTATCATGTGCCACGTGGCATGCCCGCGTGGGGCCACGTGGCCGCCTGAAATAGGCGGAAATAACTGTTGCTGCACGCAAGTCCACCTCTTTTAAATTTGGTAAGTGTTTGAAAAGGATCAAAGCTTTCATATTTTTTATTCTAGTAATTTTGATATCTGGTATATAATTTAGGAAGGATTTTGACTAATATCAAATTTTCAAATTATTATTTTTAATTAGGGAGGGGGGAAAATACTTGGTATTTAATTTGGAATAGATTTTTGATTATTATCAAAATTTCCAGATTTAATTATTTTAGGGATTTTCGAAAAGTAAGGAATTTTATTTGGGAAAGGTTTTTGATAAAATATCAAAATTTTCAGATTTATTCCTTATGTTATTTTCGAAGAATTAAGATTGAATTTGGTGGAAAAGTATAATTAATTTCCAAATTTTATCTTAGTGTATTATTCGAAATTTTAAGATTTAATTTGGAGGAATTTTTTGTTTATTTTGAAAATTTCCATATTTTATCTTTGTGATAATTTCGAATGTATAAGATTTAATTTGGTGGAATATTTTAATTAATTTTAAAATTTTCAAATTTAATCTTATGGTATTTTCGAAAATCTTAATTTAATTAAGGATAATTTTTAAAAATGGTCATGTATGGATATCATATGCAATTTTATGTTTATCACTTAAAATTTATAGTTGTTGTATGTAGACGGTTTTTATTTGAAGGTAATACCGACTATCATTGTATTTTAATTTTGTGATGTGATGATTTAATTTATGTTGAATGTATGGTTGTTGATGGCCGTATTCCGGTTTGACTACGAGGTTTTTCATCCATGAGAAAGTCCAAGGATTAAATTAGCATTTTATTTTATTACGTTGTTTTAAAATAATAGGAAAAATAAAATGTTAGAGTTTATAGATGGAATTTTTGAAAATTCCATGTGTCTTGAGTTGTATTTTTTATTCCTTTATTATTCTAGATGTATTAGGATTTTCCATAATTAAAATCTTTATCATATGAAAATTGAATATTTAAGATAATGATTATTTTATCCTAGTGGATTTGGATAAGGTAATTGATATCTTTGGATTTATTCAAATATGATAAGGAAAAATTTAAATTTGGAATAGAAATCCATATAGAATTAGATAAGGATCAAAATCTACTCAAGGAAGGAAAGTGGAGCAGCCCCAATCAAGGAACGACGATATCCCGAACATGTCCTGAAACCCTAATCGGCGATAGGGTTTTGGTGAGACGCTTGGTGGTGGCACGAATGACGTCTGGATTTCCGAAGCTGACTTTCTAAGATTATCTCATGAATGCAACATGAGAAATGTGACATGATAGTTGGTTTAATTATTATTCTTATAATGTTATATGGATGCATGTCGTGGATGTTTATCATTTTATGTGATGTTTTTGCATGCTAATGAGATAAAATGAAAACCTCAAGTATACATAACTAAGTGGGAGAGATTCATACCAAAATATGTAGAAATCTAATCGGTCTCCATTAATCTGGTTTAATTGAGAAGTGATGGGCATGCACGTTGACAATAGGTCTTCCTCCATATCAGATGTGTCATATCACTGGATTCTCTACAAATTAAACCTCTTAAAAGATTAACTGTAGGACACTGTTAGAATAAACTGACTCCTCCATCTGGAGCAGTGAAATTCAAACCAGTGCCCTTGGGGTGAAGATGATGGTGTTCACACTTAGGTATAATTTATTAATAAACTTCCACACTATCATGGCTTATTAATTAGACGATTACATGACCGGAATTATTACCAACTATTAATTCACTTGTCAAATGGAAACTTGACTGGAGGTGAATTAAAGGCTAATAACCTGTTTAGAAATGAATTTCATAAACGTCCACACTATCGTGGCTTATGAAAAATATTTTTAAAATGTCGGTGGATATACATATAATTCTTTTTTAGGATTTCAATTATATGATTACGCGAAAGGGTGTGACTTTACTGCATGTTTACTTTTTCAGTTATTTCTATATTATCATGACACTCTCTAACTTGTCTTCTATTCTCAAAAGTTTTATACATCAGTGAAATACTAAATTTTGGATTCGGAACTTAATCATTGTCCTGAACGGCTGAAGGTTTAATTGTACTTGATGAGAAATGTCATGAGAAACCAGTTGCGAATTCTCATAAAGTAGTGAGAACCTCTTATGGTGTAATCTCAAGAAACTCTTCGGATATCACAATTACACAACAAAATGCATTGTTATGAAAAATCTAATAAACACCAAGATAGTCGATTCCATTCATGTAAGGGATCACGTTCTCTGGATGATAAGCTGCTTATCGGAGATCGAAACCCTGGATGGTGAATAAGATTAGATCGACATGGTGTTTGTCAATCTGTCCTTGAAGTTTTAACAAGTTCTTTTCAAACTTTAGCATGATAACGAATAATGTCACTTTATCAAAAATGCTTGCTGATCTTTAGACAGCTGAGATGCTTGTGAAAAGCATCACAGAGGCGTAAATGGTTGAGAAAAATGCATCTTCAGGTAAGAAGAGGAATGCATCTCAACCAAAGGAAGCGTGTAGGGCAATGAAGAAAATGACATAGTTACCTCAAAAGGACTTTAAGTCCAAAGGATATGTTCTTCAAGTGCAATCAGCTAAGACATTGTAAGTCTGAGTGTTCTCTCAAAAGGAAAGGTACATCTTACTCGTTTGAGTAAAGATGAGATCACAATGTACATGTGTAATGTTACGATAAAAGTGGCGGCTATTGTAGTGGGAGACATAATACCTTTCAATAGTAATAGATTTTAGTTTTAAAGGATTGACTATATGTGCTAAACTTTAGAAACTTGGTTTCTTTTTCTAAACTGGTTTTTGAATTGATATTTTGTTACTTTTGATAACAAGATTGTTATCATGGTTGGGAAATATTTTATCTATTCCGGCACATTGGATGGACATCTTTAATATACTAAAACCTATACATAATACTACAAAAAACATATTGAATACATTGATTAACCTCAATAAAAGGAAAGAATCTTCGCAAACGAATCAAACCTATCTTTGACATCTAAGACTTGGATATATTATTCTTAAGAGGATTCAAAGTTTGATAAACAATGGTCCATTGGTCTCACTGGTCCTAGAATCGTTTCTTTGTACAAATTCTACTAAGAAGGTAAAATAACCAAGTGCCCTTTAAGGCTAAAGGAATATATCCAAAGAAGATATTATGTTTAATTTACTCTGCCTATGTGGCCTATGACAACTCATGCTAAGAGGTGGTTATGAGAAATTCATCATGCGCATTGATGATTACTCAAGTTTTAAATACATTTACATAATGCATCGCTAGTCTAAATGCTTTGATAAATCAAAGAATTATGATGGAAGCAGTGGAACACATTAGTAAAAGTATCATGTCACTATGTTTCTGATCATTAGGGACAAGTACCTCTAGGTGACTTTAGGGGTCACTTGGTGGAGAATGGGATTGCATCCCGGTTGACTACGTTTGCTATTCAAATAGTAGAATGACGTAGTGGTACGAAGAAATGGAATGTTATTGGAAATGGTTAGATCGATGATGAGCTATTCAAAGTTGTCCTTTTTATTCTAAGGATATTCCCTGGAAACGACAGTTGTTCGTTAGATATCCAAGATGAACAAAAGGTGGTTTATTCTATAGTCCTAAGAATCAGAAGGTCATTATAAGCACTAATGCTCGATTCTTAAAAGAAGACTATGAGATAAATCACAAGGTCAAGAACAAGATCGTTCTTGATGGTTTGAGGAAAGGACATTCGAATCCTATACCTAAAAGTGTACAAGAAGAGGTTTTTAGAAATCGACAAACAAAGGGAATCCATGGATTTGAGAAAGCGTCAAAATCTTGGAACATCCGATTTGACAAAATTATCCATGAATGTGGATTCGTGGAAAAATCAGATGAAGGATGTGTGTACAAAAAATGTGACGGAAACGTGGTGGTTATCCTAGTACTATGTGTTGAATAACAACTTGCTTATTAGGTAACAATATGAATGAGTTATCGAACATAGGGGTGTGATTATCCAGACATTTTGATATGAAGGATTTGGGCTGACGTACACATCCCAGGCTACCTATATCGAAAATGTGCTAGCTAGATTCAACATGCAGATTCCAAGAAAGGTTTTATACCTTTCAAGAATGGAATACATCTACTCAAGGAAATGTGCTCCCCAAACACATAATGAGATAGATGAGTGGAAATGAGATTCCTTATGTTTCAGCAAAAGGAAGTCTCACGTATGTTATGCTATGCCCAAAGCCCGATATCTACTATGCAGTGGCATAGTGGAAATATATCAATTTTAACCTTAGTTAAGGACAATAGACTGTGGAAAAGAGTCAAGAAGACTTGAGATAGTATGCTTGTTATACCACTCGGGCAGTCTATTTACCTTGGGTTATACGGACTTAGTTTTTCTAGAACCGATAAAAAGGATCATAGTAAATCTTCCTCAGCTTATGTGTTTGAATTGGGAAGTGGAGTCATTGCATGGAGGAGTAAGGCAGAAATGCATGCTCGCTCCACCATGAAAGTCTAATATGTGGCTGGCTCTGAGGCTATAAAAGATTGTACGACTCCATAGCTTCTTGTTGGACTCAAGCATGGTTCCTGATTTGCCCTAGGAGTATCACGACACACTGCGATAACTCCAGTGTAGTAGCAAAATCGAAAAGGAATCCAGAGTCCATAGGATAATTAAACACATAACATTGAAGTACTACCTTATACGAGATATAAGGGAGGAAGATGTGGCAGTGGTCAAAATTGCATTGGAAGATAAAAATGGTTGCCCCATTCACGAGCCTTCCAAGCTCAGACCTTTAATGGTCAAGTGGAGATAATGGGAGTTGATGCAGACCTGAGGTCGTTTTGAGTTTATGTTATGTTGGAGAGTTAGCCAATGTGTTGTTTATACTTGAAAAACATGCTTCGAGTATAAGTGGGAGATTGTTGGGTTTGTATACTGGAAAGCTTGTCTTTATATACATTAAACAATATTAAGATGATATAGATTGAATATTAATTGCAGTCACTGTTTGTGGATCTATTTATTGTTATATTTATGTGCGTTTCCATATACTTGCAGTGTAGATGATATGGTGTGGGTGAACACATAGTAAAGATTATATCATCAGATTCCTTGCAAAGTATTAAAAGGCTAGCAGTTTAGATGGTCCTGAACTAACCATTGTACACTATAGAATAATCTGATAGTTAGTTTATCTTGACTAGCTAATTATTCTGATACACTTGCGTGCCTATTGAGGAGGATTATGATAGGATATTGTTCTCTGTTCTGACCCTAAAGAGAGAGAATAAAGATCCACAATTCGGGTTCTTAACCCATGGATAGTGGCGGACATATATACTCATTGATAAATAAAAAACAGTAGACATAATATATATATATATATATTATGTCTACTGTTTTTTATTTATCAATGAGTGAGATTCTTGATAGAATCAATAACCTCGATATTCTGGGAAGTAATATATACGTATATGATGGGTTGTGCATTGTATATGGTCACCATGTCCTAGTGAGTCAGGTTGATGATGTCCTCTTGAGGAAGCACAAAGATCATGGGAAGCCCTGCAGGCATAATATTAATTTATTCTTAACATGATATGTAAGTTGTGCGGTACTACTCAAGGAATAAGATATTAATTAATTATAGTTATCAGAAGGTTGCATAATTAATTAAGAGATATTATATCTTAAACATGGGGAATGACTTAACTAAAGGAGAAAACATATTCGCAAATATGTATTAAATTGGTAAGTCAGTATTATCTCTTTAGTGGAATAAAAATAATACTTAATTTATTTATTTATATCCATGTCTTAGATATTAGAAATTAAATAAATAAGTATCCCAATTTAATATTCTTCTAAATCCCTATTGTAGCCCAATATGACATAAGTGGATTGGGAATAAAACAAGAGTTGGAGGCCCAAACCCATTAGGGTTGGAAGATGCAAATTTCGCCCCCTTCCTTATAATAAGGGAGGGGGACACGAAATTTCACACAAAAATATAGCCCCTCTCTCGAGCTCTCTTGATTTCCAGGTTATCCACAACCGTTTAGTAGTCTGCAGCCCACCCTGCATCTAAACAAGGTCTGAGAATACAATAGAAGATCAAGAAGTAGAATATGGGAACTATGTAATTTTTGAACACCATGATGATTAGACAAGATCGAGTGTTCTCCATCAACAATGAGATTAGACTTTTAATCCCGTTAGCAACTAGACAAAGTTTGTAAGTAACGGTTTCGATAAACTTTATTTTCTTTCCGCTGTAATAGAATCGAAATTGGACTTGCATGTTAATTCAACATAGGATAATTAATGTCACACATAAAATTATGATTTACATGAGCTTAGAATTAATGGCATCCAAATAGATCATGTGGGGTACAATTCGAAAGAACCCCAACAGAGTATACAAATTATTTGTTGACGTTTCCTATTTCTCATAAGTTGCAGGTCTCCGTCACCCTATCCATCCCCGATCGGCATCTCTCCTCGGCCGGTGTTGCACCTTCCGGTTGCTCGTAGCCAGCGGGGTATTTTTAAACCTAAGAAGCACTTTAATCTTCAATCCTCGATTGCCCGATCTCCTTTGCCTCATAATCCTGCCTCTGCCCTCCAGGATCCTAATTGGAAAATTGGCTATGATTGATGAATTTAATGCTCTTATCGATAATAAGACGTGGGTGTTGGTCCCTCGTCCTCATAATGTTAATGTTATTCGATCTATGTGGATTTTTACTCATAAAGAACGGGCTGATGGCTCATTTGAGAGGTATAAAGCCCATCTTGTAGGTGATGGGAAAACCTAATAGGTTGGCATTGATTGTGGAGATACCTTCAGTTCGGTGGTCAAATCGGCTACCATTCAGGTTGTTCTTAGCTTGGCTCTCTCCAAGAAGTGGTCTATTCACCAGCTTGACGTCAAAATGCCTTCCTTCATGGCACTTTGATAGACACTGTTTATATTCATCAACCTCTTAGGTTTTGGGATGCAGTGCGTCCAGATCATGTATGTCTGCTAAAAAAGTCTTTGTTCAGATTAAAGCAAGCTCCTCGAGCTTGGAAACTGGAAGTTTACTGATTTCGTGTCCACTCTCGAGTTTCACCGTAGTACATCAGATCATTCCTTGTTCGCGTTCCGGGATGATAACCGGATGGCGTTTCTTCTCCTCTATGTCGACAACATCATCTTAACCGCCTCCTCGGACTCATTGCGGTGTGAGTTCATTTCTCAGTTAAGCTCAAAGTTTTCAATGAAGGACTTGGGCCCTTTACATTATTTTTTGGGCATTGTCGTGACTTCTCATGCTGATGGTTTATTTTTGTCTCAACAGAAATATGCCCGAGACATTATTCACCGGGCAGGCTTGGAATCAAGCAAACCCGCTGCCACCCCGGTTGAAACAAGGCCCAAGCTTGCTACTGCCGACTGTCCTCAAGTTTTGGACCCCACTTACTACCAAAGTTTGGTTGGGGCTCTTCAGTATCTCACCTTTACTGCATGATCCTCGGGAGGTTAACATGCTTGCATTGAAGCGAGTCTTGCGCTATCTTCAGGGCACGTTGGACCTCGGGTTGCACTTGTACCCATCTCCAGCCACGTCTTTCATGGCATACACAGATGCGGATTGGGCAGGTTGTCCCAACACTCGCCGCTCCATCTCCGGTTATTGCGTGTATCTTAGAGATAATCTGATTTCGTGGTCGGCCAAATGATAGGAAATATTATCTCGATCCAGTGTAGAGGCCGAGTATAGGGGTGTTGCAAATATGGTCTTGGAGTCGTGTTGGCTTTGGAACCTTTTGCTTGAGCTGCATCATCCCATTCCGACCGCTACTTTGGTTTATTGTGATAATGTCAGTGCCCTCTATCTTTTCGGTAATCTAGTTCAGCATCAACGTACCAAACATATCGAGATGGATATCTATTTTGTCCAAGAGAAAGTCGCGTGAGGTCAGGTCCGTGTTCTTCACGTCCTGTCTCGTTCTCAGATTGTGGATGTCTTTACAAAGAGGCTATCTCTGGTGTTGTTTGATGATTTCAGGAACAATCTCAACGTTTGTCTCCCTCCTGCTTTGATTGCGAGGGTGTAATAGATTATATAATAGATGATAGTATATGTAAATCTTGGTATATATGGTAGGATAGATTTAATACTGTATGTATAGCCTAGATTAGTGGATTCTCTCTTGTATATATTAACTGATCTTGGAATGAGATTGATCAACAGATTATATTCTTATAGCAACTAACTATGTATCAAATGATCTTATCACTTTGAACACAACTGTTGAATATCATGGTAGAAAATGGTTGCAAATGGGTAATGGAACGGTTGTTGATATTGCTCATATCGGTACCTCTTTTCTTCAATCTCTTTTCTATTCTCGTGTCTTTACTCTAAATAAACTCTTAGATGTACCCTCCGTCACCAAGAATCTATTAAATGTCTCTTAATTTGCTCATGATAACAATGTTTATTTTAAGTTTCACCCATCTACTTGTTTTGTGAAAGATCAGGTCATCAAGAAAATCCTCCTCAAGGGTATTCTTAAAGATAGTTTTTACCGGTTCAATCTTCACAAGCGCAAGCCTCTCCATCATTTTTCCGTTTTTTTCAATCCTAGCCGTTCTTAGACTCTTGTTTCTACTTTTACTGCTTCCTTAGAAAATAATAGCATAGACCTTTAGCATAAAATAATGGGTCATGTTGTCCTTAATATTGTTGTCAAGGCCCTTTGAAACTCACTACAAAAAAATCCGATTTGGCGACAAGAGACAGCGACGGAAAGCTTTCGGGTCGTCGGCGGCGATGGATCTAGCGACGGGGTCGTTATCCGTCGCGGCTAACACCGAATTTAATTTTTTCTTTTTTTTATCTTAGTTTTTTTTAAGTTAGCGACGGGGTCCAGCGTCGCGATGGCTAGTGACGGGGCACCCCGTCGCGACGTAATTAATCAGTTTCCCAAATTAAATCGAGTGAGCCCTAGCTCTATCTCTCATTTCTCTCTCTCTCTCTCTCTCTCTCTCTCTCTCTCGGTCGAGGCCTGCGGTGTGTATCGCGACAGCAGCGAAAATAACGGAGGCGGTGGCGGTGGTCATCCCTCCCTCTCCAGGTTTGCTCTCTCGAAAAATGTCAAGAAATATGTGCAGTCTCTCAAACAATCTGTTCAGCCCAAACCTGACGCCAACAAACTCAATGCATAGGTCTAACACTGATTCAGTTTGATCGATTGTATGTGTGTATTTTTTAAGGTTCTGATGCATTGTTGATGATTGATAATAGTTAGTTGTTAATCTTTTTGTTGGTGGTTAATAAATTTAATAGAAGAAGAAGGAGGAGGAGCTAGCAAGAGAGAAGGGGCTGAATGAGTTGTTCAAAGTCGCCATCAAACAGCCTAAAGTTCCTGTTGGCAAGTTTCGAAAATCTATGTGTTTTATGAAATAATTATTTTTATGCTATATGCCTAAAGTTCCTGTAAATTTCGCAAAATTAACTTTATGTGATTTTTGAAATGATTTTACTTTGTCAAGCGCCCAATTTATTGCTATTTTTTTATTCAAGACATTTTGATTGATTTCTAATGCTAAACCATTGAGAAGTAGTGCATAAGTTACTTAATGTCGTTTATTTCTTATATATTGGAATATCAATTACCTTATATAGTATGATTGTTGTTTGCAGGTGTTGATCCAAAATCTCTCGTGTGCCAGCATTTTAAGATGGCGCAATGTGCAGAAGGATTTAAATGTAAATTCTCTCGAGAAGATAGACATCTACAGTGATAAGCGTGATGAAGGTTTCTTCTAAATGATCTTAGCATTAAATAATTTTAATATTTTTCTGTTCGGATTTGGTCTTAGTATTTGTTGTGTGCTTTCAAATATTCATATATATCAGATGAAAATAGTACAATGGAGGACTGGGATCAAGAGACTTTAGAGAAGGTTGTCGCGTCCAAGAGCAATGAATACAACAAGAATAAGCCCACTGATATAGTAAGCCCTCTTTCACTATGTTCCCTAAGTTATGATATATATTTCTATTATTCTCTCATTGTCTTTCGCTTTGTGTGAGATCTTAATGGATGCATAAATTTTCTAATTATAATAGTACATCTGCAATGTACTTATGCTTGAACTTTGAAGTATATTTTTAAGCACATTCATGTGTTTAAACTAGACTTGGATTGCATGTTTTAGTTTCACAATCATCATAGCAGCAAATGTTTGTCATATGGTGTATCAAAAAAGTTGTTTGCCATGATGAGTGATAAGATTAGTGCTAAGGTTAGAATATTTGTTCTTTCTGGTTCTAATTGGAAGTTCACTTAAAGAATGTCGTGGGTATGGGTGTCAACATGATATCATGGAAAAAACATTGCAGATGAATTTAAGATTATTTTGGTTGATTGCAAAGATACTTATGATTTACTGAAAGAGATGAAATATCTTCCATTTTGAGATTTTTTTTTCTGTCTGCTATTATGTAAGAAGAGAGACCCGGAGGCTATGTCAGCCATGGTAACAAATAATATTTAAAAAACGAAGTTTTAAGTTCCTTATTTTCTCAGTTTCTTTGAAGATACGTAAGTACTTTCTGGAAGCAGTGGAGAAGAAGCAGTATGGCTGGTTTTGGGTTTGCCCAAATGGTGGCAAAGAGTGTCATTACCGACATGCCCTTCCTCAAGGATATGTTTTAAAATCTCAAATGAAGGCTCTTTTGGAGGAAGAAGCTAACAAAATATGCATAGAGGAGGAAACAGAAAATGAGGTACTACTTACAAATGCAATTATAATATTGGTTTCAATTTATTTTTATGTGGCATCTCTCTTTTAGCTGTGCAAATTCCTTAGGGGCCTTCTCCAGACCCAAATACAGCTGCAATTCTAATGGTTCGACTTCGATGATTACGGATCTATTCATGAAATGGAAGAAGAAAATGATAGAAGCTAGAGATGAAAGCCTAACTGTAGAGAGGCCAGAAAGAGCAAAGAATGATCGCATGAGGTAAGTCTTCTTTAGTTAGTTCCTGTATTCATGTTTAATAATCACTTAATACTTTTTGAAGAGGTTGTTGGTCTCGGGGCGAGTCAGAATCAGTTTAGAGGAGGGATAAATAAACTGATTACAAAACTGAACTAGATGCAGAATATTAAGGGCCCGTTTTGACTCGCAAATGTCATCCGTGCTATGTGGAGATTAGTTGAGAAGATCTGCTAGCTCGGATTGCGGTATGTGCTTATGGTGTGCAATTAAAAACATGCAACTGAACTGAAAAGTAAAACAGAGCACACATGCAGTTTATAGAGGTTCGAAGCTCAACTTCTATGTCCTCTCTTCCTTCCGCAGAAAGACAATTCACTATGCAAGTGTAAAGTTCCTTTATCACAGTTACACAGTGGAGACAGTTGCTGTCCCGGAAGCCGCACTCTCAACTTCCTCAGCCGGTAGGTCGATAACTCACTCTTGCGATCCCCAACAGCTGGCTAGAGAGATAAGGTGTTATTGCTCGTCTTTTCACGAGTTCAGATCTCGCTCGATCTTCAAGAGTATAGTCTTGAAACTGGTATCAACTGGATTGCTCATTTTCACGTCTGCATCTGAGCTGGGGTAGTTGATCACTTAAGCACGGTGATTGAGAGAACAACTCTGGCTGGAAATCTTCAATAGCTAGCTCAAAAAGCGTTAAGGCTCGTTCTCATCAGTTGGAACTTTTCATTTTCTGAGTTCTTTGAGCGTGAGGCTTTAGTGCTTCGGCGAACGTCTTCATGGAAAGACTTAACTAAAGTGCTCTCCAAATTCTCAAAAGTCCCATGGTCTTCACTGGGATAGCTCACCTTTTAAAGATAGGTGAGTTGGTGACCGGTGGTGATCAGTGTTGGATCATAAATGAAAAAGCCAGTTGCAAGGTTTTACATTTAATGGGGCTGGTGGATTGCCATTGCTCTTCTGACGAGCTTTTGCTTCAAGATCTCAGTTGAATTAACTTCAAGATCTTCTTTGGTTTATCTGAATTTCAGTTGCGGCACCCTTCATGATCTTCAGTTCTGAGCTCTGTCTGGCAGCTGGAATCTTCAGTTCCTTAGTTTGTCAGTTATGTGTGTCCCTTGGCAGTTTGGAAAGCTTCAATTGAGATCATCTTCTACTGGCGATTCTGGGCTTGGACTTGATGCCATCTGAGCTCCAGTGTGCTTCTGCATCAGCCGGTAGTTTGAACCAGTGTTCTTTAGCTGGCATTTTGGACTTGTGTCCCTTCAGCTAGAACTTTCATTGACTTTTCTTCAGTTCGGTTGCTGGCGCTTCATCAGTTGGACTTCAAAACTGATGCGTCTTCAGCTGTTCTCCTTCGAACTGGTGCTTCATCAGCTGGAACTTCATTCTTCAGCTGGTATGCTCTGAGCTGGTATTTTCCATCAGCTTGTACCTTGGTCTTCTCTTCAGTTGGTATGGCCCTTCAACTAGAATATCCTGAGCTGGTATTTCCTTCAGATGGATCTTTAGACCTGGTACATTTCTTCAGCTGGAATATCTTGAGCTGGTATTTTCTTCAGCTCATGATTATCCTCTCTTCGGCTGGCAGTTTTCATTAGTTGATGTCATCGTGGACTGGCATGTTCATCAGTTCAAACTGATGTGCTCTTCAACTGGAATTTCTTCAGTTAGGAAAGATCTAGAACTAGGATGTCCCTCAGTTCTCCTCCTTCAGCTGGTATTTCCTTCAGCTAGGATCTTCCTTTGACTGGTACAATTCTTCAGCCGGTATTGGACTAGAACTAGTATGTGCTTCAGTTCTCTTCAGCTGGAACTTCCCTTCAACTGGTGTCGGCCTAGAACTGGTATGTGCTTCTGTTCTTTTCAGCTGGAACTTCTCTTCAGCTGGTGGTGGCCTAGAACTTGCATGTGCTTTAGTTCTCTTCAGCTGGGACTTCCCTTCAGCTGGTGTCGACCTAGAACTGGTATGTGCTTCAGTTCATCACTTCAGCTGGAACATCTTTTCAGCTGGTGACGGCCTTGAACTGGTATGTTCATCAGTTCATTACTGTAGACTGGTGGCAGTTGATACCCTCTCTCTCTAGTATCTGGAACTTCTAGTTTGCCTTGCTGATTATTCTAGCAAGCTACAGTTTTCTTTTTCTCTAATCTTCTCTCCTCTTTTACACGACTTGATCATATATGTTGGCTTGATAGCTTTGACTCTGTATGATCATCTTTAGTTTTCTGCTTGATTTCTTTTCAGTTCTTTCAAGGCTCTTTTCATATTTTGATATCTTTTGACATCTCATCAAAACCCCTTGTAAGTAAAACCTTGATAGTTTTTCCTAACAATTTTCTCCTTTTTGATGATGTCCAAAACATGGCAAAATTGAGCTGTGTAGCAAAGACACAATCAAGCAAGAAAACTTGTAGCTAAGAAACTGCTTATGTAAACTGATTAGATATCTTTCAATCTACAATAGTTTGTTTTTATTTTCTTTTTCTTGAGTTTCTAGCTCTTCAGCTGCTGCACTTCTTCAGCTGGTATCTCATCTCCTTCTTTACCTATTCTTCCAATTGCTAGGCTCTCATCTTTCTCTGGCACTAGCATTTCTCTAGACTTCTTCCCAAACTTCCTCCTGAGACAAATGTCTCTGTATAGCTCCCCAATCTTCCCACTGAGGCTGATGTCTCTCTTCTCGAACAGTTCCTACAATCCTCACTTCTTCCCCATGAGGCTGTACTTTCTCTTGAAACTGTGAGGGTTCTCTTTGAATCTCATCCCAGAGACTCAAAACTGCCTTCCATCATTTTTCTCCTCAATTTCTTCAATCTCTTCCCCTTTTTGGCATCATCCAAAAGGGTATACATGTGTAGATCGAAGGATGGAATGGGAACATTTGGTAACAAGCTAAAGGTTATAGCTAGGTTACCTTCAAATGGGAAAGGGAATGATTGTTCCCTTGGTGGTGAGGGTAGCCAGTTTGAGGCTTCTTCAGTTGGCATGAACTGCCGGAGATCTGGCAATGGAGGCTGAACTTGGTGTTCAGTTGTCGTCATGGCCAACCTTGGGAGTAGGTCTTCAGTTGGAGGTGGGTGGTTGAACATTATAAGTGTGGAGGATGAGTTGGATGGCTCTGCAAACAGCAGTGAAGCTGCGGCAGGTACTCCATTTTGGATTATGTTGATCATTGAATCCATGATCTCTGAGAGAGTGGAAGTGGCCGTTGACGGATGATTCATCCAGTTCCTGCTCCAAAGTCCTTCTTGACTCCAGAAAAATCATCCTTTCCTGTCAAGCGGTGTAAACATAACTGTTTCATCAATATGATATCTCCAGAGTGACCATCTGAGATATCTCTTCAGTTGATTGAAGAGATTGGAGTCGTATCTCTCAATAAGATGAAAGCTGTTGAGCAGATCATTAAGAGAGTTGTTGAAGCTTTCTTCAACACCATCCATGTAGTGGGTTTCAGCTGGTGTAGACTCAGTTGGCGCAGTTGATTATGTGGTCATGTCTTCATCTGACATGAGTTGCTTTCCTCGATTATTTGAAGTCGGTTTAGTCAGAGTGGAGGGGTCTTCTTCTGCAGTGCGCTGCCTCTTTAATTGCAGGCCAAAAGGTTTGAGATTTCTTCTTCTTTTGAAAAAGATTGTGGGGAGATAATCTCTCCTATCCAGCAATTCACCTCTCTGATTGAGAAAGTCGATCTAATCGGTGATGATCATGCTGATCCTGTTGAGAAATTCCAGTTTCTCTATGAATGTTCCAGTTTGATGGTCAAAGTTGACCCTGCGAGCATTTTGGCGAAGTTAGGATAGCACATATGATGCCCAGTCAACTCTGCATCGGTTGTAAATGAGTGCCATCGGGTAAGCATTGTCGGCGCTAAAATGAGTTTAGTCCAAATTGCCTCTCAGGCAGTGGATGACTATATCTTGGAGTTAGATGAACTCCGACCGAAGACTGTCCTTCAGTTTGTGAGAGTGGTCATTATGCTCGACTCCTGGATTCATCCATTGACGCCATAAATCTGTATGGTTTGGCATAACTACGGTGTCTGCCTGTTCACAATTTCCAGAAAGATGAAGTGACTCCATCACAACTTCCTTGGTCATCACGATCAGATTTCCTCTGACTGTTGAGATAATGTTTCCATCTTCTGCAATGTTTGAGAAGATATAAACTTCGGCAACTGCCTCTGGAAAGCATCATCCAAATCTTGGACCTCGGGTGAGAAACTGAAGGAGTTCAGTTTCCTCCGCTGCTGATATTAAGTGATGAAACAAGTCAGACTTAAGTCTCTCTATCATGTAGTCCAGTTCTACAAAATTGTCTCTTTTGAGGTTGAGAGCAAGCCTAGCTGGGTCGATGTACTGAGCGGGTAGTTCCATTCTTGATGGAATGTTTAAGAGAGAATGAATGTATTAGAGAAAAAGGATGCAAAGCAAATGCAGGAGGAGTTTGAGTTTGATCTGAAGCCTGGATCAATATCCCCTTGGCATTTAAAGAAGCTTTGCATGCATGTACTTCGAGTTCACTCGAGTACGCATCAACTGATCAGTTTAAATGGATTTTACTGATTTGCAGCTGGCATAAATGAGATGATCATCTCGGCCGTCAACAAGGTTAGCTTCAACTTGTAGATCAGCGGTCGAGATTTCATCCATTTGGAAACGGGGTAGTTGCCATAAATAGTAAATATTTTGCGCATGATTTTGCTATTTATATGTCTCAGGCTATCAACTTACTTTTCACTTTAGTGATTGATTTTGCTCAGTAGCATTAAAGACTTGCTATCTTGAGAGATCTCCCATTTGAAAATAATACCCGTTAGATCACGATGGCATTAATGATAAGGAATAAGTTTAAAGATTATAATCAATTTAAACTTTCCTTGGCAGTTGGGCTACCCCGTCCAACTGATGACTTTTTCAGTGAACTAATGATGTGGTAACTGATCGATTAGTTCTAGTCATATCTTCTTCTTGGCCCTTGGAACTGATTCATCACTGAACTGATGAGATCAGTTGTTGAATTGCTGGATCATATCTCAGTCAGTTTTCTCTTCTTGAGGGGCCGAACTGGATTCTCTTCACTGCTCTCGTCAGGGTAGTTGGACCTCTTTAGCTTGGAGGCGGATCCAGTTTCTTTAACAGGCATCTCTGGCCTTATTTTCTTCATGAATTAACTCCGGTACTTAGCTTCAGCGGATGTGACCCTTCACCTTCTGTTCAAGTTCATTATTGAGGATGACTTGTGCTGAACTTCCTGCAGGGTCAGTTTGGCGGCTGTCTTGTGGCCTGAAGCAATCAGTGGGGTGACATATCTCTTTGATAAGAGATTGAGTGATGTGGCAGTGTCTTCATCATCACACAGTCGACTCACTGCAACTGGAGTGAGAGATGGCTCTCGCTACTTCTCTGCAGTTACAGGTTCAGTTGGTCGATAAGGCTCAGCTAACTTATTTGGTAGACATCCAAAATTCAGTTTACTGCAGGCAGGGCTGATTGTGCAGGTCTCTTACTGCTTGGCTCCTGCTTCTTCATGAGCCTTGATGTCACTTCCCAATTCGGCAAGTAGGGCAGTTGGAGGAATTATCTTGGTCAATCTAAGACTCATAATCCTCTGTACTTGCACAATAGTTGGAGGGAATGGATTTGCAGACCCTATCCATTTCAAACTCTAAACTTCTTCTCGTTGCCAAAAACTCATGCCGTGAGAAGTAGTGATCAAGAAATGAGACTGGATGGACATTGAGTGTCTCCAATTGTACCAATAGAAGTACCAGTTTAGAAACTTAAAAAGCTCTTGATCGTGCTTGGCCACAAATGCAAATTGAGTAAGAAGTAAATTTATTACCTTTTTTTGTGCATTCTTGGCTGCATATTCACCACTATAGAAAGTGCGAATATCTTCTTCCGTCAATTGGAGAGGGGGACAAGTTCTTCTGAAGTAGTTAGCTCCAAAGTTTGAATGAGGAATTCCGATGAATGGAATAAGCTCATCTGGATTGGAACAGTCTTGGAAGTCCGCTGTTGATCCATTCTTGGAGACTGATGATGGGATGGCATTGGTAGTCGAGATATTTGAGGCTGTGGCATTTGTGTTGCCATTTCCTAGCATTTTCTTCTTTAGTGAGTGCAGCTGAATGCTTCCTCTCTTGGGAATCCAGTCTGAGATGAGAACTGGTAATGCATCATCATTTGGCAGCTTCAAGATGTCTTTAATTATCTTGCTCATTCTGAGAACAAGTCCTACCATGGACTCAAACTTTAATGTTCTCTTTGAGTTGAAACCCTTAAGAACTTGACGCTTAAGTTGTGAGAATACAAACTCTGCCCAGTTTGTCTAGCATCCTTCAGCTAGATGTATCATTCCCTTGTACCTCTTCAGGGTAAGCTAGCTTAGGTTTTCAATTGCTCCAAACATCATCTTGTTTGTGATGTCGAGCAGAACTCCATACTCTGGTCTTAGATAAGTTTTAGCTGTGGAAAAACTGAATGCCTTTTGGCAGGTGGGGGTCTTCCACCTTCTCTAGTATGGTTCAGCTGCTTCACTCAACTCTTGAACGGTTACACCTTGCCTTGGAAGTTGAAAAATTTCAACAACTATTCTTTCAGTTATCTTGATTGGTCGGTTATGGATAACTGATGTGATCTCCTTGCCATCAGCACTGATTTGTGCTTGGAGAAGAAATTCACACACCTGACATTGTCTGAAGAATCTGGGTGGTGTTTATAGGTAGTGAAGAATCCCTGTCTTGTGCAGAGAAACAAGCAGGTTCTGGCCGTTTGAATTTTTCAGAATATCCTAGAATTTCTTCCTTTCAAAGAATTTGTCTCTCATCATTTGTTTCTTGAAAGAGCTGAGGGAACTAAGTAATTCTGCCATTTGAAGAAAGTTTGGCTAGAATTCTTGAAAGAGATGAGAGAGAGAAAGAGACTCTTTGAATGAGATTGGGAAATGAGTGTGTCTCTTCTCTTTTTACAAGGGAGGGGGACTAGATCTGAATTGATTTATGAGTAATGAATAAGTTCTCATATATATTTGAGAAATTTGGCCCCTTGCTTTTGTTTGTGTGCCTTTAAATGTGATTGTCAGACTTTGCAACAAGGAGGAGGGTACGAAGTAAATGCTTGACAATACTTTTGAAATTTCAAGGCAAATTGGCTTTATTCGGAAAGATATGAAACTAGAATTTACAAGAAGTCTTTTCCCAGGGCTTCTTATCAGTTTGATTGGCCTCTAGTCTTTCTTGTCATCAGTTCTCCTTTTCTTTCCCTTTCTAGAACTGTCTGATATATCCTCACTGCTGGAGGAGTCTTCTTCAGAGTCTTCTGTTCCAAGAAATATCTCCAGTTGCAGTATTGACTCAGAGAGCAGTTTTACCTTATCTTTCATGTTTTCGATCAATTTTCTGTACAGCTTTGGTTCCTTACCATGTCGCTGCTTCTTCTTTTGTTGATTAGCTCATCGAGTCTTTGTCCCACTCAACGGATGCTCTCCAATTTCTTTTCTAGCATCCAGATGATGTTCTGCAGTCTGGTACTTAGCAGCTGGTTTCTCAACCGTCTCAGAGTGAGTCGGTGATGCTGCTGTCCATTCAATTGGACTGTTTTTGGAGTTCCTTCTTCCCTCATCCTGTTCTTTAGGGAGTTGATATCTATCAATGGCACGATAGATATCATCGGAGCCGGTGTTGGATTGGACTTCTGATTCCACCATTTTGTTTTTCCTTTCCACCTTGCTGGGGGAAGGGTTAGAATTTGCTTTTACCTCAATCTTGGTCGTGGCTCTCTAATCATTACTAGAGGCAGTGTTGTTCTTTCTATTTTTAGTATGAAATCATTAGGATCAACTGGCTGATGAATGATTTCCTCCTCCATTAAATCAGGAATCAGCTTTTCCAGAATGAAGCTTATTCGATTAATATAGTACATCTTCTGTGGAAAACATAAAGCGCTGTTTGTTTCTGTTTCCATGATGTCTACAAATTTCTTCAGTTGCTTGAAGAGGAATAAGGACCGGTTTATTCCTCTATCTTCCCAGATGACATTGCAAATTTTGTACTTTATCTCTGACATTTCATTCTAATCTTCACATGATCCTACCATTATTTGCGTAGCCACAGTGGCTAACACTTGAAATTCCTTCTGAAATCTGGATATGTGATGATGGACATGAAAGTGTTCTGAAGCAGAGATTGTTGCCCATCTGTTGTAGCAGTGTTTGATATTCACTTCAGTTTCTTCTAGATTGTCTCTTTCATCTGACAACCTAAAGATCCTTTGAAATACGGAGGGAGTAATCAGGATTTGAGTACCCCTTACTTCACTTCTGATGATCCTTGACCCTTCCTTGCTGAAGGAGTTAAGGAAGAATTCTGTAATAGCCTCTGGATATACCTTAGAAGAAGTGCTTTCGGTGAAGTTTTTCAGGCCTGCAATTTCAATCAGGGTGAGAATCGATTCACCCAATGATGAGAAATTGGTGAATTGATTGTTGCTGGCCGGACTAAGTATTTTGTCGTGACTTAGATCTCTGCGGAATGCTCCTGAATCTTTACCGGATAATTTGAAGTTATGAAGTCTTCAGTGAAGGTTGCTGGAGAATGGAGCCATTTGAGAATTTGAAGAGAGTTTTCTGATGCTTTTGAGAGGAATGAAAACTCTGTATGTTAGGCTCTTTGAATGAATTCATGAAGGTATATTGGCTTTTGAGTGGGCTGAGAGGAGGTTCGGCCAATCTATTTATAGCCTTCAAAATTCATGGTAAATCCAACTGTAACAGGAATTTGAGGGGAGATTGTTTTGAACGGCTCCGATTAATCCGTCGATTAATTCTCAACTTTATCCATTGCAATTTAATTGAAGAGAGATAGTGGGTCCAACGGTAATAATGGTATAACACATTATTTTACCGTTCCACAAAAAAAATGAATTCAAATGTTTGAAGATCTCTCTTTTGGTGCTTCCGCATGGCTTTAAGCTGCTAACGTCATCAGATGATGTGGCTACATCTGGCAATCTCCAGTTGGCATGACCGGCTTTAACTGAGATTTTTCAGTTCAGCTCTTTCTTTTTACTGAGTTGGCTTACAGCTCTCCTTCCAGTGCAGCTGCTTCCTCCAGCTGATCACGAGCTGTTTTTCTCCATTGCGAACTGATTGAGCATCTAATCAGTTCCAACATTTTGAGTTCTCAGCTTCCACGCTTTTCATCAGTTTGCAAACTTTTCAGCTTGCTTTTCATTGCAACTGATGATATGAGCAGTTTTAACTTCTCTTGTCGACTGAACTGATGCACTTTCAGTTTCAGTTTCTGCATGTTTTTTCTCATCGGTTGGGATTGCTCTTTGCATTCTCCCATTTTGATCATCTTCATCTTCAGATGCTAGTTCCAATAGCCCCAATTGGATACATAGCTCCATGAATCTTGCCTTTGCTAAAGACTTTGTGAAGATGTCAGCAATCTGCTTCTCTGTGTTGACATATTGGATGCATATGTCCTTCTTTTCAATGTGATCTCTGATGAAGTGGTGCCTGATGTCAATGTTCTTTGTTCTCGAATGCAAAACTGGATTCTGAGAAATAGCAATGACATTGTTGTTGTCGCAGAAGATAGGTACTTCGTCAGTTTCGACCTTGTAATCCTTCAACTACTACTTCATCCAGAGTATCTATGCACAGCAGCTACCAGCAGCTACGTATTCTGCTTCAGTTGTCGACATTGCAACTGAGTGCTGCTTTTTGCTGAACCAGGATATCACTTTGTGACCAAGAAACTGACATGTTCCACTGGTACTCTTCTGATCAATCTTGCACCCACCGAAGTCTGAGTTTGAATAACCAGTTAGACTCAAGTTGTCATCCCTGGGATACCATAATCCAAGATTTGTGGTTCCTCTGAGATATTTGATAATCATCTTTGCTACTTCGATCCAAATATTATGTCATCCACATAAATTTGAACCATTAAGATCTCCGATGATCGCTCTATTTTGAATAGAGTGCGATCAATGACTCTTTTTTGAAACCCATTCTTGAGAAAGAATGTAGTGAGGGTTTCATACCAAGCACTGGGCGCTTGCTTCAGCCCATAGAGTGCTTTCTTTAGTTTGAAGACTTGATCTCCAATCTCGAATCCTGGTGGTTCCTCAACGTACACGTCCTCCTTAAGCATCCCTTGAAGAAAGGCACTTTTTCACATCCATTTGATAGACCGTGAAATTACTGTGAGCCGCATAATCGAGAAACAGTCTGATAGCTTCTAATCTTGCAACTGGTGCAAATGTCTCATCAAAGTTGATTCCTTCACTTTGAGAGTATCCCTTGGCTACCAATCTTGCATTGTTCCTGGTGATGACACCTTGTTCTTCTAGTTTGTTGCGAAAAACCCACTTGGTTCCGATGACTTTCTGGATTTTTGGCCTATCAACAAGAAACCATACATCGTTTCTTGTAAACTGGTTAAGCTATTCTTGCATAGAAATTATCCAGTCTATGTCTTCAAGAGCTTCATCGATGCTTGTCGGTTTAGTTTGGGATATATAGCATGTGAAGAGAGCATGCTCAATTGAACTTCTGGTCTGAACCCGACTTCTTGGATCTCTAACTATTTTGTCAGTTGGGTGGCTTCTAAGCCATTTGGGTAGGCTCTCCTCAGATGGATGTTCAGTTGGGTCATCTTCATTGACATCTTCTGATGTTGTCTTCAGTTTGCCTTTCTTGCTCATTAGTTCTCCCCCCCTGCTTTAGTTGTGGGATTGAAGGTCTCAGCATGATCATTTTCTCCATTGGCTTGATTGCCCTGAGCTGTGCTCTCAGCTGGTCTGATGCTGGATTTCTTTCTTTCATCTTCAAGCCCAACTTCAAACTCCTCTGGATTTGTGTGATTTACATAGTCCTGTGAATTATCAGTTTTACTTATTTGAACTGATGGATTGAGTACCTCCCTACTCCTATACTCGTTGGCAAACTCATCAAAAACAACATGACAAGTTATTTCCGCAACTAGTGTTCGTTTGTTGAACACTCAGTCAACTTGACCATGTGGGGAATTGTAACCAAGAAGTATTCCCTTATCAGCTTTGGCACTGAAAGTCTTCAGTTGACTTTTGCCATTGTTGTGAATATAACATTTACAACCAAATACCTTGAAGTATGAGAAAGATGGCTTACGACCCTTATAGAGCTCATAGGGTGTTTTCTCATGTGCGCTAACGATGGCGCTTCTGTTTTGTGTGTGGCACGCAGTATTGACTGCCTCGGCCCAGTATCCTTCTGCTATGTTGGCATCAGCTATCATTGCTCGAGCTGCTTCCTTGAGTGTTCAATTTCTCCTTTCAGCAACACCATTTTGCTGTGGAGTTCTGGCAGCTGAGTGCTCATGAGTTATTCCCAGTTCACTGAGAAAACTGATGATCTGCTGGTTAACGAATTCAGTTCCATTGTCTGAACAAATTCGTTGAACTGATCTCTCCTTTTCAGTTTGCAGCCTCCTGATCATTATTGATAGCTTGGCGTAGATTTCATCCTTGCTCCTGAGAAACTCCACCGATGTGTATCTTGAGAAGTCGTCGACTACTACCAGAGTGAATCTTTTTCCTTTGGGCATTGGTGGTTTGACTGGCCCGAATAGATCCATGTGTAGTAGCTGGAGGGGAGCGGTTGTCTCTGGAGGATGACTTCTGTTTTTGAATGACGATCTTAGCTGCTTCCCTTTCTAGCATGGTCCGTAGACGCCAGTTCTCTTGAAAATTTCCATAGGAAGCCCATCTACTAGCTCTTTCTTGGCTAGATGATTGATGGTTCTGAAGTTGAGATGGTTGAGTCGTTGATGCCATAGCCAGCTTGCTTCTGTTGAGCTCTTTGATAGAAAGCAAGATTCTTCATATCTAGTTGACTAGTCAACACCATACATGTTGCCTCTCCTTACTCCAGTTAGGAGGACTGCTCTAGTGGACTTATCCTTGATGTCACACGAGCTCCGACTAAAATCAACGGTATATCCATTGTCACATAATTGACTAATGGTGAGCAGTTTGTGCTTCAGTCCTTCGACGTGGGAGACTCCATTGACTATCACCTTTCCTTTGACCATGAACCCTTCTCCAATGGTTCAGCTTTTGGAGTTGTCTCCGAATGTGACTAATAGGCCTTTCTTCTCCTTGTACCCTTCTAGATCCTCCTTGTCTCCCGTCATGTGTTTTGAGCACCCGCTATCTAGGTACCAAACCTCCTAGGTCCTCTTCTTCGATAGGATGCCCTTTTCCTGTAAGAGAGACGATTAGTTTTTAGGAGCCCGCATAACATCGGGTCTTTCTTTACTAATCATATGTTTTGGGATCCAAATTTGCCAAACTTTTGGCTTTATTGCAGGTAGAGAGTGTTCAGACTTTGATTGTCTGATTAGTTTCACTCTCTTTTCAGCTCTCCTCCTCTGAGCTGAGTCATTTGACTTGTACCTATGTCGAGAGTTATTAGAATAGATCACTTCGATCATAACTCTCTGATTTTGAGCTTATCTAGCTCTTCTTTGTGGCTAATTTCTTTTAGCACCAGGAGCTCTGTCGCTCTTATGATATGGCCAGTTGGCAAACCAGTTATAGTAAGGGTTGATTCTCAGTTCATCCCTTGAGTCTAGATACTCACTATACTGTGTTGCGAGATCCGTTGGAGTGAACTTCTCTAGAGGGATCTGAGAATATTGACGCATTTGATGTATCGTTGTGAGCACACTTCTCCTTGGGTCAACTTCTCTTCCATGTTGACTTCCTAGGTGTCTTTGAGGATGGGCTGGCTGACCAGTTCTCTCTTGAACTGATGCCCTATCCTGATGAGACTGCAGTCCAAACTAAGTATTTCTCCTTACTTCAGTTGGCCGGTCAGTTCTATTCACCATAGGCCAGTTTTGAGGTTTGGGCCTTTGAAAATTTGGTGATCTTTGATGAACTGACTGTCACTAATGAGCTGGAGATCTTGGCTGAACTGTTGACCTCTGTTGAAAGGTTGGATGCCTTTGCTGAGCTGGTGGCCTTTGCTGATAGGCGAACTGCCTATTCTTAGCTTGTGGCCATCTTTGTGATGGCTTCCTCTGCCGAACTGATGGCTGGACTGCATTTTTCAGTTGGGAGGATTTTGGCTGCACCTTTTAGGCGGATTTGTAGGGATATCATCATTTCCCTCACCTTTGGCCTCTTCAACTGGTTAGGTTGGTGCGGGTCTGACAAAACCAGGAAGTGTTCCTTCTTCACTGCTTTGAACAATTGTCTTTCCTTTATCCGTGGCAGTGTATCTGTTGTATCCTAACCCTGTACTACCAGTTTTAACTTTTTGATGGCTTAGAATCTCATCAAGAGTTTGAGATCCCTTTTTGAATTTGAGAGAAATCTTCTCTCTTTCATGGACCTCTTGCCATAGCCTATCATTCTCAGCTCTTAGCTCGCAAAACTAAGCTGCAACTTATCACATTCAGGTGGCTGAGGCTCAAGTGATTCAGTTTTGTCACGATCATTTCTTAGTCTTTTAAACTCATCTTTTAGGTCATCATTTTCTTCCCTCAGTTGCATGCTTGAAAAAGCAGCTAACTGGTCCTCTAGCATTCTTAATTGTTCATTTATTTGATTGCTAGTAATGGAAGATTCATGAATGTGATAAAAAGAGGTTAAGGAGTCGCTGGTGCTAATCGCTTCTTAATTGTCAGCCATGAGGCAGAACAATGCCTCTTCTTCAGAGCTATAGCCGTCGGAGTCGATTCCTGATGGATAATCCGAGTCATCCAGGATAGCATTCTTTGAGTTGGCCGTCATAGCTTTTCTCTTGAAAAAGCTTCTCTTCACTTTGGCCTTCTTATCTTCAGGGAGCTCTAGACACTCATATCTGTAGTGTCCTTGGTTGTGGCAACGAAAGCATTCTTTTATGCTTCTGTTGGCTACCCTGGGTTGTTCAGCAGGCGATTGATTTCTCTTGCCACTAGGCTAATCATCAGTTTGAAGCATAACTGATGGTTGATCTCTGATCCACTTAAGCTTTTCTAGCAGCTTGGCAACTGACTGGATTTGATCATTAATATCTTCAGTCAGGCTCTCCTTCTTCTCTACTGCTTCTTGTCTGTGATCAGTTGAGCCGTTTGGTTGTTCTCTAGCTTGAGAAATTCTAGGTCGGAAGACATTTCTTCATCGAGTTTCTCAAAACGGATTTCTTTCACCGTAGAAGGCGGCATCCTAGGCGGACGATGTGGATGCTTCTCTTTTTCAGTTTAGGCTATACTCGTGGGCCTTAAGAGAACCAAAGAGTTCTCTTAGGGTGATGCTGGTCAAATCTCATGACTCTTTTGTAGCAATAACCTTCATATCTCATTCCTCGGTGAGATTATCTAAAATTTTGGAGTTCATCTCAATGTTGGGATATGTTCTTCCTAAATTATTCATCTCGCTGATGATGCCAAGAAATCTTGTTTCAAGGCTAGAGATGGTCTCATCTGAGTGCATCTTGAAGGGCTCATATTTGTCAACTGCTAGCTGGAGCTTGTTTCCTTTGATAACTTCGAACTCTTTGCACAGATCTGCAAGTAAGTCACATATTCCCTTGGCAGTTCTGCAACTCTTTGTGTCCTTCATGCAGTCCTCATCTAGAGTTTGGAACAATGCGGCTGGGACAACGAACTATAGGTTCTTCATCTTCTCCTCTTCACCCGTGAGAAGATGAGTTGGCTTTGGGATCCTTGTTGGTTCGTTGACATCAGCAACGTGGGCTTCATTGTCCATCAACAACGGAATATTAAGGGCCTATTTTGATTCGCAAATATCATCTGTGCTATGTGGAGATCAGTTGAGAAGATCTGCTAGCTCAGAGTGTTGTGTGTGCTTAAGGTGTGCAGTTAAAAACATGCAACTGAACTGAAAAGTAAAGCAGAGCACACAAGCAGTTTATAGAGGTTCGAAGCTCAACTTCTACGTCCTCTCTTCCTTCCGCAGAAGGGCAATTCACTATGCAAGTGTAAAGTTCCTTTATTACAGTTACACAGTGAAGATAGTTGCTGTCCCGGAAGCTGCACTCTCAACTTCCTCAGCCAGTAGGTCGACAGCTCACACTTGCGATCCCAACTGCTCGTTGGAGAGATAAGGTGCTATTGCTTATCTTTTCATGATTTTAGATCTCGTTCAATCTTCAAGAGTACATTCTCAAAACTGGTATCAACTAGATTGCTCCTTTGTGCGTCTGCGTCTGAGCTGGGATAGTTGATTACTTACGCACGGTGACTGAGAGAACAACTCTGGCTAGAAATCTTCAACAGGTAGCTTGAAGAGCGTTAAGGCTCGTTCTCATTAGTTGGAACTTTTAATTTTCTGAGTTCTTTGAGCGTGAGGCTTTAGTGCTTCAGCGAACGTCTTCATGGAAAGACTTAACTAAAGTGCTCTCCAAATTCTCAAAAGTCCCACGGTCTTCACTGGAGTAGCTCACCTTTTAAAGACAGGTGAGTTGGTGACCAGTGGTGATCACTGTTGGATCCTAAATGAAAACGCCAGTTGCAAGGCTTTACATTTAATGGGGCCGGTGGATTACCATTGCTCTTCTGATGAGTTTTTGCTTCAAGATCTCGGTTGTATTATCTTCAAGATCTTCTTTGGCTTATCTGAATTTTAGTTGCGGACCCTTCATGATCTTCAGTTCTGAGCTCCGTCTGGCAGCTGAAATCTTCAGTTCCTTAGTCTATCAGTTCTCTGTGTCCCTTGGCAGTTCGGAAAGCTTCAGTTGACATCGTCTTCAACTGGCAATTTTGGGCTTAGGCTTGATGCCATTTGAGCTCCAATTTGCTTCTGCATCAGCTGGTAGTTTGAACCAGTGTTCTTTAGCTGGCATTTTAGAATTGTGTCCCTCCAGCTAGAACTTTCATTGACTGGTCTTCAGTTCGGTGGCTGGCGCTCCATCAGTTGAACTTCAGAACTGATGCATCTTCAGTTGTTGTCCTTCGAACTGGTGCTTCATCAGCTAGAACTTCATTCTTCAGCTGGTATGCTTTGAGCTGGTATTTTCCATCAGCTTGTACCTTGGTCTTCTCTTCAGTTGGTATGGTCCTTCAACTGGAATATCCTGAGCTGGTATTTCCTTCAGTATAGATCTTTAGACCTGGTACATTTCTTCAGCTGGTACATTTCTTCAGCTGGAATATCTTAAGCTGGTATTTTCTTCAGCTCATGATTGTCTTCTCTTCGGCTGGCAGTTTTCATTAGTTGATGTCATCGTGGACTAGCATGTTCATCAGTTCAAACTGATGTGCTCTTCAACTGTTATTTCTTCAGTCGGGAACGATCTAGAACTGGCATGTCCCTCAGTTTTCCTCCTTCAGCTGGTATTTCCTTCAGCTGGGATCTTCCTTTGACTGGTAAAATTCTTCAGCCAGTATTGGACTAGAACTGGTATGTGCTTCAGTTCTCTTCAGCTAGGACTTCCCTTCAGCTGGTGTCGGCCTAAAACTGGTATGTGCTTCAGTTCTTTTTAGCTGGAACTTGTCTTCAGCTGGTGGCAGCCTAAAACTGGTATGTACTTCAGTTCTCTTCAGCTGGGACTTTCCTTCAGCTAGTGTTGGCCTAGAACTGGTATGTGCTTCAGTTCATCACTTCAGCTGGAACATCTCTTCAGCTGGTGGCGGCCTTGAACTGGTATGTTCATCAGTTCATTACTGTAGACTGGTAGCAGTTGATACCCTCTCTCTGGTATCTGCAACTTTCAGTTTGCCTTGCTGATTATTCTAGCAAGCTACAATCTTCTTTTTCTCTAATCTTCTCTCCTCTTTCACACGACCTGATCATATATGTTGGCTTGATAGCTTTGATTCTGTATGATCATCTTTAGTTTTCTGCTTGATTTCTTTTCAGTTCTTTTAAGGCTCTTTTCATCTTTTGACATCTTTTAACATCTCATCAAAACCAAGTAAGAAAAACCTTGGTAGTTTTTCCTAACAGAGGTGTATTCATTTGAATTTGTTGCTTCTTCTTCTAGTGGCCGTGAGCTCTTCCTCTCAGATGCCAGTTTATTTGTTGATCACGCTGAAGCATATGACAAGTACCAAAGAGATGAAGCAGATACAGATCAAAATGTAACCATTTCTCTATTTCACCTTCTCTGTATAATATAATCTGGCTGCGGTCAATTTATATATAAATAAATAATAATCTAAAATTTTAGACTAGCGACGGATCGCCCCCGTCGCTAGAGCGCAACGGTGTAACCCCGTATCCAAATCAGTGGTCACGTCCGTAGCCTATTTTTGGACTAGCGATGGATCCCCCTGTCGCTAGCGGGCGACAGTGTAGCCCGTCTCCAAATCTATCACCAAGTCCGTAGCTAGGCTACGGACCTAGCGACGGTGGTCATCATCGCACTGCACGTCGCCAAAGTTGGCGATGGGCGAGCCACCGTCACCAGAGTGTTAGCTACGCCTGATTTAACGATGGGGTCATTCCCATCGCTAGCCTGTCGCCAAGGACTGTAGCGACGGTGTCGTACATTTTCCGTGACCCGAAACCCCATCGCTAGATCTGGTTTCTTTTGTAGTGACTGTAACATAAATTTTAATTCTAAGAATTCTAGTATTTTATGTCATGATTGTTCTATTTCCAAAATTCATCATCTTCCTTATTCTTCTTCTATGTCTTAATCCACAGTGATCTTTGGAGTCCGTCTTCTGTTAAGTCTTCTAATGGTTATAACTATTATGTCACTTTCATTGATCACCACACTCAATTTATTTGGTTGTATCTTCTTAAAGTTAGATATGAAGTTTTGACTGTATTTCAACACTTTAAAACTATAGTTGAAAAACAGATAAACCTTAAGATTAAATGCTTACAAAGTGACTGGGGATGGGAGTATTGGAGTTTAACTAGTTTCCTATAGTCTTATGGTATACTTTACAGAATATCTTGCCCTTATATACCTTAACAAAATGGGTTAGTCGAGCGCAAACATAGACATGTTGTTGAAATGGGTCTTACCTTGCTCTCTCAATCATATATGCCTATAAAATTTTGGGATGATGCTTTTGTCACGGCCACTTATATCATAAACCGTCTTCCTACAAAGCTTCTTCACTATTCTTCACCCTTAGAAAAACTATATGACCACAAACCAGATTACTCAAAATTTTGTGTTTTTGGATGTTTATGTTATCCGTATCTCAGGCCTTATAATAAACATAAACTCCACTTTTGATCTTCTAAAGGGGTTTTCTTAGGTATAGTAGTCAACACAAAGGGTACAAGGTGCTTTTACCTTATGGCAAGATAATTATCTCTCGTGATGTTTTATTTGATAAAACTTGTTTTTCTTATTCCTCTAGTATTTTCTGTTAATTCGACTGATGATTCAAAAACTCATTATACTCCTACTTTTCCTTCCATTCCTATCATTTCTCTTCCTAGTTCCTCTTCCACAAATCCTTTTTTAATTAGTTCTCCTATTGCCAGCTCTATCAACATGTCTTCACCTCCTGAAAATGCTTCTGACATTGATTTACCATCTTCCCCTCACATATCTCGAGAGTCTTCTTCTCCCTCTACTATTATTCCTTCCAGTTCTCATACTGATGAGCACATTAACATCCCTCCATCTACGTTAAAGAACATCCCACCATAGAAGGCCACTCCATGGTTACTCGATCTAAGGCTGGCATTTTTAAGCCTAAAGCTTTCACTGCAGTTGCTACTGCTAATGATTCTGAACCTTCCTCAGTTGCAGATGCTTTGAAATGCAAGGTTTGGCGAGCTACCATGCAAGATGTGTTAGGATTGTATACTGAAAGCTTGTCTTTGTATACTGTTAACAATGTTTTGACGATATAGATTGATTATTATTGTAGTCGCTATTTGTGCGTCTATATACTTTGCTTTTTGTTTATATATGCATATTTCCTAATACTTGCATTGTAGATGATATGGTGTGGGTAAACACACGGTAAAGATCCTATCATCGGATTCCTTGCAAAGTATTAAAAGGCTCGCAGTTTAGATGGTCTTGAACCAATCATTGTAGACTGTAGAATAATCTGATGGTTAGTTTGTCTTGACTAACTGATTATTCTGATATACTGTCTTGTGTATTGAGGAGGCTCGCGACAGGATACTATTCTCAGATTTGACCCTAAAGGGAGAGAATAAAGATCCACAGAGTTCGGGTTCTTAAGCCTTGCATAGTGACGGACATATGTGTGTTATGATTATTGCTTTGATTTATCAATGAGTGAGATTCTTGATAGAGTCAATAATCTCGATATCTTGGGCAGTAACATATTCACACATGATGGGTCGTACACTGTGTTAGGTAACCATGTCCTGGTGCGCCAGGTTGATGATGTCCCCTTGAGTAAACACAAGTACATGTGAAACCCTGTAGGTGGAATTTATTCCATACATGGTAAAGCTTGTGTGGTACTGCTCTAGGAATGGAAGAATTAATTAATTATAGCTGTCAGAGCTTACATAATTAATTAATGGACATTATATCTTAAACATGGGGAATGGCTGGACTAAAGAAGAATGTATTGAGTGAAATGTATTAAATTGGTAGGTCAGTGTTATTTCTTTAGTGGAATAAAAATAACACTTAACTTATTTAATTATATCCTAGGTATTGGATATTGGATATTGGATATTAAATAAATTAGTGGGCCAATTTAATATTCTTCTAGATCCCTACTGTAGCTCAAATAATACATTAATGGACTGTGGGAATGGAATAAGTGGAGAGGCCCAAACCCAATAGGGTTTGGAGACCTGATACATGCCTCCCTCTGTATTTAAAGAGGGAGGAGGCGTGTATTATGTAATATACGAGCAGCCCCTCTCTGTCACACTTAATTCCCTAGGTTATCCATACAGTTTAGTAGTTTGTAGCCCACTGTATATCTAAACGATTATCGGCAATACAGTAGAAGATCAAGAAGTGTCACTGCAGCCCTCTTAGGTGTCGACTACAGTGAGGATAAGCACGAACTCGGCGTGTCTTCTACAGCAACGAGATTAGACCTTTAATCTCATCATCAACCCTACGATCTATGTAAGTTGGTACATCGATTTAATTTTATTCCACTGTGTTAATTCAATGTTCTTGCATAGTATGTTTAATGTGGTTATTTGCATCACATATAAAATCATGATTTGCATGTGCATGTTAGAATTATAGATTATCCGATTAGATCCTATGGGGCGTAATTCGATAAAACCCTAACAAGATGAATATGATGCTCTTATCCGTAATCAGACGTGGATTTTAACTGATCTTTCGTCTGGGAAGAACTTGGTTGGCTGCAAATGGATTTTTAAGATCAAGCGTCATGCTGATGGTAGTATTTCTTAACATAAAGCTCGACTTGTGGCTCAAGGATTTTCTCAAGAACTTGGTTTTGATTACACCGAAACTTTTAGCCCAATTGTCAAGCCTGCAACCATTTGTGCCATCCTCACTCTTGCTATTTGCAATGATTGGAAAATTCTTCACCTTGATGTTAATAATGATTTTCTCCATGGAACCTAGTAAGAAGAAATTTATATGAAGAAACCTTCTGGTTTTGAGCAAAATTCCACGCAGGTTTGCCATTTGTCGAAGTCCATTTATGATCTTAAACAGGCCTCTCGGTCATAGTTTCTCACTATCAAAGACGTCCCCCTGAAATTCGGATTTAATCAATCTCAGGCTAATAATTCTTTATTTTTTAAAATGTCGACTAACTCCATCACTTATCTTCTCCTATATGTAGATGATATGTTAATCACATGAAATAATCCTACTGAAGTGTCCACAATTAGCACCTTCGCCATAATTAGCGTGTATATAAGGATCCACATATTAATCAATAATATTAAGTTAAGTTTTCCAATATTCATAAGCTTTTACATGGTATCATAGCCATCCTTTCTAACATTAAAAAAAATTAACAGATCACTCTTGATTAATCTTCCATGGCTTCGATCACCACCACCACTGATGTCTCCAACACAGTCCCTCAACTCCTCAATGTCTCCCAACTTAACATTGTTAAGCTTTCCTCTACCAACTACTTAGCATTGAAAAACTACAAATGGAGGCTATCCTAATTGGATACGATCTCTACAATTTTATTGATGGTTCATTCCCATGCCCACCTCCCAAAACTCAACGGGAGTCTACTTCTATTCCCAATCCTACATATCAACAATGGATTCACCAGGATAAACTCTTTTTTGGTTCCCTTGTTGGATCCCTCTCAGTCCCCTCTCATACCATTGATTCAGCAATCATCTACCTCCTGCGAGGCCTGGTGATCGACTATTTATTTAGATTATAAAATTACCGCAAGTGAACGGTACAATTATAGCTAGTAAAAGTGAGCAAGAATAGTGTATCCACAGGGATTAGATAATAATATTCTAAGTACTATGACATAAATTAATATCTACTATCTAGACGAACCAATTAAAGAGATTGTGGTTTTTAAGACTAATAATTAAAATTCAAACTTAAATTAAAACCTAAATAATTGAAATAACAAATGGAAAATGTTTCAGAATTAAAGAAGAATTCTAAGGTTTCAATTTCATTAACTTTCCTACACAATCAAATCACAATGTAATGTTCATCACGACTCCAGTTTGATTAGGACAATCACTAAAATAAAGTAAGCCTTCTCTCGAAGTGAATAATTCATGGATTACAATCTATAATTAACATCTCCGTTCAATTACTAAATTGTAACTCCTAAAAGTTCTACAGATTTAATGTCCTCACTCTTAATCTCAATTCTCTCGAACTTATTAATTAAGAATGTTAATTACTCCTTAAGCATGCATAGAAACTCATCTCTTGAATTATGAATCTAAGCACATAAATCATCCAATTAATGGCCAGTTAATCAGAAGCATCAAGCACAAGAGTAATTAAAATAAAACAGGGTCTGAACATTAAAAAAACAAATTAAATGTGCATGAGAGTTAACTACTCTCTAACCCTAGAATCCGAATGCTTTAGCTACTCATCACAAAATAAATAACTAAACATATTCCAGAGAAAAACATAGTTCAAAGAAAATAAAATCTAAAATAAAACCCGTGGAGAAATTTCGTCTTCAATCTTCAGTGAATTACGTCTCTTCGTTCTTCGTCTTCTTTGCTCTTGTTCCAATTGCTCTCTCTTTCTTAGGGTAAAAATTCATGCAAAATTTATCCAACATCGAGCTTTAAATAGCCGAGAAGAATCCCGACTTGAATAGGAAACACAGTGGACAGAACAAGGTAAGTTTTGGGCTGTCCGCACTGAGGGCGCGGCCGCGCCAACTTGGATCACTAAGGCACGGCCCGTGCTAACACTTCTATGGATGATTTTTAACACTTTATGCACGGTTTGGCACGGCCGTGCCACCTTGGTTCACTAAGGCACGGCCGTGCTATCCTCCTAGAAGCCTCCGACACGTTTCGCCATTTTGCTCCGTTCTCACTCATTTCTTGTCCGATTAACCTGATTCAAGTTGCAGTGCGCTCCTCACTCGATTCTCTATCTGTTTAGGTACTTTTCAATCTCAATTGAGTCTCATAGAATAAATGGAATCAAATCCCTTCAAGATGAGCAAACACGTGACACTGCACAAAATATGGAAAACTATGCCCAATTTCTCGACTAATTCAGGTAATGCTCATCAACTACCATCTAAATGACCCTCAAAAGACATGAAAACCATGGGTTTATCACCTGGTAAACACTCGCACACACTTATGCGCGTCCCTCTTGTGGACATATTGAGCAAATTAAAGATCACCTTAAACGCGCTACCAAGGGCTCCTAATCGATCTCCGAGTTCATGCAACTTGTAAAAAGAAAATATGATGAACTAGCTGCCCTAGGAAAACCTATGGATCATGAGGATCTCATTGATGTTGTACTTGTAGGGCTTGATGATGATTATCGCTCTCTTGTAGAGATGGTTGAAGCTCACGAGACATCGATCTCGTTTGATGAGCTACATGAAAAACTCATCAATCGAGAGCTTCACCTTCATCAGATGCAAACAACTCCTCACTTTCATCCTGCCACTACCAGCACTGTTGCTGCTCGACCTAATGCTAACACAGTTGTTGCTCGATCTCACAAGAATTCACGATAATTTCATCATCGGCCACCTGCTCCTAATCACTCTCATTCTCGGCCTTCGCATCCTAACTCACAGCCCGGCAATTACAGACTATGTTCCTATCGTGCAAAGTATCAAGCATGCCATGAACCCGGCCACTCGGTCTCTCAATGCCTATAGTTTCAGTTGGCACCAGTCTCCCACACAACAAAACCACCATACGCTGCTCCAAATCTCCCACCGTCTATATCTCCTAGGTGGCATCCTCATGCTCATGTGGCCACCACAACCTCTGCAGCCTCTTGTACTTGGCTACTTGACAATGGTACTTCTCACCATGTGACTTCGGACATTGGCAATCTCTCATTCCATAAACCGTATGATAGTCCCGATGACATTTTGATTGGCGACGGCACTGGCCTCAGCATTTCTGACACGGGTTCCACTTTTCTACACACCTCATCTCACACTTTTCAATTACATGATGTTCTCTATGTGCCACAAATCAAACGCAATCTTATCTCTATTTCTAAATTTTGTAAAAGCAATAATTCAACTATTGAATTCTTACCTGATTCATTTCGTGTGAAGGATCTTTGGACCGGGGCAATTCTCATGGAAGGGCAGCCTAAAGGAGGTGTGTAAGAGTGGACAGTATTGATTTCTCCCTCTGCAAATCCAAGTGTCCGAACTCCCTTGATTGATGGCATCACCGACTCGGCCACCCTTCTGAAACTATCCAGTGTCATGTTATTTTTATGTTTCAGATACCTTAATCTTTCTCTACTAGATTAATTCGGTGCTCTTCTTGTCTTTCCAATAAGAGTCATAAGTTACCATTCTCTATTTCTACAATCTAAATAGATGCTCCATTGCAAATTATATACTCTGATGTTTGGACCTCTCATTTAATTTCTATTGATGGTTACAAGAATTATGTTGCATTTCTTGATCACTTTACTCACTGTATATGGTTGTATCCTCTTAAAAGAAAACGTGATGTTGCCACTATATTCCCTCATTTTGAATCATTGGTAGAAATTGTTTTCCACACACGGATAGTCACACTTGACTAAGATAATGGTGGTGAATTTATTGGTCTTCGAAACTATTTATCACTCCATAGAATTTCACAGCTCCCCTCCACTCCTCATACACCGGAACCATAATGGTTTTATTGAGCGGCGTCATTGACACATTGTTGAAACGGGGTTATCGCTCCTTACTCAAGCCTTATTACCTCTAACCTTCTGGTCTTATGCTTTTCTCACTGCAGTCTATCTTATTAATCGTCTACCAACACCTACCCTACAAATGTCATCTCCATACCTTAAGCTCTTTACAAGTCATCCCAATTATCGAAAGCTTCGTGTCTTTTGGTGTCATTGCTACCCATGGCTCAAGCCTTACTCACCCTTTAAACTTGCTTTCAAATCTCGTTCGTGTGTGTTTTTCGGTTATTCTCTCACCCAGAGTGCTTACCTGTGTTATGACTTCCACTCTAGTCTTCTTTACTTTTACGTCATGTTTGTTTTCTTGAACAGGAATTCCCCATGTCTCGGGTTGTTAACCATTTTCCTCGTGTAGCTGATCCTCCGCAGTCTCTATGGCTTCCTCTACCTATTCTTAAGCTGCCCACTTCATCCACACCATCTGTTGCGTCACGCCCCCCGGTTCCGATTGCTCTTATACCATAAATTAGGTAACACTCACTATCCCCTCTTCTAGTACCACATCTAATGTACAGGACCATTTGTCTCCCACATTTGCTCCATCTCCACTATTCGATCCCTCATCACACACCTCATCTATCTCTAATCCAGCACCACGTGTCCTAAATATCCGCACCTCTTCTATAATCACTCGCTCTCAAAATAATATATTCAAGCCAAATATCAAACTCAGTCTATCCATACAAATAACCCATTTAATTAAACCAACTACTATCTCTCAAGCTATGAAAGACAGCAAATGGCGATGGACTATGTCTGATGAGTTTGATGCCTTGGTTTATAATGGCACGTTGGAGCTTGTCCCACCTAATAGTACTCACAATGTGGTGGGTTGTAAATGGATTTACAGGATTAAACGTCACTCTAATGGCTCAATTGATAGCTACAAGGTGTGTCTTGTGGCTAAATAGTTTCACCAATGTCCTAGAGTTGATTATCACGATACCTTTAGTCATGTGGTCAAGCATGTGACCATTCGAATTGTTCTTTCTTTAGCTATCAGTCAAGGGTGGTCGCTTCATCAACTTGATGTCAATAATGTGTTTTTGTAGAGATCTCTTCGAGATGATTTTTACATGTCCCAACCATCGGGATTCATTGATCATGATCATCCTAGTCATGTTTGCAAACTTCACCAAGCACTGTATGGTCTCATACAGGCCCCTAGAGCTTGGTACAATGAGCTACGACAGTTTCTTCTTCATTCTGGATTCACTAACTCTCTAGCAGATACATCTTTATTAACTCGAACCATTAATGGTGATTTAATTTTTCTACGTGTGTATGTTGATGATATTGTAATCACAGGTCCTACATAGTCCTCTGTCTAAGCTTTTATTTCGGTTCTTGCTTGACAATTCTCTCTTAAAGATATCGGCCACCTGTATTTTTCCTTAGAATTGAAGTAGTTCCTCACCCTGTGGGGTACTTCTTTCACAGTGTCGCTATATAGTTGACTTATTGGCAAGAGCTAAGATAACTGATGCAAGTCCTATTGCCACACCCATGGCCACATCACCTTCTTTATCTCTATATTCTGGGACTGTCATCTCTGATCTTACAGAATATCGAGCAATTATTGGGGGTCTTTAATATTCATCGCTTACTCGTCCGGACATCTCTTTCGCCGTCAACAATTTATCTCAGTTCATGCATTGTCCCACATCGGACCATTGGGCAGCCACAAAATGTATCCTTCGATACTAATACGGCATAATACATCATGGCATACTCATTCAGCGTGACTTCCCACATGAACTCCACGCATATTCTGACTCAGATTGGGCTGGCGATAAGGACACTTACTGCTCTACAGGGGCATATATTATCTATCTTTGTCATAATCCCATCTCACGGACCTCCAAAAAGTAGCCGACGGTTGCTCGCTCCACCACCGAGGCTTAATATCACATAGTTGCAACCACTACAGCCGAGCTTTATTGGATCACAAACCTTCTTCAAGAATTAGTCCTCGCTCTCACCTCTCAACCTGCGATATATTGTGATAATATTGGAGCTACACATCTTTGCTCCAATCCAGTATTTCACTCACGCATGAAACATGTTGCACTCGACTATCACTTTATCCGTCAACTTGTCCAAAGTTGTTTTCTTCGTGTGACTCATGTCTCCACCATTGACCAGCTGGCTGACATCTTCACCAAATCCCTTCCCAGAGCCCGTTTTCAGTCTTTTCTTCTGAAGATCGGCTTCTCCAAATGGAGTTCTGTCTTGCCGGGGCATGATGGAGGATAATATCCTCACATAATATTTGTAAAAATTATATTTATTCTCTTTCCTAGAATAGTATATTTGTTATAATCAAATCCCTTATTTCTTCCACTCTTTGATATGTAATTAGCGTATATATAAGGATCCACATATTGATTAATAATATTGAGTTAAGTTTTCCAATATTCATAAGCTTCTACAGTCAACATCTAAAGCATGCTCTACTCCAATGGGCACTGCTCCTACATTGTCTAAATTTCAAAGGCACCCCACTGTAGATGGTCGTCTCTATCAAAGTGTTGTTGGTGCATTACAATATGCAACAATTACTCGCTCTAAGCTTTCTCTTTGTGTCAACAAAGTCAGCCAATTTATGGCTGCTCCTTTCGACACCCACTGGAAAGCCGTGAAGCATATTCTCCGTTATCTTTCTGTGACTATGGATCATGGGCTACACATTGTCAAATCCCCATCTTTAAACTTAACCGTTTTCTCTGATTCTGATTGGGTTGGCGATCCTGATGATAGATAATCTGTTTCGGGCTTCTGTGTTTTCTTGCCAACAATCTGATCTCCTGGTGTTCCAAGAAATAACCCGGAGTTAGTCGGTCCAGCACTGAGGCTGAATACCGGTGTGTTAGCACAGATTGCAAGTGAACTTACTTCGCTTCAATCTTTGCTCAAGGAATTATCTGTTACTATGCTGTGGGTTCCAAAAGTTTGGGTTGACAACATTAGTGATATATCCCTAACTTCCAATCCTGTCCTCCATGCCCGGACAAAGCATATCGAGATCGACATCCATTTTGTTAGAGATAAGGTTGAAGTTGGTCAGCTCACAATTTAGCATGTTCTTTCTTCCGAGCAAACTGCAGACATTTTCACTAAACCGTTGAGCAATCATTTCTTCGCTAGACTAAGGGAATAAACTCACTGTTACTTCTTTATCCTCGCTCGAATTGAGGGGGTGTGTTAGAGATATACATGATATGAGATCTACATGATATGTGATATGTGTTTAGATAAGATTGAATATTTTGTATCTTTATCCTTTTCTTGACACGCACTTTTTCTCATATATACCTATTAATTCATTCATGTAGTTTATACATAATAATGAATAATTAACTTAGAATGTATATGGCCAAGTTCTCTCTCCAATGTATTCGAATGAATTTCTTCAGTTATTAAAATAAATTTTAATAACGATAAATTTTTGTCATTATACCATAAGTTCCCTTCACCATAGGTTAGTGTATTAATAGAATTTTCCGTCATTATTTTCTTTTGGCCTCTTATTATAAATAATTTTTGGAATAAAAAATGCCCCATAAATTAATTTTACCCTCATTAAATACAACCTTTATGGTCATTATAGAATTTAAACTATCCGATTAATCCCTAAACAAACCATATTTACTAATCCAAATGATTTGAATGTTATTAGAGCGACAAAGAAAAACGAAAAAGTTTCAAACAACCCAAAACCCAACAAACATGAGTAAAAAACCAACCAAAATTAAATAAAATATAGATCTTCAATCATTATCCGTCGATCTGAAGTAGCCTCTGCCGAGAAAATCAGAATCCACCAAAACTGTAATTTTAGGAAGAGCATAATGAATATTCATGCCGCAACCATAATGAAGAGTTATTGGAACAAAATATTTATATAAACAAACATAATTCAAACATCCATAAATTTAAAATGTATATTCATATACAACCTTGATTTGTTTCTAATTTCCTAATATTTACATGATATAGTAAAAAAAAAGTGATACCAGAAATTTGTGTATCAAAGAACTAAAAACTGATTAATCCAACAGTATTTTAAGATAATATTGAATCTCAAAGGAATCACATAAAACCAGTAGAAGAATACAATACCTCCAAATATAGCATAATTCAATCATGTTGATAAACATAAAAGGAAAAAAAAAAAGCTAATAATTACTACTCGTATTTGCGCTGAGAATCAAAAATAATAATAGTGAATTTATAGGAATAAATTTACAAATTGAAAAACAGAACAAGAAACAGGATTTGCAAACAAACAAACTTAAACAATTATCAAACCACCCTTTCATGATTACAGCATAAGAAATATGTTAAAATAGTGGAGCTGCTGAGGTTAACATTTATCTAATATCTATCATGAAATTATAATGGGAACTCTATACGGTTTAAATTTTGTATAATAAATTAACCCTTCATTTTGATGTTGTAATTAACCTTTTTATTTTTTGCAACCTATCTCGTAACTTCTACACTTCTTCATGTCATTTTTTATTTCTTTAGATTCTCCACAATCTAGAATAAACAAAACAAGGTAAACTGGCTATCTAATGCTCATCATCGAACAACATACAAATTAAGCTGCAAACACAAGCATACTTCATAAGGAAAATAAAGAGCACAATAACTAATCTGAAATCCTATAATTACTTCAAACAATCAATAACTAATCTGTTCTATTCAAGAAATTATTGAATTACACCATAAAATATTCTATTGATGCTTTATTTTCAGTGCACTACAATAATATGTATAAAATATGCACAGAAAAAGTAAATGAGTAGTCAGGCTCCTAACAAACTAAATATCAACCTATGCATATTTGATAACATGGGTAGGGGATAACAGTTACAAAGAATAAAAACCAAGACTCTCGCAAACGAAGTAAATCTGATATATTTGATGAAAATAGAGACCTAGTGCTACAGACAAATTAAACACTTGCTATTAATTATAAACCCAATTTAATAACAAAGTTCATGATGAAGATATCAAGCTTATACAAATAATTAATCAAACTCAGTGATACTAATAACAGAGCAATGAATGAATTGTAAATACTTTTCTTAATCATAAATAATCCATGGACCTTCCACTCTAACATATTTACGTAATGAATGACAACTAGGAAAATATTTGATATGTCAGTCTACTTGAACACTTTTTTCTTTCTCTATCGTAACAAAACTTGACGATCCATGCCATCATGCTTCACTATATAAACTTCAAACTATAATTATCATTTAATGACAGACAATATATATACATTCAAGAATATTGAAAATGTAAGGCCTATACAATGAGATAACATGAGGCATTAACAAGCCAATATTATTAAATATAGCACAACAAGAAGAAAATGTGGGAAAAAATACAAGATTACATGTAGTTCTTCAATTCAACGAACTTTATTTTATATATGATCCTTATTAAGCCCCAAACACCTATGCGACATAGAAAAAATGACTCAAACAAGTATTAGCACCGCAATAAAATGTATTCTCGTGGGCGCGCTAATAAATTAAGTGGCTAACAAAAAACAGATTTGGAAGCCAAATTAGGTAGCTTCCAACCATAAATCGACCTCAATGAAATGAGAAATAGACAACCCACACTCTCAACAGGCCAAACATGCCTAGAAAGTGGGAAATGTTAGAGTTACAGCAGAAGCATCAACTTAGGTTCACAGCAGAAGCATAGCAGCGTGATGAAGCATTTGTGCAGTGGCCACCTTCCTTGCATGCACGCATGCTTACGTGGCATTGAGGACCACACCTTGCCAATCTCTCTACCATCGATTGTAGCTGATGCGGATTGTTAATAACAGCTGTAGATATTTTTTTGTTTTTCTCGCTTTGTAGTTGTACTATAAAAGGAACAAGCACATGTGTGCTACACTTGTATCTTTTGTGATTTTGTAACAACTTGGAAACTTAGACAACTCAGGCAATCCCACCAGCAGCACATAACCGGCCTTCGCATCTCAACCTGAAAACATTTAAAAAAGAGGGCGTGAGCACTGATGTTGTAACATTCCAGAATTTCAGAATATATTAAGGATTTTCCTAAATTTATTTAGAAGACTAAAGAAAATAATTGGAGCTAAAATAAAGTAAAACAGATGTAAGTTGCGATCTTTTTTATGTATTTTATGTGAAAATCGATTATAAGATTTTGCATTTGACGCCGGAAGATAGTCAATATTGGTCTTTTCTGAAATGTAACGATCTAAAGAAAGTCGTTGGTGCTTTATCAATTTTATTCTGACCTCTACAGGAGTCCCATAATTGAAAATCGTAAAGGGAAAACCTGTGAATAGTAATTTATGCGAGCGTTCATGATTCGAAAAATTTACGAAATCCTCCTCATTGATCTGAGACTTGTTCTATCAAGCCTATCTTATAGGAAATGACCCAACGAATCCGTTCGCGTTCACGGATTGCCAATCTGAGGTCAATCGAGCGCTTGGGAGCAAAATATGTCAGTCGAAATGAATAGTAAAAGTAATTTTTGAAATGGAATCTTTTCTCGTTTCTCTTCAGACGACTTCTTCGTCATCCCGAGTTGGGTTGGTTCAATAGTACTCGAGCTAACGAGTCTCCCGGTATTTTCGAATTTTGTGTCGGAGGTCATTTGGACCTCGCCATTGAATAAAGCAACTTTTATTGAATCCGGAAATCACTTTATCTGTATTTTATATCCGAAAAGTTATACTGGCCCCACCTCAGCTTTTCCTATAAATAGGGAAGGGGGGATTCATTCTTCCTTGCTCATTATCCCTCTTCTCTTTCTTTCTCTCTCGTTCGTGTTGACGAACGAGAAAAACCCGGGCCTGCGCCGAGTAAATCGTGCATGTGGGCCTAGGTTAAGTTTTGTTGGGGGGGTGCTACTGCGGGAGCAGCTGTCGAGCGCCGGAAGGCTGCCGGAGAACTGCCGCCGCCGCTGCCGTGGATGGCCGGAATCGCCGTCGTCATGCCACCGTCGCGCTGCCGCTTCGTATGTCTCGTTTCGGTCCATTTCTCATCCTTTATAGTTGAAATTTTAGTATGTTATGTGTTTTAAATAGTGCTTCATTTCGTATGTTGAGTGCGTTGTCGTCCCGTGGCCAGAAATCGGCGAAAACGCTGCAAGACATGAAAAATAAAGGGGCGCCGATCAGTTTCGGTTTTGGCCCATTTTTGCCCGTTTTGGGTTGTCAAATCAAAAAAATTTGAACCAAAAAGTTGCTCGAAATATTATTTCCTATAGGACTGCCAAGTTTCATAATTTTCCGATAAGTTTTGATTAAAGTCAATTATTTTAATCAGGCGGTTATTTTTATAACTAGAGCATGTGATTTCAGAAAGTTCCAAAAATTGTATAGTTTAATAAAGATATATGTGGAGTCATGCCTGATTATTTTCATAATTTTTGAACAAGTAAAAAGTGCAATCGAGGTTTGCTGTGAAAAAAATGAGTAAAATGGCAAATTACGGAAAGTGACCTCTGTCAAATCTTTTGGTCTCATTAAATCATAAATTATATTTTGAAATTTATTTTCTCCTGTGTGAAAGTTGTATGAGGTCTCTAGAGTCGCGCATTCTTAGTTGAAATATAATTAAGTGAATAAAAGCTCCAATTAAATTAAAGTCGAGTTCTGAAAATTAGAGTAGCAGTCCTAAAATAAGATTTGACCTTGTAGGACTTGTTGAGCCAGTCAGAGAAGCTGACGGATGAATATCGAGAAGTTTGATCACCCGAGTTGATCTAATCGAGGTGGGTTTATTTGCAAAACCTATCTATATTTGAGTTATTAACTCATAAATGTGATAGTCATAGTTAGAATATCCAAATAAAATATTTGAAGAATTATCTGCTCAAGTCTTTGCTAAAGTAATAGTATTATCTTGTTGTATAATTAATGAGAGCATAGTATTATACTACTGTATAATTATCGAGAGCATAGATTATGCTTTGCCATAATTATCGAGAACATAGATTATGTTGTGCCATAATTATTGAGAATAGAGATTATGATATGCCATAATTATTGAGAACATAGATTATGCTTTGTCATAATAAACGAATATAGATTATGCTTTGACATAATTAAATAGAATAGATTATGCCTTGTCATAACTAAAGTCTATGAGTTAAGAGTTAAGGTTAGAGTTTAAAGTTCATAGTTTATATATTAAGGTTAGAGGTTATATTTAAAGCCTAATAGTCATAGTTTAAAGTTACAGTAAATTAAATGTTTATTGTGTATTGATTATACTTGTGTATAATGAGTTGTACTTTTTAGCTTGTGCTTTTAGTATTAAACTCAAGTTAAAGAATGGTTTCCGTTTAAAGAATATGAGGCATAATTGAACTAAGTTTGCTAGAGGAATTAAAGGTTAACATAGTTGCTATATTAAGAGAATAACATAGTTTTTGTACTTATGTTATATTACGCGCTTTATAGAGAACATAGATCAAAGGATAGGCAGGAACTGTGATTCTTGCAATTGTGATGTTAATCACTAAAGGTGTCACTGTGAGGTAACCCCTGCACATACACGTGATCTGGGCATCACTATAAGGAGTCAATGCTAGGTAACCCCTGGTATACTCAGGGTCAATGCTAGGTAACCCCTAGTACACTCTCCTCATATTAGCGAGGTAACCCTCCTTTTTCCTATCAGCGACATGTCATAGAGTGCAGTAGACGACAGAAGGAGCTACAGGGTACCAAAGAGAAGTAAAGGTTTGCAGAAATGGAAAGCGCTTTCGTGTTTTGCTTTCCATTATCTGTATTTATATTTTGGATATTATGTTACAGTTTTTATTAAAGATTGAGTTAAAAGTTTAACCCACTGAGTGCTTTAGTACTCACGCCCAAAATATTTTCAAAATATTTTTCACAGGTTGAGATGCGGGAGGAGATGGCTCGATGTACTGTTGTGGGTTGATCATGCCTTGCTGTCTCGTTCAGACTAAATTATTGCTCATGAGTATGTTGTTATGTGATACAATATTACTCCATTATTTTCCGCTTAAACTCTGATACAGTTGCCTCATAGTATGATTGCATGCTATGTTTTATTTTTGGGCTTATCTGAATTGTATTCTTTATTGAATCATGATAATAAAGTCCCACTTCTTTTCATAAATCCAAGCATGTTTCATTACAGTTTTCGACCTATGAGTTGGTCATATTTAGTTAAGTCTTGGATTTTGTTTATTTTCCAGTTGACCTATGAATGGGTCTTATCTTGATTAATTGCTTATGTCCTATGAATAGGACATAAAATAGTTTATTTGCCTCTGACCTATTGATGGGTCTTAGTTGTTATGACCTATGGAGAGGTCTTGTTTATTTGAAGAGTCGGAATCCTATCTATTAATTGTTGGATTCTGTTTGAATTTGATTAGCCTATAAATAGGCATTCCTTCGACTTTTTTGAACCCTTTGACCCCTTTGATTCGTTGAAAACGATAAGTTCTTCATAATCATAAAGTTATGTTGCCTAAGTTTTTGAGGCGCTAACTTAGTTTAATTCTAGAAACACCCCCCTGGATTTCCAATTTTTCGTGCTATTTTACGCACAACAACCCCGTCCCCATCCTCGGGACCGGGCTGTTACAGATGTACTCAGTGGAGTTTTATGAGAAAATTCTTAAATAAACTTTAGAAATATCCAATTATAAACTGATGGCATATGGAGAGCAAAACGCAAAAACCCTCTCCATATCCGCAAAATCTTTTACTTCCTTTTCTGGAGCCTTTCCTGCCTCAAATCTGTTGTCTACTGCACCCTTAGGCCTGCTTTCAGATAGAAGAGGGGTTACCTCAAATATCCTCCTGAGTATACGAGGGGATTACCTAGCAGTGATTTCCATTAATCAAGATTTAACTTTAGTGACATAAAGGTTACAGCATGATAATGCAATTAAATTGTACTTTGAGCTCGATAACCTGCTTACAGCAGAAACTATATCATTTCTTAACTTCCTACCTTACTTAACCTTCCTTCTTTCCTTTCCTTTCCTTGTACAGAACTAAACAGGCAGAGCATAAAAAACTTTTATTGGATATTTGACCTTTGCCCTATCATGCTTCTAGAGCTTACTAGCTCAAATTTTATACTTGGTTTAGAATTACCCACCTCGATGATGAGCAATTGACCTCGGAATGAAAATCTGTGAACGTGAATGGATTCCTTGAGTCAAAATACATAAGAGGGGCTTGACAGAACAAGACTCAGATCAACGAGGAGGATTTCGTAAATTTTTCAAATCACGAACGCTCGCTAAATTTACTATTCATAAATCCTTTAAATACACTTTTCATCACCGGGACCTCAAATGACTTCAGAATTAAAATCCGAAAACACCGGCGTACTCCTTGAGTTAAAACCTTTCTAAAAAGACCAAAATCGGTCATATTTGAGTTAAGATTAGATTTTCAAAAAAAGACGATTTCACGAAAAATGACCCCTAAAGTCGTGACTGACATCTGACTCCACTTAAACCTTATAAAAATTTCTTCCTTAAATCCTTAATTACTCTTAAGAATTCTCTAAACCTTATTAAAAAAATCTGAGGTTTTACATCCTATCCCCCTTAAAGAAATTTCATCCTGAAATTTACTTCTCCTCAAATGGAAACTTTGATACTTCTTCAAAGCCTTACTGGAACCATATTGGTTTGAAGCCTTTACATACTTCTCTAATCGTTCTTCTTCTCCTCCTGAAATCTTGAGCATCTTCCATCTTTTCCTTCCTCATGAGATCTCTCTTAAAACACGAGCTCCTTATGATCTTGCATATAAGCGGACCCCTAGAAGCTATTCGCATAATGAAAGAAAAATAATTCACCAACTTTCTCCTCGTGCATGGGCGATCTTCAACAAGTCCATCCTTCTTTTATCTTGTTTGGCTTCACTTTGCTCCAGCTTTAAGAGACTTCTACGAACTGGAACTAGACGACAAACCTAAGTCTATTGGGCACCTCCTTGGATGGTTGCTCGCATGATCTATCAGGTTCAAAACTTGCTTTATCTTTATCTTCAACTTCTTGAGGTTCGACTTCTCTGTCTTCCTGGGGCGTACTTCATGATGCACCTCTAACTTAAATTCTCAACGCAACTTAAATCTAAACTTTCTCGTCGCAGTCATCTCTTTTCCCTGAAATAGTCGTCTGACTTCTGGACTCTTAACTGCATGCTTGGAACTTACTTGTTGACATTCCTTAGATCGCCTCGTAACGAGCTGAGAAATTACTTTAGAAACGCGCGTCCTAACCTTGGAGAATACTATCTGGCGCTACTTGGATTCTACTTCCTACTAAGAAATACTATCTCTCAATCTTCCAATGATAACTAAAAGGAATACTGCTATAGCTCTCTACTCTATTCAAGGGTCCACACTCGAGTTCTATGATTGGGAGCGAAATAAAACGAATGCCTCTGAGTGAAGGCTTTATCTTGATCAATAATTCTTTGACAAGGTCAAAAGCTAGAAAGAATATAACACTTGGTTATATATGCCAAAAATATTGCCTTTTTAGAGGACTTATAAACTTGAAGGGTTCTTGCATATAACAAAGATATGGAAGAAATCAATGGTTAGCAACTGAAAACCGTGCTAAAATATTTTGACAAAGACGACAGTATAGCCTAACAAAGAAGTGCTATTACTGATTCTTGATGATCAAGGAGTGTCATCCAAAAAGATTGCAAATTATCCAAGAGCATATAATTGAAGAATTTCAAATGATATGAAGCTATTGAAGGGCAATTGATTCAATTGACAAGAGAATAAATAAATTGATTCCAAAAGATAATGAATAAATCGATTCTATTGACACGGGACTGAATAAATAGACTCAACAAAACTTCTATCATAATGAAACTCTCAATCTACCAAACACTAGGTCTATCTTCTTAACGATCTTCTTCGGGTTCTCTCTTTCTTTCTTGAGCTAGACGCACTTTCTTCTTTATGAGGCTGCTTATGAAATAGCACGAGTCGGCGGAACTTCAAATGGCTGCGCTTGGCTGGGAAAGCGACATCTGGGGATCTCTTCCTACCTAACGAAACGGATACGACTAAGCGACTTGATCTATGGCACCTTCTGGACTCAAAACAGCTTGACTTCAACGTCTTCTGGAAGCTTAGTAGAACACCGACATATCTTCAACTATCTTGGCTGCAGTCATGACGACAATCTTCATCTTCATTAATCGGCTTGATGCAAGCGACAACTCTGGGCATTGAACGCGTCGTGACCTTGAATGTCCATCCATTGAATCGATAAGCTTTTATCGAAGGAAACGAATCTTCATTCCTTGCAACGCGATTGGATCTTCAGACGACACTTCTCTTGAGTTGAAAGCTCTTGCGTAGGGATTCCTCGAACTTACGTTAGATCCGCAATCTGGTAATTAGCCTTTAACTTGACTGCTCCTCTTCTTGCTTCTAGCTTTAATTTCATGACCTCGTTCCTAATTCTACTATATCCTCGAAACTTCTTTTAATCTCCTATTATACCTTTGCGATAAAATGTTCTTTCGAACAGCTCTGCTTAACTTAGCTCCTCGAGAGGGAACTTACTCAATCTAGGTTCTTAAGAGAACTAAAAGGGAATCCTAGAATTCTCCTTAATTCAAGCTCGCTATAGTCTATGTTCTAACTATATTCTCTATGCCTCACTTACTCTTTACTCATTCTTAAATCCTTTCCTTATGGGTAGTAGACAAGCCTTTATCAAAAGAAGATTTTTAAATCAACTTTTCAAACTTTATAACTTACTTAAAATTTTGAAGATCCAAAACGACCAACATAGTCTGAGTATCTTGCATAAAATAATATTCTGAAAAGACTTGCTACTTTGCTAGAGTCCATAATGACTCAAAACTCTTTACAAAATAATTGATCTAGAACTTACTTCAATAAGTTCCACTTTAAACTTTAGTATAACCAAAAATTTATTTCGAAAAGAAATAATCTTCAATTTTCATTTAAGAAAGATCGACTAACCTTGCTTTGCTCAAAACTTTTCTCCTTATCCAGTACTTTCAAAAAGTTATACCAAATATAATCAAAATACTTTAACTCGATCATACCATAACTTTGTTGAAGATGCGAGGGTGATGGTGAGTTGGGGGTTGCTGATTAATACCTTTGAACAATTCAATATTCATATAGAATTCAATTCATCACTTCAAGAAGAGACAGGTCTGCAGTGTTTACAAACCTGGCTCTGATACCAACTGTAACAGCCCGGTCCCTAGGCGGTCATCTTTAATGAGGACGGGGTGTTAGGCGTAAAAGCCACAGGGAAAATTGAAAATCCAGGGGGGTATTTCTAGAATCAACCTAAGTTAGCGCCTCAAAAACATAGGCAACTGAACTTTATGACTTGGAAGAGCTATCATTTTCAAAGAATCAATAAAGGTCAAAGGGTTCAATCAAGTCGAAAGAATGCCTAATCATAGGCCAATCGAAATTTAAACAGAATCTAATGAAAACAGATAGGAATTCAATTCTTTAAATAAACAAGACCTCTTCATAGGTCACAACAACTAAGACCCATTAATAGGTCAGAGTCAAATAAATCATATTGTCCTATTTATAGGACTAAGCAAGAAAACAGTTTAAGATTAACTAGAAACGAGCAGAATCATGCTTAGCAAGTATGACTATTTAAATAACTCGAATCAATGAAGGAATATATGGTATGTCAAAAGAACATGCTTCTACTTCTCAACTATTTATTAATGATTAGGAATCATAGCATCTAAAACATGCTATTATCAAGAATCAAGTTACATGTATCAAGATCAAATACTAGATGTCAGAGTACTTAGCAGAATCATAGCGGAAGAAAATCATGTAACCAAAAAGAGCAACAACTTGGAAACTTAGACAACTCAGGCAACCCCACCAGCAGCACATCACTGACCTTCGCATCTCAACCTGAAAATATTTGAAAAGGAGGGTGTGAGCACTGATGTACTCAGTGGGGTTTTATGATAAACTCTTAAATAAACTTTAGAAATATCCAATTATAAACTGATGGCATATGGAGAGCAAAACGCAAAAACCCTCTCCATATCCGCAAAACATTTTACTTCCTTTTTGGCGCCTTTCTTGGCTCAAACATGTTGTCTACTGCACCCTTAGGTCTGCTTTCGGATAGAAGAGGGGTTACCTCAAATATCCTCCTGAGTATGCGAGGGGATTACCTAGCAGTGACTTCCATTAATCAAGATTCAACTTTAGTGACACAAAGGTCACAGCATGATAATGTAATTAAATTGTTCTTTGAGCTCGATAACCTGCTTACAGCAGAAATTATATACTTCCTTAACTTCCTACCTTACTTAACCTTTCTTCCTGCTTTTCCTTTCCTTGTACAGAGACTAAACAGACAGAGCATAAAATACTTTTATTGGATATTTCACCTTTGCCTTATCATGCTTCTAGATCTTACTAGCTCAAACTTTATACTTAGTTTAGAATTACCCACCTCGATGACGAGCACGTAGAAAAAAAGAGCTACAAATCCTTCCTCAATTCTCCTCGGGACTCACCTCTTCCTACAAAAGCCGATTCGTCGACTTAGCGGCTTCCTTCGAAGAATTCTAACCTCTAATAACAACCTAAACATCTCCTAACCTTTCCTCCCTTAACTAGAACTTAAAAATCGATTGCACCACTTTAGAACCTTTAGAAAACACGAGAGTTTGAAAGACTCAAGTTTAGAACAAGCTTGAAGAAAAAACTTGGCTGCAGAAGCCTTGCACGGGCCGTGCTAGGCCTTGAGATGAGAAAAACACGCCAACACTTTCTGACACGACCGTGCAAGCCCTTCAGAAAACAATGCTGAGAGTTCTGAGTTGCACGGCCCGTGCACTCTCACAAACCTTGAAAACTTTTAATCGAAGTATTGGTCGAGGTGTTACTCGGTCGCCTCTCCCATTCCTCGACATTTTAAACTTAAAAACAAGGCTTAACACTTGCAAAAATTTAGAAACAAACATGCTTTAAAACTTTAAAATTATAATGGAATAAACATGACTATCTCCTTTAAACACTTAGAAATAACAACGAAACTTAAATACGAAACTTAAACGGAACTTGAACTAAATAACGAGAACAACAACAACAACAACAACAACAACAACAACAACAACAACAATAATAATAATAATAATAATAATAATAATAATAATAATAATAATAGAAGTAGAATAACAAGCTTACGAGAATGAAAGACGGAAATAAAATGCGAAATTAACGACAAGAAAGAAATAGGATCTGAGGTCAACGAACAAGAATAGACGGAGTCGAGTGTGTCGAAGGAAGGTGGCTAGCTCGGTATCTCGTTGAGTCACAACGGCAGAGCCGCACGCTACAACCCGATGGCCAGATCTTTCTTACTCTGTGCAACAACCTAGTCAATTTGCGAATTCACCAACAGTGGATCATTGGAATGCTACCCTACATGTCCTGCGTTATCTCAAAGGCACACCCTCTCTGGGACTCTTGTATACCTCATCTCCTTCTTTTAACCTCACGACACACTGTGATGCTGATTGGGGTTCGTGTTTTGATACTCGTCACTCACTGACTGGGTACTGTATCTCCTTAGGGTCTTGCTTAGTTTCTTGGCGGTGCAAGAAGCAGGACACCGTGTCCTTATCTACCGTAGAGGCGGAGTACCGAAGCCTAAGCTACACCACACGCAAATTGCTTTGGTTGTCTTTCATGCTGCGTGATTTCTCTATTCCCCTTGCTCTGCCTATTCCCGTTCATTACGATAATCAAGCTGCAATTTAAATCTCTCAGAATCAAGTCTTTCACAAGCGTACCAAACATTTAGATATCGATTGCCATTTTGCTCGTACACATTTTCTGCGTGGTTTTATTATGCCTTCCTTTGTTCTCTCAACTGCACGGCTAGCGGATTTGTTCACCAAGTCACTACCGGGGCCACGTTTCAGGTTACTTTTGTCCAGCCTCTATCTTGGTGATCTCCACCGCATCGGGTCTGCAGGGGGCTGTTAGAGTTATAGCAGAAGCATTAGTTTGGGTTCACAGCAGAAGCATAGCAGCGTGATGAAGCATTTGTGCAGTGGCCACCTTCCTTGCATGCATGCTTACATGGCATTGAGGACCATACCTTGCCTATCTCTCCACCGTCGATTGTAGCTGACGCGGATCGTTAATAATAGCCGTAGATATTTTTTTTATTTTTCCCTCTTTGTAGTTGTACTATAAAAGGAACAAGCACATGTGTGCTACACTTGTATATTTTGTGATTTTATAACCAAAATTTCCAGATATTTTCCTTTTAAGAAATAAAACAAATATGCATGATTACTGGTTTCTTCATGGTATCCAGAGCTTGGATTTAAGTTGTTTCTGATCCCTATTAATCTACAGATTCTCTTCGCTTTCGATTGATTCCTTAATTTTTTTTATTTTTTGATCGATCATGACAAAGAAGAATACTCAATTCTCGTGGAGGCAGGTGCGTGATGAAGAACTCGGATTCATGGGAAAAAAATAAACATAATATGGAAAAAATTGACAAAAAATCTGAAGATTTCATAAGCATGCATGTATTACTTTGCTGCTTCTTCTTCACATTTCTCAGGAGTCATTAGTTTAAGCTCAACATAGCCCAACAGTGTCAATTTTGTTATTTATTCCAGATATAAAAATGCTTCTTCTTCTTAATGTTTCTTAGTAGTCATTAGTTTATAGCCCAACAATGTCGATTTCGTTATTTATTCCAGATACAATAGCCGAACAATGTCGATTTTATTCTTTAGTTTAGATACAAAAATGGGTGAATTAAATTAATTAAGTGATACAGGGTACAAATCTTGTGAAATAAAGTTCACTGAATTTTTAATTAGGGCAATGAATACATATAAAACTCGACCTGGACTCGATAATAACCTAGTGAAGCTTGAGCAATTGGCAAAAATACTTCACTCAATTACATCTCAAATCCCAAACACTTTGTAAAAATAATTTTAATTTAATGGTCATGATGATAATTTTTATTTATGAGCATTTTCATTTTATAACTTTGTTTTCTATGAGTACGATGTACGGAAATTATTTAATGCATTTTAAATTTAAAGCTTAATAGGGTAATTCTATTCATAGCCCCCATTTTACTTAATATAACCCCAAAATAACTAAAATAAAAAAATATATATTTAACTATACATTTCTACCCTTAATTATAACCCCAAAACTAAAACAACTAATCAAAATAAAATAAAAACCCCCTGGTATAGCCCCCAGCCCCCACTGCCCCACGCCCCATCATTTATATTTCAGTTTTCTACTTTGTTTTTTTTTCATCCATAACTCGACCTCTTAAAGAAATTGTTCTTCCAATAAAAAACCGCCGAAGAAAATTACAAAGCTCAACACAAATATTTCAATCAAATTTTCTCCTTCATTATTTAATCTCTTGGGTATATGTTTTTTCATTTTGGGTTTATAAACTGTGATCAGATGAAAATCTCTCATTTTCTTCTCAATCATCAAGTTTCATTTCTTAATCATGTAATTTAAAAATACTAATCTTCCAATCTCTTAATTATATTAAAAATCTGAAAATTTTTATGAATTTTGAGTTAGATTGCACACACGATAGCATTGTCGTTCTTGCATATTTTTTTTCTTAAATAAATTTACATAGATGATCTTGAATGTATATAAGTCACAATTTCGAATGATTTTGAAACTCCAAGAACAATTTTATTGGAAGAACATTTGATTGAAATATATTTGTGGAGCTTTGTAATTTTATCTGGTGACTTTTTATTAGAAGAATAGTTTCTAGAGAATTTATGGAGTAACGTGTAATACCCTGAAATATTTTAGAAGGTTTTATTCGACATATGTTACCATCTGGTAAGTTAGAAAATAAGTTGGGTCTTTAAAGGATTTAAATAAAGGAAAATCGCAGCCAGGAAAATCTGTTAAATTTATTTTGGTCAAAAATTGCTTTAAAAATATGTTTTAATTTTTTTTCGGGTTGACAGAAAAAGTCAAGCATCGTGCCAAACTTTGAATTTTTCAATTTCAAGTTCAAATTAACACTTGGCACAATTTTAAGCTAAAAGGTAGATTTGTATAACCAAGGCACATCCGTCATTATCCAATTTCTTTTTCAAAATATTTCAATCAAATATTTTCATTTTGGGTTTATATTTGTGGAGCTTTGTAATTTTATCTGGTGACTTTTTATTAGAAGAATAGTTTCTTGAGAATTTATGGAGTAACGTGTAATAACCTGAAATATTTTAGAAGGTTTTATTCGACATATGTTACCCTCTGGTAAGTTAGAAAAAAAGTTGGGTCTTTAAAGGATTTAAATAAAGGAAAATCGCAGCCAGGAAAATCTGTTAAATTTATTTTGGTCAAAAATTGCTTTAAAAATATGTTTTAATTTTTTTTCGGGTTGACAGAAAAAGTCAAGCATCGTGCCAAACTTTGAATTTTTCAATTTCAAGTTCAAATTAACACTTGGCACAATTTTAAGCTAAAAGGTAGATTTGTATAACCAAGGCACATCCGTCATTATCCAATTTCTTTTTCAAAATATTATCATATTCGTAATTATCCTATTCTTTTTCCATCATTATCCTATTCCATCATTATCCTCTTTCTTTTATTCGTTATTATCCTATTTATTTTTCTTCTATAAATAGGAGCTTAAGGTTTCATTTTTCATTCATTTTCAAAATCAAAATGCCGAGCAGCTTCCAATGAAGGCATAGAAGAAGGAGATATCTAATTGTGACCAGAATCAGAATCTAGATCTAGCTATTCAGATCTAATTTCCAGGTGGGTTTTTATTATATAAAAATATATTTCGGGTTATTAAGCTCTGATATTTATAAAATGAATGTGATTGAATATCCAACTCATGACTGTATTTGATGTGCTCTCCTGACTCATGTAAGTCTTACTACTGTTTTTGGTGATGAAACTACAATGGTTTAGGATATCGAGCCCCAAGCAAACAGGGCAGTGTCCAACCTTAAGTAGCCGGGTTGTGTACACGAACCGACTCACTGTAAGCGTTCTAGGGTATAGTGGCGCGCAATGATTGATTAAGTGTTTTTCCACGTTTAAGATTATGAGACTACATAGATTGGTTCCACTGAAATGTGTCAATTTGTTATGATGTGAAATTTCAAAAGAATGTGTGATGTCATGTTTGGATTTGGATTGAATCCTACATGAAAGAGGGTTCACGGCAAGGCCGTGGTTCACCTATGATTTAATGGGATGTCTGGGACATCTGGATTCCGGTTCAACAACCGAGAATCTGATGAATGATTATAAAGAACAGATTGACTAAGAAGGTAGGAACAATTATGTAGTGTCTTGTAGACTTGAACGTAGAAAGAACTTAGAATGGATAAGTATATTCTTTTAGATGGCTTGAGTTATATGGATTTCTAGGAAATGCAGTTCGTGTGTATATGTATTTGAGGAACATGTTGGGAGAATTTCGAATGTCGGTGAAGAATCACGATAGATAGATCCGTTCTCACTACACCTACCTTTATACGTTTCTGATCAAGGAGCAAGGACAAGTTCGAGAGTGGATGTCTCAAGTTCAGAGTGACGTATACGATGATCGGGATAATATGCTTTGATTCAGATGGATTGATATCTATCCTCTCTCTTTCTCTCTCTCTTTTCTCGATTGAAAGGATGATGTTAAAGAATATTCGAAGAAAGAGGCCGAGAATAATATATGAAGAGTTATGCGCATCAAGTTAAAGTGGACCAAGGCAGAGTATACATCTTAGTAAGAATTATGACTCGAGAGAAATTGTATTTTAACTAGGAATGATAAGGTAGCTTAGAAACTAGTCATATTGCTGATTCTAGCTAAAGTTCATAACGTGATTGATATCTTAATATTGAGGAAGTGTAAGTTAGATCCTAAGCACGTTATAAAGAATGAGAAGATAGTCCTGAACTAGGATTTTTCTTATGAAGAAAGACTAGAGGCTATTCTTGACCGAGGGGTCCAAGAATTATGAAACAAACAAATATCATTGGTGAAAGTCTTATGGAATAATCATGGAGGAGAGGAAGCTACATAGGAGATTGAAAACAGAATCAATGAGTTGTATTCTGATTTACCTTGTAGAGGTACGCAAATTTCGGGACGAAATTTTTATTAAGGAGGGTAGAATGTAATACCCTGAAATATTTTAGAAGGTTTTACTCGACATATGTTACCCTCTGGTAACTTAGAAAATAAGTTGGGTCTTTAAATGATTCAAATAAAGGAAAATCACAGCCAGGGAAATCTGTTAAATTTATTTTGGTCAAAAATTGCTTTAAAAATATGTTTTAATTTTTTTTCGGGTTGACAGAAAAAGTTTCAAGCATTGTGCCAAACTTTGAATTTTTCAATTTCAAGTTCAAATTAACACTTGGCACAATTTTAAGCTAAAAGGTACATTTGGATAACCAAGGCACATCCGTCATTATCCAATTTCTTTTTCAAATATTATCCTATTCGTAATTATCCTATTCTTTTTCCATCATTATCCTCTTTCTTTTATTTGTTATTATCCTATTTATTTTTCTTCTATAAATAGGAGCTTAAGGTTTCATTTTTCATTCATTTTCAAAATCAAAACGCAGAGCAGCTTCCAATGAAGGCACAGAAGAAGGAGATATCTAGTTGCGACCAGAATCAGAATCTAGATCTAGCTATTCAGATCTGATTTCCAGGTGGGTTTTTATTATATAAAAATATATTTCGGGTTATTAAGCTCTAATATTTATAAAATGAATGTGATTAAATATCCAACTCATGACGGTATTTGATGTGCTCTTCTGACTCATGTAAGTCTTACTACTGTCTTGGTGATGAAACTACAATGGTTTAGGATATCTAGCCCCAAGCAAACAGGGCAGTGTCCAACCTTAAGTAGCCGGGTTGTGTACACGAACCGACTCACTGTAAGCGTTCTAGGGTATAGTGGCGCGCAATGATGGATCTAAAATGATTTTGTATACATGGAATTCACAAATTTTCCATTTTAAAAGCTTTACATGATATGCTTAAAATATGATTGGATATTCTGTTTTATAAAATGATTGTGAAGTTTTTCTCAAAAGTACCTACTGAGTGCATTAGTACTCAAGCCCAAAATCTTTTCAAATATTTTCAGGATGAGCTGTGGGATGGTGGACGGTTGTGCTAAGGCTTAAGGGCTATCATTTGATGTATACGTTTCTTTTATATATGGAGTCTAACTGAGAACATGCTTCCTTTTGAGTCTGAATAAATGCACTACGTTCTTTTCTGCTTACTCTGATTACTATTACGGAGTGTTCGGTTCTTCGAATCCCATTTTCTTTACTGCTACGGAGTGTTCGGTTCTCCGAATCTCGCTTTCTTTACTGTTATGGAGTGTTTGGTTCTCCGAATCCCATTTTCTTTACTGCTACGGAGTGTTCGGTTCTCCGAATCCCGTTTTCTTTACTATTATGGAGTGGTCGGTTCTCCGAATCCCATTTTCTTTACTATTATGGAGTGTTCGGTTCTCCGAATCCCATTTTCTTTATTGTTACGGAGTGTTCGATTCTCCGAATCCCGTTTACTTTCCGTTCTTGATAGGTGAAAGCCTGGCATTTATTTACTTCCTTATTCAGACTGACAGAAGCCTGGCTTTACATTACTTTCCATGTCAAGGCAAAAGCCTGGCTTTATATTGCTTTCATAACAGACGAGAGCCTGGCATCTCTTTACTTCATGTATTTGGGCAGACATCAGTCTCGTCTTTTTCATGCCTAACCTATTAACAGTTAACCTTTGAACTATTATTATTTACATTGAAGTTTGCCTTCGTTATTCTTTCTTGGGTTCATGCTAAGAGTCATGGTATCTGGTTTGAGTCATTTTATACGCTTTAAAAGCGTGGATTGATCCATTTATAGAGGTTATGTTGCCCAAATTTTTGGGGCACTAATCCAAGTTCTTTGATTGTTTATATTCAACAACCTCTTCCCCCTTCCCCCAAGTAGTGCGCCGGTCCCCTGCCCTTGTCCCGGGATCGGGGCGTTACATAATGGATGAAAAAAAATGAAGAAGAAAACTAAATATGAGTGATGGTAGGGTGGACGTTGGGGGACTAGAGGCTATATAATGAGTTTTATTTTATTTTGACTATAACAAAGGGTAAAAATGTATTATTAAATATATTTTTTATTTTAATTATTTTAGAGGCTCTAAAGAGTAATGTTGGCTATGAATAGGATTACCCTAATGATAATTGATATGTTTGTTATAATACTAATCATATAAAATATAGAATAATTATATGAAATAATACTTTATATGTATACACTATTATGTATTTGTAATTTCTCAAGATATATTTATAAGCACTTTTATAATATTTTAAAAAACTAAACTTTTAAATCACTCATTTACTTTTAGAACTGCCTTTTAAATATATGAAAATATAAAAGGCATTACTTATGCTTTCAACTATTAAAATAACACACTATAAATTACATTGTATATAGTGAATTAGAACACTACATACATACTTTTCATGTAATATTTCCCGTGCTCATATATGCATATATATCGTTTTTTTGGAAAATAATATTTTTATCCCAATATATGAAGTATATTTAACCATATAGTATAATGTAGCCTATCTGTCAGGTAATACGGATCTCTAATGTATGTAGTTTTTACATATCATAAGAAGTGTTCATTGTTTCATAATTGTGAAAAATATTTTTAACTATATATATATATTAATGGATAATATAAGAAATTTTATCATATTTTTATATGTTAAACTATTCAATTAATGAAAGACAACGTAATATCATTTCCTTTTTAACAAATTTATTAAAATTATTAAATGTTTCGATAATACTTTTTATTCCCCATAACATATATAAAATGTATAGTGTGTGTGTGTGTATGTATATATATATATATAAGAGTACACACATACGTATGTGCGTGTGTATTATGAAACATTTTTTTCCAATAATGTATCTATTAGTCCTTTCATCATTAAATTCATTTATAAGTTAAATTACTTTTTTTTGTAAAATTATGATATTAACAACTTAATATTACTCTATAATAAATAATAACATATTTATCGACATGAAAAATTATTTAAACATATAGAATGCAAAAGAACAGAAATAGATGGCAAAAATTGAAACATCTACATTAAAAAAAAAAAAAAAGCTCACCATTTATATGGACCAAACTGCAACTATTAATAATTAAAGAATTCGGCCAATTCTTTTTCTTTTTTTTTTTTTTTGATAAGGAGAGAATTGACGCAGCCCGAAATATACAAAATGACAAATTTTTAATTTTCAATTTCAATTACAGATTCTAAAAAAATATGTTCTATAATAGAAAACTATAAACCCTATGTGGGAATTTTCCAAGAAATTCAATCAATTACATGGCGACGCCTTTGAAATGTAAGTCTCCAACATCCCTCAAACTTTCGTCGATCGAAAACTCTTATTGAATTCTTCATCTTCATTTTCTTCTTTTAGAATTTTCCAAACCTTTCTGGTGTAACAAAGACGACATTTGAGCCTTCGTCAATCAATTATCAAACTGATATTGTATGAATCATGCGAAATAAAGAATGTCAATATCACGAAAGAAAAACTTTTAAAATATGTCATGTTGCAAATTCAAAATGAACGTGGCAGATGATTTCTTTGCGAAATTTATGATGAAAACATAAACATGAGTGTGTGTGGCTCTAAGAATAATTTATAGGCATTGTTAATTTTATTTTATTTTATAAAAAAATTAAAAAAAATTGTAGAATATCAATGGTCAAGTGAGTAATAATAGCTAGAGAATATAAAATGGCTACCATTAATGTTCCATATTTTTTTTGACATATTAAATATTTTTAAGTGCTAATGATATATAAGAAAAATGAAAAAGAAAAGCAAAAACAACAATATCTGGTTTTCATTTTCCAAAAAAAAAAAAAAGGAATGCTGAATGCCCCAGAAAAGGGGGGAGAAAAGGCAAAAAAAAAAGATAAAAAAAAAAACAAAAAAAAAAGAAAAAAGAAAAGAAAAAAGAAAAGGGAGGCGGCGGAAGCCTAAGCTCCAACACAGGCCAATGAAGGAAATGAGACTGTTGTTGACCATTACACTAGAACTAACATATGTATTCCTCTCAACAAAAAAATGTTTAAACTAATTTTTGTCTGGTTTTTTTAAGACAATTTTGCCCCTGTGATTTTACCTTAATATATGCATAGATTTATCATATCATATATCATTAATAGTAACATTTATATATATATATATATATATATATATATATATCTGTTTCACTATATTAAAAAATTACATATTCATAATTAATGACTAATAATATATAGCAAAATAGACACTTGAAGTTGAAAAATAGCTCAATTATGATTATCTGTTACCGATGGACTTAATAGAACTTGACATCAATGTTTTTAAAACCGGACTGGATATTGAATCTGTCAATTTATTGAGTTATTGGTTCGACCAGTTGAATCGTTTTGAAAAAATTGAATTACTCAGTATATGATATTTATATTATATATATATATATATACACACACAACAAAATATGATAAAATTATATAAATTAGTATCATGATAAATATATTAAATAAGTTTAAACATACACAAAATTTATATCAATGCAAAGAAATAAACTATTTAATTTATCAATTTTTATTGCATAAGTTAAGTAGTTAAAAGTATAATATTTATAAAAATAAATATTGAATATCAAATACTAGAGTTTTAGAAAATATATAATTAAATGTCAAATAATTAAATATTAATCTTAATTACAAATAATACTACACGATAATAATTAAAAAGGTAATCATTATTTCACAAGCTACTATTTTAGATACTAGTTCTCATCTCCATTTATTTTAATTTAAAAAAATACTAAATTAGATATTGTTAAATATTGATTTTAATTATATGTTAAACATTGGTTTTAATTAAAATGAAGATTAATTATTTTAAATTTGTACATATATATATATATATTAATATTCAAATAATAACATAAGAGTGTATTGACTAGTTAGTTGAGCACACATTGTACAAAATTATATAATTTTGGAGCCAGACTTCAAATCGTTCAATTCTCATGTTGTAGGAATTAAATTAAATTTGGAGAAAAAAATTGAATGGGTTCTGACAGTTCACTCTGGATCAGATGTGACCAGTAATAAATATATGATAGGACTAAACTAATGGCCGGTTTGCAATTAAACCGGTCGAACTGACCGATCCGGTCTGATTTTCAAAATACTGCTTTACATAATCATGTTTAAAATTAGTGGCAAAATTTGAAGGTCAAGTCTGAGGTCTAGGATCATGAATCGACCAAATTAACATCATAGCTAGATAATCTATGCCCCAAATTTTCAATCCCCTCATTTAATTTTAACATTCGATGTTGAATTATCATGAGATTTTTGAGTCCAATTACTTTGTCATCTGACAATTTATGAATTGATGATAGCATCATCAATTATGATGAGAATTTTCCAACCATTTTCACATTTCATGATATCATAGTCGTATCGAATTAGAATTCAATCAGGGAACTTTTGTACATGTTTCTGTTAACTTATGTTAAGTCCTATTTGAAAGTTTTTAAAATGGAAAAATCTATTTTGGACCCGATAAGAGCTCGATTAGGGGTGGGTAGAAAATTGAAAAACCTGAAATCGAACCAAACACATTTCAGTCTATTAGATTTAATTCTATTAATTTTCGGTCAGGTTCAGGTCCTTTTTAATATAAAATTCAATTTTCGGTCCTCGGTCTGGTCCAAGAGAAAATAAATTGAACACACTGAATAGACCGAACTTCTTTATTTAGTTATTATACATTTTTTAATTATAATTTCTAAGTCATTGAGAATTTGATCCAATGAGACTTTAGTTATTAATGTTAAAATCTTAGAAGAGGGAGTTCTGTATGGGAAAATCATACTAGGAGTTATATATGGGAAAGTCATACACTTAAAAATATTATATAAATAAAAAAGCAAACTGAACCGAATTTTATTCAGTTTGTTCGGCTCGGTTTCCATCCCAATTCAATCCGATCCGATTCATAAACATCTCCAAAATCTATTCGATTTTATGATTTTCATATCAAATAGACCAAATACTCGCCCTAAACTTGATGACCCACTAAAACCATTCCAAATAATTCAGGTCTTGAATAACGTTTTTCTTAAAATATAAAACTAAAATAAAGGGGGGAAACAGAGAGCTAAAAAATATGTCCACCAAAAGAACAAAGAAGGTGAAAAAGTAAAGGGGGGAAATAACTGCTCCTAACTAACTTTGCTAATCTAACTAACTATTATAACAGAAAGGCAGTTAACTACGGGTACATGCATGCTAATATAAACCCAGAAGATGAAATCCTAGAATTTGAATTTGATGATTTGCTGTTATTGTGCAAGGGTTTTTTTTGTTTTTGTTTGTTCTTTTTTTTTTTTTTTTGCTTTGTGATTTGTGATTTTGTGATGATTTCATGTAATAGTGGTGAGTTCAGGTCCACAGTCTACTGCAACTTATATAATTAAAGCAAGGTTTCAGAAGAGTTTTCTCTGCCTCTAGGCCTGAGAAACTTTGATACCAAGTTCGATGTTCTCGATTTTTTAGCTTTAGAATATGCACTGGGGAAGTATCATCTTGTGTGTGTTGGCTTTCTTGGAAGTAATGGCAGTCATTGCAGTGTTTGATTAGTTGAACATTAATCTGTGAATGCTTGTGGAATTAATAGAACGAAACACTAAATCAAGAAACGAGCTTGAATTTATCAGCTTCAAAGTTCTCGATATTTTAATATTAGAATATGCATGTGGAAGTATAACTTGTGTGTGATGGCATTCTTGAAAGGAAGTGATGGATTTTTAAGAACGAAGCACGGATGAACAAGAAACAAACTTGAAGGTTGTGGCGTGTTCCTTTACTAATCTAAATACAGATTACTTTAAGAAGTGCACAAGGAAATATTACATTGACACAAGCAAATATGATATGCATTGAGTTCATTGGACTTTTATTTACGTGTTGCTCTCAAATTTTCATCAGTATTACGATAATGGTGATGCATGGCATCTTCCTCAAGGAGCTCATGAAACAATGCTCTCTCTGCAGAAAGATTCAAGAGGTCTTCAATTATATTCATTACTTTACATGAGCATTTTTTATATATAATAGTGATGATTCTTTGTATTCCTTATGTATGTCTTAACTGAATAATGTTGCAATTAATCTAGTTGTCGTCTCTTTTCTAATTTTTTCAATTTAATATAGTTAAGTTATCCTGAAAATAAAAGGATAAGGATTTGCTAAACTCTTATGGCTCTGTGTTATCATGCATGTTGATAATCATTCTGTTTGTCGTTTCATTTAGAAATTAGAGATGTATATTATAAGGGTGTTTCTAAATGCCCCACTAGTTTTACTTTACACACCACATTTACTTTTCACCCAGTGTCACTAGTATGACATCGTAAGTAGATACGATAACATAGCCCATTTCAGGCAAGATGAACCAATGATTTGGTTCTGCAGAATCTTCAAAGCAATAAGCCGCTTCCTCTATCACCTCCCATCGTCCAATCTCTATAAAACATCTCTTCCACTCCTCAGGATTCTTCCTTAGCTCATACAGAATATCACAGCGGACACGACTCTAAGAATCTTCATTTCCAAAAAGCAAACCAGCAATTACACGAAACCCACAATGGCCATCTGCTTTAACATCTTCAATCTTCTCCACATACGATTGATAAGTACATGGCATTTGATCAATGTATGAGGTGGGCGGAATATCCTCAGTCCTCTTACGACGCACTACCTATACAATGCAAGGGAAATTAATAAACAACAATCATGATTATGAAGAATACTACACTAAACAAACCTTTTGTTTTTGTGGCTGCTTCGTGCTAAACATGGCACTAGAAGGTGGATGAACTTCAAATAAAAATGCTTCTTCAATTGGTGAGCAACTATCTTTCACTGAATCGCCATACTCAAATGCACTCTTCTCACGTTTTGTTGATGTGTCTGCTTTTGATTTGGTTTTCTTTGGGCTACTACGTGTTTTGTATTGCACTTCTGGTTCAACCAATGAAGTAGTTGATGGATTCACAATTTCCCTGAATCTCTTCAACATCAACAACCTCTCAGACTCATCCGCATTTGTAAACTTCGTGTTCAATTCAGACTAAGTCTCTAACCAGCGATTTCCAATATCACATCCTACATCTATCTTAACCCCTTCCAATGGCTCAATATCCAACTTCCTCCAAAGCCTATCCACCCTATCTTAACCCCTTCCAATGGCTCTTGCACGTACCCATTTGATCAAATCTTCACGAGAATCAAATAATTCCATTGTGTGGAATACATCTTGATAATCAGGTTGCAACTCAAGATTAATGGGCCATCGACACTGCTCCCGGTAAATGCCTACAAAAGTGTAAAAATATGCAAGTACCATAATAGTTTGATCGATAAAATCCCAAAACATGTATGTTTGATTGTTCAAAATCATGTTTATGAACAAAAAGCACTAGGTTCACAAACATGTTTTTGTGTCAACTACATTATATTCAAAAATATGTTTCTGATCCTAAATAAGTTAGTTCATAAACTTGTTTGTGAACCTATTATTAGGGATACATAAACATGTTTTCGAATGTCCTTCACAACATTCAAACTGTTATTTATGAACGACTGTTGACGATGAGAGTATCCAACAACGATGGAACGAACGGAAAAACAAAAAAAATCAGTGTAAACAGTAGGAAATCACTTACATTACTTGTTTCTTCGTCATTTCCACCCTCCATTGTTGATTTAATCCCAATGTGCTCAAATTGAAATGTTGTAAAACCCTAAAAGTGTTGAACCATTTTTTTTTGTATTTCATACGTTCTTTGAACGTGGGAATGGAAACAATTCATACGTTTTTTTTGTTGTTGAACCAGTTTTTTTTTTGTATTTTTGTAATTAAATATATCATTTCTTTTTTGTGGTGTGTAAAGTAAAAAGTGTAGTGTATTGAAGTAAAAAAAAGGGTATTTTAGTAATCTCAAAATTAATTATTTATGCATTTTTTTTTTTGTGGTGTGTAAAGTAAAATTAGTGGGGCATTTAGAATCACCCATATTATAATTTGTCATGTGAATATTTTTAGCATAAGTATTATCAAGTTTATGTGATTTATGCATCACTTTTTACAAACTTGTGGAACTCAAAAATCTTTAATTTTTTGTTGGTTACAGGTCACAGGAAGAAAAGCCTAATGGCACAAAGAAAGGAAAACTAAGAAAATACACAAAGAAAGGAAAACTAAGCAAATATGTTGTGCTTAGTTGTCTTCCAGTTATTTGGCTAATATAGCATATATTTGTTCTTTAGGTTTCAGTGTTTATGGATGCATTTTTTTTTAGTTTACAAGATGTCAAAGATATGGAGTATATATAAGCATAACTCTCTAATTTTGTATTAGCGAAAATATTTCTTGTTTTGGTATATTATGACACAGATGTTCTATTTCTTTGCATGGTATGATGCAGAACATTGAGAAATTACTCTGTTATAGGTCGGTTCACGGAATATTTTATAATTAGATTTTATAAGTCGTTAAATTATGGGAATTGCTTTTTTGAGTTGAATTTTTTGTCATCTTGAAATGGAATGCATAAATGTTACTAAAAGAGTAACAGATTTATGGTTTAGTTGTTTCTTTATTTTGTTTCCAATCTGTATTATAGGTTGGTTTGGTGTGGATTTTGAGGGAATTTGAGCATTTGTTTATTTCTCATATAAAAGGTTCTAGGTAATTATTCTTATGGTTGTTAATTGTGCTTTAGCTTCAGGACATTTTTTGTCCTATGTATTAATATTTATTTTGTTTGACAGATAGCGGAGGATTCATTAATAGCATGGCCGTTTATTAGGGTGTGCAAAGAGAGTTGTAGCACAGGACCTCTAAATTTAGAGGGTTCCATTTTTTTTATTTTTCTTAAAGGATACTTTGTATGCTCCAGGGGAGTGCGGCAAGGAGATCATTTGTCCCCATTGTATTTGGTATTGTTGAGAAGGTTTTTAGCTATCTTTTTCGACAGGCGGTGGAGCAATGCTTCTTGCAGCCAGTGTCTTATTATCGAGCTGTAGATTTCCCAGCTCACATTCTTTATGCTGATGATGTTTTTTTTTTCTTGTGCTACTGTTAGTAATGTGTGAATTATTGCAGACATTCTAACTTACCATGCAGAGGTCTCAGGGCAGTTGTTGATACACATCGGTTCCTGCATTACACATCGGTTCCTGCAGCAATCTTATTTATTTTAATCAAATTAAGTTAATGGTTTTTTATAGCAAAGAAGGTACGTCTAATGTTTGTTCTTTGTTTCAGAACTCTTTCGGATTCACTCATGGATCTTTTTCCACTTTATATCTTGGCGTTCCTATTTTTGAGGGGGTCCTCAAGCTTGTTCATATGCGTGCTTGGGTGGCATTCATTTCACGATCTCGCATATTTAATGAGGGTAATCAGACTGTTGATTTGATGGTCTCTCCTTCTATTCTTTCGGGTGTTTGGTTTTATATGTTATCTAGTATTGGTTCTCTTGTTCATTCTAATTCATATGGTACTGGTTATTTCAGGATTTCACTGAGGAGTACTCTTTTCCCAATTTGAATTTTCTCATAACGGTTTTTTAAGGTCGTTTTGATGAGACTCCGGTCCTAGAGTTATCATCTTGTGATATCTGAGATTTTTAGGATTGATCTCATTTTTTCATTTGCAGATTTTTTATTTACATAAGGGTAAAATTAAAAGAGAGAAATAATGTGAAAATATGGTAAACAGTAATTCTTTTTATTTTTTTATCTTTTTGAAGAAATATCAAATATTTTAAAACAAGTTAAAATCTCTAATCAATTAACATTTATTTTATATTCTTAATTTTTTAAAACAAGTTAAATCTCTAGTCAATTAATAATTGTGTCATATATTTTATAATCTTAATCTTTTATATCATGAATTAATTAATAATCCTTAGGTCGGATTCAAAATATCTTAGACTAGCCAATTAACTTGAAAGTTTCCAGAGCGTAGATTATACATTTATACATCTAATAATTAGGCTAATCTTGGGATTTCATGACCAAATCTATAAAACATTCATTCAAACCATTAAATAGTTATATGAAATTGAGGCTAAAAAGTAATATATTTATATATATATAAAGCCCGAATGGTACAGTAAATTAAATAAATATATAATAGACGAAGTTATTCTAAACGTACGAGCATAAGTAATATTGATAATGACCATGAATCGATGATGGATCTCTTGAAATGATTTAATTAGAACTTGGAAGAGTAATAAAATATTAAAAAGTCGTTAGTTTTATATCGAATCAGTCTATAGACCATCTCGTGATTTCCTTTTCTTTTTTGTTTTAAGTAAATTACACTTTGCTATCTACATTTTACGTTCTTTTTTTAAAATACCGTATTTTTTGAAATTAATAAAATAGTACACACTCTTTTGAAAAAACTTCAAATTTATTATTTGATCAATTTTTATATATGTAACTGATTGTCTTTTAGTATTTTATTTCCCAGTTGCATAAAAAAAATGATACAATCAAGAAATTTTAAAATATATACAATCAATTACGTACGATTTTTGGGCCGTAAAATTAATTAAATGTTATATTTGCACTTTTTTATTTTTATCTTTTGAAAAAATGAGTATTGTTTTGTTAATTTTGATAAAATGTGCTATTTTTGAAAAATAACCAAAATATAGATATCAAAGTGTAATTTGGATTTTATTATATAATTAACAAAGGAATGGTTAGAAAATCATTGGGTCTAACTTTAACAGTCGGAGTGACGGTTACTGTCACGGTTGAACCACTTATTTTCAATGATCCCGACGGTTTCCTACCTTTTTTTTTAATTATTTTATTAATATTTTCTTATGTTATTTTAAGTTTCGGGCACACTTGTGTGAGACCGTCTAACGGGTCTCTTACGTTAGACGGATTCCCACCCGACCCGACCCGGATCCGACCCGACCCAGAATATATATATTAAAAAAAAGCTTAATTCTCCCCCCCCCCTCGCGGTGCCTAGGTTTTCTTCCAGATTGTGGCGCTCGTTCTCTTCCACCTCGCGATTCAACCACCGTCCGACTATTCAACATCGCAGATAACATCTAAATCCTAGCAGCTCATGATTCAACTACTGGCGATTCAACCTCTGGCGATTTTTGCACGATTTAATGGATAATTTCAGAAAAGCAATTAGCGTTCCCTCCGGTGGAATTTCGGTCAATTTCGGTGAAAAAACATTAGCCACAACAGGTATGTGTTCTTAGGTTACGAGATATGTAATTTTGTTTTAATTTTTCAACAATGATTACGTATATCAAATTTTGCATTCAAACTGTTCGACAATATGTTACTAAGAACTGATTTATTGAAATTTTGATTTACTCGATAATAATGTTACAAATATCAACAGTAGTTAGTGATACCCACCGGTTGAATTTCTAGCCTTACGAAATTTCTTTGAACTTAGGTGAATAAACATCTACTACAAGTGGTAACGATATTGTAATTAGATTTTTGAAATTTTTTAGTTTCTAAGCCTTTATTTCTCAAATTGGGTGAATTATTGCTACATGTTCTATATATACATACCTTGTGTTCGATGATATGTCTATGAAAGAATTACTTTGAATTTATATATAGTAGTAATACTTCTATGGTATTCAGTAATACTTGCTATGATGATAGTAATCCTTCACTAGCTATTATTCATATTTTGCAACTGTTTCACTTGAAAACATAATTATAACTCACTCGATAGTAATAATACTTCTATGATATATAGTGATACTTTCTAACGTAATAGTAATCCTTCCCTTAAAACATAACTATGATTCAATAGATAGTTATTTCTGCGTGAATAGATCAACAAAAGTACATATCACATGCATATATTGAATTTTGTAGACTAGTAATACTTCTATGGTATTATTTTATATTTATATGCAGTAGTAATACTTCTATGGTATTCAGTAATACTTGTTATGATGATAGTAATCATTCACTAGCTATTATTCATATTTTGCAACAGTTTCACTTAAAAACATAATTATAACTCACTCGATAGTAATAATACAGTTGGAGCGTTAAGGTTGGCCTCCTGATGAGGAGCTCGACTCGATTCGTTTGCACCCTCAAATGGGACGCCATGAGGAAGAAGTTCGAGGTCTTTCGAGCCAGTCGGGACATGTATAGGTGTGGTGCTGCTGCACAATGCCTTTAGCTCGTTAAAGAAGATGGCTTTTATTTCAGCAATAATGGGGCTCATTGGATTAAAGATTTTCCATGGTTGTCATGATAATCTCTCTCTCTCTCTCTTTTTCTTTCTCTTTTTTTTTTTTGGAGATAATGAATGTGATCATAGGCTTGTTTGCCTATAAATATCAAATCTAGCTAGATGAATAAGAGGTTGGAGTTTCTTTCCTTTGCTTTTCTATTTTTCATTTTGCACTATATGCAAGTTAACTATGTTGTCTTCAACGAGTTCCAACCATTAGTCTTTGGTTTAATTTGATGACGAACTTCATTTTCTGAATTAAATTGTCAATTTCGTTTTATGAAAAATAATTATAAAGCTTAATTGGATCACCCTATATTTGCAATGAGTTTGACAACGATATCACTAAAGAATGTAAAAGTATCACTAAATAAACATAAAGTATCATTAAATAAGAATAAGTATCTCTAACTAACATAAAAGTATCAAAAAATACAGTATCACTAAAGAATGTAAAAGTATCACTAAATAAGAATAAGTATCACAAACTGATGTAAGTATCTCTAACATAAAAGTATCACTAAAAACCTGTCAAGTATCAATATTTTAAAAATGTAGTATCACTGAAGAATGTAAAAGTATCACTAAATAAACATAAAGTATCACTAAATAAGAATAAGTATCACAAACTGATGTAAATATCTCTAACTAACATAAAAGTATCACTAAAAACCTGTGAAGTATCAATATTTCAAAAATACAGTATCACTAAAGAATGTTAAAGCATCACTAAAGAATGTTAAAGCATCACTAAAGAATGTAAAAGTATCACTAAATAAATATAAAGTATCACTAAATAAGAATAAGTATCACAAACTGATGTAAGTATCACTAATGAATATAAAAGTATCACTAAAAAACTGTCAAGTATCACTATTTTAAAAATACAGTATTACTAAAAAATGTCGACTGCATATATATACTACCTAACTACAACATCTTTATCTTTCTTGCCTCTGTTCTGGAACCTTTGTATTGCAAATACAAAAGTAGACTGTCCGAGGGGCAGAGCTAATGCAATAAGAAAAGCTTTTAGATCATTCGCCAACAGCAACGATAACAGAATAGGTGAAAGCATCCAACCGTAGGATCCAAAAATCTGCATAAGCAAAGTGTTTAGCCAAGCGAATCATACTTTTGAGTTTGCAAAATCAATGAGCAAAAGATTACAGAAAACACAGTCAAAATTGAGAAGAAAAGCAAAAATGATGAAATTGAGTGCCTCCATATTCAAGCAATTATGTACATCATATGATGAATATATATGCCTAAATTTCCCTACAACATGGACTACAAGTAATCAACTTTTAGATCAAATAAAACTAATTTTGGACTCACACACATCCCATTCTAGCTGCAAAGCATAAAATAAAAGCATCACTGTCAGCAACTAAAATAAAACACTATCATAGAATAATGCACTGCATCTCAACACATTCCAACAATAATCCATCTATACAGACTACAATGCAAGTAAAACGAACATTTATTTGTGGACTAAAGAAATAAATCACTACTCCGGCTAGAAAACGAGCAAAAACCAAGAAGATATCATCACTATGATCCAAACAAAACCAATTACTAATAATGTCTCAAACAAAACAATACAAATGAAACTGAAAATCAGCCATTGATCATCATAAACCTGGAAAGGAATACAAAAAGCCCAAGTCGAAAGGCCAATCAATTAATGCAATGTTTGGCAACAACAATTAAAGACTTAGAGCAATACAATGATAAATGAGACTTAAAATGTAACATAGACGACCTGAAAATAAATCTAAGCATGCACATATTGTATAATATATCCACTAATTTCAGACTCTGCAACATAAATGCATCCAATACTCCTATGGATGATTCAACAATCATCAATCAGAAAAACATTAACAAAAAAATTCATGAATCATGCCTCCAGCACAATTCATATTTGCCTCAACAATGTGAAGTATATGGATACATCTTATCATTTACAACCTAATCGAAATAAGCTCTAGTAAAGTGTAGTATCTATTGTAGATTATGTGTTTACTTGGATAGAATGATGACTTGGTGAAATTTCAAACATACAAATTTCTTAAAACTAATGGAACAGAACACTTTTCAAACTACTACAAACGACTAAAATCAAATTTCTAAATTACAAATCTGAAATCACAACATATCTCTAACCATTTTTGAAACTTCTAATTCAACGAAAAAAATAAAATCCCTAAATTACAAAAAACCCTAAATAAACTTACAGTATCAACTTCAAGCTGGCGCCGGAGATGTTGACCTCGCAGAACCGATTTAGGTTGTGACTGGAACGCCGGTGGTCGGAAAGTTGCTCACGGTGGTGGTGATCGTAAAAATTTCGCCAGCAGTTGCCTCGAATAGTGCGGAAGAGAAACGATGTTGACAGTTGTGAATGGTGCAATTGTGACTAATATGGAGAATGAGTGCGGTTGTGAGGATAAACGGCGGTTACGACGGAGATTCGCTGGCAGTTTTGGGGGAGGAGAGAATCGCTGGAGAGGGAGAGGAGAGAATCGCTGGAGATGGAGCGAGAGAGAGGAAGCTGGAGGGATTCAAACACGTGTTTTTTTTTAATATATATATATACCGGGTCGGGTCGGATCGGGTCGGGTCAGGGGGGATCCGTCTAACGTAAGAGACCCGTTAGACGGTCTCATACAAGTTTTTGTCTTTAAGTTTTATATTTAGTATATTATTTATTTCTTTGATCATTTTGAGTTGAAATGAGTGAAAGAAAGTAAGAAATTTAAAACTATAATGTATAATATTGAAATTTGACAGTAGTGTATAATTCAAATTATAAATTACAATTTGAAAAATTTCAAATTTACAATCTTACCAAATATAACTTATAATTATTAAGTATTAACTAAGTTTACAATCTTAACCGAATCTAATATATCACTATTTCGATTATGGTTATGGTTACAACTGTCAGTTATGGTTGATCAACGATTCGATTGTCAATTTTGTACCGAATTTTGTAAATATTGATGAAAATCCCTACTCACACAATCGCCATTTCAGGTTGCGATTTAGGCAAACTTCGTTCATGTACCATATTAAAAAAATAATGTGCGACATGCAAGATCTATGTTTGACATGCAAGATTTATATGACGCTAGTGAGATTCAAATATAAGACATGTGACTACATTACTACAAGCCACGATCCACTAATATTATCCAAAAACGATTAGTGTGATCTCGCTCGTGCGTACGACTTGTCTAGTGTAGTTTGTCTCTTATATCCCATCTATGTAGTTTATGAATTATTGCACGAGAGTGGAAGGTGACACCATTCACGTGCAACGATTGCATTTTTTTTCCTCATCCAATGAAAAAAAAAGAGATAGATCGAATGGAAGCACCATATCGTATTACAAAAAATACCATCCGATCGATTTTCCCACAGTTTGAGCTGATTGGATCGTTAGAATTCTACATGAACCCCAGGGAAAAAACAACTAATTTTAGTTCTACGTAGAACACCAATAGTCCAATCAACACCAAGTTACTAAAAAAGCAATCGAAAAGTATTTATAAACGGAGAAACGTTATGAATTGTATTAAAATCTTGATCATTTATGTTACTACAATCAAAGGTTGAGAATTAATTAATTATAATTTACCCTTTAGTTATTGGGTATTAAACAAATGAACATCAATATCAAGATGACCTTTGTGAGTTGGAACCCTGTCCTTTTCTCTCGGTTGTAAATATTATAATCCCAATCGCTAAACATGTGTATCTACATCCCTAAAATTGTACCTAAGCATTGGATTGATAAATATCATTAACTTTCCCAAGGAAAATAAGAAAATAAATACATACTATTTCTAGGTAACAACAATTCGAAATTCCTTTTCTTTTTTTCTTGATTGGTAGTATTTAATAAATATATCCCACAAAAAATCATGGGACCTCATCGAGAATATTAACTGACGATGAGACAACATTTTTGTTTTCATACTATTTCACGCAACAAATGGTATTTTTCTTTAATTTGGATTTTGCACACCACGTGAAATCATTTGTTCTCAAACTGTGTTCTATCATTAGTCTCAGTATAAAATTTATGATATAAGATCCCAAATTTATTAAATTTCAATTTCGTGTGCTTTAATTAATTTAATTTTATAACGGTTAATTATGATTGATTATACCAAATTTGAGTTTATAATAGATTTTAGTATTTAAACTTTAGTTGATATATAATTGATTATAAAAGTTGATTATTTCATAATTAGTATTTATAATTTTTTTTTGTTTCAATTTTTTCTTGGTAAATATTGACTAGGTCAATTATATTATTTTATAACCAATTTTGTATTGCTATAATGTTATTATTATTTTAATTAAAATGATAAATTTAATAATGGGAACAACGAATGAAACACAAATGGGAACTGAGGATTTCATCTATTTTCACACTGATTCATAAATTCACCACTATTTTGTTTTAACAATATTATAAGTAAATTCGTTCTTTAAAAAAGTATTAAATTCAAAATAGAGCACGCTTGTTATAGAAGAAAATGTTTAAATTTAAATATAATCCAATAAAAATATAATATTAAATTAGTTTGCTAGGCTCTATATATATATGGGATAATAAACTTGATATATATGTACTATATACAATATAAATAAATTATATTTTCTTAAATTTATTCTTTAATTAGTTACAATGTATTGTGGGACTTTTCTGTAATAGAATTTTAATTAATATGGTAAATGATATTTTAGTCTAATATTTGTAGTAATAATTATTTTTGGGATTAGTGACCATGGTAGTGCTTTATAATAGAGTTTTAATTAATATAGTAAAATGATATTTTAGTCTAATAATTTTTATAATTATCTATCATATTTGTGAACGTGTGATATAGAAAAATATTCGAGTTGAATCTTCTTCAACTCCACTTCCTTTTCTTTCCTTTCCCCTCTCTCTTCTGTTGGCATGTTGCTTCCTAGTTCTTAACTAAATTTTCTCTCAGTTGGATTTGAAATTTGATTGGCCACCTCTACTTTTCAACTCTGTTGTTCCATGTTATTTATTTAAAGAAAAAAAAAAGAAATCATTACCTTTTCTTTTTAATCTTAAATTGAAGCCAAATGATTTCAACTACTTTTTTTAATTTCTCAGCTGCCAAACAAGAACAGATTGCAGTAGACACAACACGCACTGAATTCTTGATGGCCCTTTTTTCCTTTTTCTCTTTTTAACGGTTTACTTAGTTATTTCCCCATTTGAAGCGCAAAGAAAGAAGAATAATCGTTTCTACTTCCGGGCAACCCTTGAGTTTCTTGATCTTTCAGAATTATGGCCAGTTTTGGAGGAAAGTGAGCTTTTTGCACATTGAGAAATGGGGAGAACAAAGAAGAAATTGTTTGATGTTAAAGGGGCAGTGGAATCTTGGCACAAGTTGGTGGAGGAGCAGCCGCTGCTTCCGTTTGTGATACCTCTGTTGCTGTTCCTTTGGGCGGTGGAGAAGTGGTTTTTCTCTCTCTCTAATTGGGTTCTTCTTGTTTGTGCTGTTTGGGCAACAATTCAGGTAGTTTCGACGATCGCCTCTTTTGATGTGGTTATGGTTGCAGATCATGTGTTATGAGCCATTATATGTTTTTATCTAATGTTTTGAATTTACAAATATGTGTTATAATGTTCTTGTTTGGCCCAGAATATACGTGTTTTTATGATTGTAGCAAGAATTGATGTTGGTGAACTGAATGTAGTTAGCTTGAATTGATCAGAGGGGCTTGTTTAGTTTAGTTTAGTTTAGGTTAGGTTAGGTTAAGTTAGTTCTGCTGCTACTGATTTAGATTGTTGCCTCAAATCTTTGTGGAAGGAAGTGGAAATAGTCGAAAGAGAGACTACCATGCATCTTGTTGTAAGGAAAAAGCATAATTAAGTTTTGTGTGACAAGTGATGCAATAGAAGGAAGGGAAATTGTAAAATTAAGACGAGCAGAAATGTGAATATCGCGCCTTTCTGTACTTGGACTTGATCTGCAATTGGAATATGACTGGGGAAGCTTTAATTATGTTTCTTATTTAGGATCACTTTTTCTTGAAAGTTTAAAATTTCATAGGAAGGATGTAAATGCATTTTTATGTTCTCAAGACTGGACCACTTGGACTTTGATGCAAGATTGATAGATTGTGGGAAGAATATAAAAATGTTCCCAATTTTGGGATTCATTTGTCTTTGAAAGTTTGATTTTTTTCATGTGAGACTTGTATATGTACATCTTGGCATGCTCTCAAGATCGAGTGCAACAACTAGGTCTAGAAAGAAGATATTGCAGCAAACATTAGGCAGGAGTAAGTTTTACTATTAGTTTCAATGTTTTTTAAGTCTAATTTGAATTTGCTTCACCTTTGAGTCCTTTTACATAATGTTGTGCTTTACGCTTAAATTTGAGTACTTGGTTATGGTCTCATGTGTCTAATATCAACTGCTTATATGAGTTGCTCATTATAATGCTGACACTGGTATTGGTGTGAGATACTTGTGTGATATCTAAATCTTGGCATGCTTTTTTTTTTTCTAAATCTTGGCATGCTTTTTTTTTCTAAATCTTGGCATGCTTAGTTACAAAATATTTAGGGCAGAAAAATTGTGGCAAAAGTGGTATTTGCTGATGATGCACGAATAAGTGCACTATTCATTAGGTAATTTAACTACACTTTGGAAATGAGTACAAAGAATGGGCAATTTTGAATAATTTAGTCAAATTATGCCTCAAAAGATAAGATATGATAAAACCATGTTAGACAGGTAGTTGTATAAACTTGGATCAAGTATCAAAAGTATCTGATTATGAAATATTTAGACATAAATGGCGTTCTATTGAAAAAAAGCAGAAAATGGTCCCTGATATATTGGGTATTTTGCCTAGCAAGTTCACAATTGCTGCATTGTTGGCTAGTTCATTAAGATTCCCATACCCTTCACCTATAAACATGTAGAGTGAAATTATGGCACGGTTCTTCAAGTAGTGCTTTCATAAACCAGTCACCTGAACTTCTGAAGAAATAGAAAAATTGCCAATTATTATTCCATTCAAATTGAAGATGAGGAATTAGATTCCTCTAATAAAGTATGAAGGTTCTCTCGAAATCTTAAAATTTTATTCATTTTCATAGGAAATGAAGTTAGAAATGGTAAGTAAAAATGAAAATTTAATCTGACTTTGTAGAATTGCAAGTCAGGTGTGTTTTCAAGTTGATGTGGGCTGCTGTTTGAGTAGATATGAACAATAACTAGAGGCAGATTTAGATTGCCATAGCATTTCCTGACTTGTATTTTTTCTCCTCTCAGTATGGAAGTTATCAGCAGCGAAACATTGTGGAAGATTTGAACAAGAAATGGAAACAAGTGACACTTCAGACTTCAGTATGCATTCATTATATTTCTAGGTTCACATTTGTTTTCATTACTGGTATTGTATATGACTGTTGCTTCTTCATATATCTACAGCCAGTCACACCGTTAGAACACTGTGAATGGCTGAACAAGCTATTAATGGAAGTTTGGCTGAACTATTTCAACCCAAAGCTTTCTTCACGATTTGCATCTATTGTTGAGGTAACTATTCTGATCTCTATAATCTTTATGGACCACCTACTTTTTTTTGTTGTTTGACATTTCCATTGAAACACTTGTAATAATAGAGAAAAAAGGATAATATTAATTATTCATTTTTCACTTATCAGTCTATTTATGCAGTTACTGTCATATATCTTGCACATAGTCTTATATATTTTACATATATACATACAGAGTGTATACATATACGCATACAAATTATATTTACCAATGGCATACATATTGTGTATGATTTGGTTTTATGCTCGCTCTGTTTTCATTCAACGCTATCATTTGTGGAATCATACAATTAGAAATCATAGAATTTATAGATATCTATTCTCCTGCCTTAGCAGAAAACCAAAATTTGATGTCATACCTTTGGTACAACATGCTGAAGCAATGGAAATAGTGTTGATATTTTTATGAGACAGGCTTTGATAGATTTGTATCCATTACTATACCATAATTTTCTTATTTAATGCAAACCTGCCCATCAATGCATGTCTGTCTTTTTCTCATTACCAAGAATAACAGGTGGTTCTACCACGATAATCTTGCACCTCTTACTCTTCCTCCTTTAGTTTTATAAGAGAGAAATCTGGTTTCTACTCAACAATGCTCACTCTCTAAGTACTATTACTAGTTCGAAACTGGAATCTGGCTTCCCTTTCTCATGAAACCACTTGTATTGGTTTGAATAATCTCAATCGTCAAATGTAGTATAGAAGTTTAAATGTTATTGTTAGGTTTAGACATAAAACTATAGTAGAAATATATGCCAACATTTTCCTCCTTATTTAGACTTACAAACATGATTTTTTTGTCGTATTTCCTTGTACTCACCCCTTGAAAACTAAATCCTGCATCCGTCATTATTAGCATGTTTGTCCATGGAACATGGTTTCCTGTTTGGTCTGTGTTCATTTTCATGGCTCTAATGTACTTCAATATAGAATTCATTGTTCTCTCACATATTATATTTATATATGCAACGGAAAGAGCATGCTCTGGTGCTACACCATTAATCCACAGAATGCACCTACACATCTTTATGTGTAGAGAATAAATGTTACACAACAATTTGCTTATTAACTTCTAATAATTACACAGAGGCGCTTGAAGCATCGAAAATCAAGGCTAATTGTAAGTCCCATTCTCTATTTTTGTCATGTGAAGAAATTATTTTCTATGGATTGCTAAAAGTATCTCAATATTAATGAAATATGTCATTTTTAGGAAAGGATTGAGTTACAAGAATTTTCTCTTGGCTCTCGTTCTCCTTTATTTGGGCTGCATGGAACCCGTTGGGCATCATCAGGTGATCAGGTTTGGCATTATTTATTTACAAAGTGCAAATTTTGCTTCATTTGTAAATCATAATAGCTGTCATGAGCTACAGAAAATAAATGTAAAACTGAAGGTTTCATCCTATGGATATGCAAATTTTGCTTCATTGTAATGATGCCAAAGTATTCATGTTTTATATCAACAATGTGATGATAAAAAGTAGATTGCAGAAACTCTTTGAGTAAAAAAAGAATTTGCGCTCTTTTGACGTAGAAGCTTTCAGACTATACTTTGATCTCCTTGGATGTTCAGAAGGAGATCCTGTTAACTAATGAATGAGCATGCTCATATCCTGTAATGTTTGATGGGTTTCGATTGATGATCAATATACTTAGTGATAAATTTTCAGGTTTTGGCCTGCAATAGTTTGGAAAAAAATATTCTTACTAGGTAATGAAACTTGAAAAATTCTTGTAACTATGGCTCAGCAAGATAATAAAAGAATAAGGAGTGACATTTCCTTATCCATACGCTGCCATATGTGTTATTCTATCATAATTTCATATAGTGAAATCAAGTGTTAATCTTCGTTTGAATTGTATAAACCAGTGGGGTCGTATTTATTGTTGAAATCCTCAAATATTTTAACATGGTTTTATGCAAGTGATCTTCCTAATCTTTCTCTCTCTCTCTCTCTCTCTCTCTCTCTCTCTCACACACACACACACACACACACACACACATGCATAACTAATACTTTCGTATGGGGCAGAAAATCATGCGCATGAGTTTTGACTGGGACACGGATGATGTAAATATATTGTTGTCTGCTAAGTTGGCTATGCCTTTAATGGGGACAGCTCGAATTGTTGTAAACTGCATCCACGTCAAGGGCGATGTACGCATCATTCTCTTTTTTTTCTTGTTTCTTATTATTGTTTTGGATTGATTCTTGTTTGTGTTTATGACCATCTGCTTTATATCTTGAATTAATTTGTAAACAATGTTATCTGTGACAATGATTTCTGTTATGTCCTTTCTTATTTATTTTTCTGATACTAGGATTTAAGTATAGAGAACAACCGGCTGAACCTTATATTCATAGTCATAAGGCTGATGGAGTTGGGTACTTTTATCAATTTGTTCTTGCATTAACTAAACTGAGGTGATATTTAGATGGAGTGGTCTGTCCATGAAGTCCCTCCATTCCGATTTTCGTGTTTGTAATATATCCACCCTTGCAACTGTTTTTGGATGGTCATCCCCTACAGGTGGACTGAACAATAACTGTAAAATATTGGCATGTTGTCAACAATTGAATTGTGTCTCTCTTTCTCATGTATCCTGTTCTCTTTTGTCCTCTCATCTAATGTTAGCCCTAATGCCCTAATTCAGTTTTCTTAATTGTAATTGATGTAGGATATCTTATTCTCATTTCACTCCGTTCGAATGTTGGTTCATAGATGTTATTGATTCCTGTGAATGTATTTCTTTAATAAGGTTATGCAATAAAATAAATGAAATTAATATAACTGCGTTATCAACATAAGACGATTTATGCTCCCAGGCTTCTCCTGTGGGTTATATCTATTGGTTATCTTCATTGCTTGTTCCTGTTTTGTGTTTGTACTTTCTTTTTGTTGCTTTTTAATGTCTATCAGCTATAAAGGAAATAGAAACCGATTCCTGTAAGCACTAGCATATAAAGATTTTTGAAACTTTTTTTTCCTGCTTACCACCAGATGTAATTGTTTACCTAAAAATCTTAAGGACCAAGTAATTTGTTGCTATGAATTCTGACAATAGTTTGATTGGACTGCCAACCACACATTTTCTTGTCCTATAGTTCTGTTCCCAGTTGGTATAAAACTTTGGCCTCTGAAAAATATTGCATAATTTGCATTGTGCAGCTTCTTTTCATGCCAATATTAGATGGTAAAGCAATAGCATACTCATTTGTAACTACTCCTGAGGTGAGACTCGGTGTTGCTTTTGGAAGTGGTGGAAGCCAGTCGCTACCAGCAACAGAGCTACCAGGTGTTTCTTCATGGCTGGTATGTTTCCGGCTATAATAATATAAATTGTGATTTTTCACCAATGTTGTCTATAATGAAATATTTTGAAATTCAAGACCCTTATGTTGCCAATGAGATAGCAGAGCTAATATAGATGAAATGATCTTCTAACATGGCACCGATGTTGTTTCTAATGAAATATCTTGAAACTCAAGATCCTTTTGTCACATTGTCACCAATGAGATAGCAGAGCTGAAATAGATGAAAGGGTCTTCGAAAGTTTTAATATTTAACCACAAAATTTGTCTCGGTATAGACAAACGCATACCTATTTAATGCTGTTTCCTTCAATTCCCAATCTTCTATTTTCATGAACTCTTATAGAGGTACAAAAGGCAACAGATTCCGACTGTTCTACTCATGAAGAAAGATTAATCTTAAGGGAAATAAATTAGCATGATTAGCTTGATTTTTGGATGGATTGGTAGAATAAATTAGAGGGTCTAACTATCATGGGTCATGGATCTCCGATTAGACAAACGCATACCTATTTAATGCTGTTTCCTTCAATTCCCAATCTTCTATTTTCATGAACTCTTATAGAGGTACAAAAGGCAACAGATTCCGACTGTTCTACTCATGAAGAAAGATTAATCTTAAGGGAAATAAATTAGCATGATTAGCTTGATTTTTGGATGGATTGGTAGAATAAATTAGAGGGTCTAACTATCATGGGTCATGGATCTCCGATTAGCAAGATTTTCTTGTTAACTAATATACATTTATGTAATTACCTATAAAATCACACCCCTGAATGCAGAAGGGACAGGTCGTGATTTCTATTTCTTTTCAACTTCTTTTCAAATTAATTAACAATTTTTCGTTTAGTCTTTCTTGGTTCTTAATCTATTAAGTTCTATGTGTTTATAGGAGTTCCATCTCATCCCAGTTTAATCATGAGCTCATTTTAAATTAATGACGCAAATGTACTTCAAGAAGAAAACCATCACCACCAAAACCTATAAAAAAACTTCTTATTTGATAGTTTCTGAGGTGGTTTACGATAAAAAAAAGATCAAACATTCTTCTTCTCGTAACAGTTATGGCAAATTGCAGAATCTAATTTAACTTCACAACTTGATTAATGCAGCATTTATTTTCCTTCTATGTTTCTTAAAAAATACTAGAAGGCAGATGCATGACAACAAAACAACCGCCACCACCAAAACATCATAACAGTTGTGGTTCATGACCAAAGACAAAGATCAAACACCTTTTGTCTTGTAACAATTACAGCAAATCGCAGAATATGACTTAACTTCATCTTGATTAATGCACCTTTTATTTCCCTTCGATGTCTCTAAAAATACTAGATGACACACTGCCTTCATGGAAAACATTAGTTAATACTTAGCTGAGGACAAGTAGCTGGTAAATAGGATGCATATTTTATTAAGCGCTAAATTTTGTTATGAGTCCAACTTATCACTACAGACTTGTCCTACGGTATTATTGGTGCTTGTGACACGTGAAATTTATACTGTTTTGCAGGTCAAACTTGCGACTGAAACATTAAATAAGAGGATGGTTGAGCCCCGCCGTCAGTGTCTTGCTTTGCCACCTGAGGACTTGCACAAGAAAGCTGTAGGTGGTATATTATATGTAACAGTGATCTCTGCTAGCAGACTTTCAGGTCATAACTGGAAGAGCAATGGATCCTCAAAGCAAATCAACTATCCTAATCCAGATGCTCCCATTGATAGTAAAGACCTTCAGACATTTGTAGAGATAGAACTTGAGGAACTAACCAGGAGAACAGTCGTGAAACCAGGATCTTGTCCTAAGTGGGACACAATATTCAATCTAATCCTGCATGACAATGCTGGAATTCTTAAATTTCACCTGTATCAATGCACTCCTGGAAGTATTAAGTATGACTATCTTACAAGTTGTGAAGTTAAGGTAATGTTATACTAGCCTAGTCTCCGATTTTCGGTTTTGTGATGTGGATTTATAAATTATTAGTGGATGGTTCTTTTTTTTCTTTTTCAACAACCTACAAATAGTTCCCTGCATAACCCAAGGGTCGTCATAGTATTATTCCATAATGTTCAAATGCAACACTGTTTTCTCTCATAGTAATACATGATTATCAAGAAGTTTGGCATTTTCAGACACACTGGTTCTCAAACTGATTATCATATTTTTCTGATTAGTTATTATGCCTCATATAAGTTTTGGGTTCTCAGAATTGATACAGTTTTACCTTGATGGAGAACTTCACACAAATGTTTCCAACAATGCAGATTAGATATGTTCCAGATGATTCAACCATATTTTGGGCCATTGGAACTGATTCTGGCATCATTGCTAGACATGCTGATGATTGTGGAAAAGAAATTGAAATGACACTTCCATTTGAGGGGGCTGATTTAGGAGAGGTATTTTCTAACCCTCTTCCTTGTCAATAATGAACTTATGGTTCATTAGAAATTTCAAGGTTCATGAATTATTTTTCAGTTTTTCGGCCTGATTTGGATGGCCTATCATGATATCATCTCATCTGTTTGTGGAATGGTGAACTTAGGTTGCTGTTTTTGCTCTAATTTTTACACTCATCTAGACTATCCAGCCATTAACAAATGATGAAACTCATGTTTAGATGATAATGTTTGGTGACGCGGGCCTGTCAATGAGTTATAAAGAACTTTTACAATATCTTTGAGAAATATGAAAATCAGAATGTTTGACAACTTAAATTTTTTACAAATCAAACTCTTTCCTGTAACAAGCTGTCTGATCCAAAAAACTCCTTGTTTTGTTTCAACAACTTGATGCAATCCGACTAATAGTGTCACCGGTTCACTTTTATTTATAATAAGAACTGATCCGTTGACTGATAATCTAGCAGAAGAATAACTTATATTTATCAAGCCATTTGGCCTTCTGTTAACAATCATCTTGGAAACTACCTTGCAGTTGACCGTGAGGCTTGTACTTAAGGAGTGGATGTTTTCTGATGGTTCACATAGCTCGACTAATTTCAATGCAAGCTCTCGTCGTTCACTCAGTGGTTCATCAAATTTTTCGCCCAGAACTGGAAGAAAAATTTGTATAACTGTGGTTGAGGGCAAGGATCTCCTTGTGAAGGACAAATTTGGGAAATCTAACCCATACGTTAAACTGCAGTATGGCAAGGTACATATGTCCTCTTACAACCACTCATGCATGTTTCTGCCTTCTAAGTTCTCTTTTCATTGTCATTACAAAATGACCTTTACTTCATCTGAAACTCCGTGGCTTGGTACCAGAACACGATTATAGATGTTTTCTCAGAAGATATTTGATTTTCCCGCCTACACACATAACATGGACTTCTTCATTGTATGTATGTCTTCTCCAGGCTATCCAAAGAACGAAACCTGCCCCACATTCTTCAAATCCTACATGGAATCAGAAGTTTGAATTTGACGAAATAGGAGGTGGGGAATACTTGAAGATAAAATGCCTTACTGAGGAAACACTTGGCGATGAGAGCATTGGCAGTGCACGAGTGAATTTGGAAGGACTTGTAGAAGGTTCAGTAAGAGATGTGCACATTCCCCTTGAGAAAGTCAATTCTGGAGAATTGCGGCTTCAGATAGAAGCTATAAAAGTTGATGATTATGAAAATTCAAGGGTATGCATAGCTCAAGTTTACTGTCATTCTTTCATCTTAGTTCCATTTCTTATCCCTGTAAATCTTGGCCGTTTGCCATCCAGAAGAAAACTCGCACTTTGAGGATTTACCTTCATTCTCTCTTGGTAATGCCAGGGTTCACATTCTCCGGCAAATGGTTGGATTGAGCTTGTTCTAATTGAAGCAAGAGATCTTATTGCTGCTGATCTCCGAGGAACAAGCGATCCCTATGTGAGGATACACTACGGAAACTTGAAGAGAAGTACTAAGGTTAGACACTTTTGACTGTAATTTAGAAGAAAGTTAATACGTCCAAACATAAATACGAAAATTGACCATGCATATAAAGAATTTTACATTTTGATCTTGCAGAATCCCATGTTTTACAAGGAAACTACTAATTTAATTGGTCTTTCATCAAAAATTCTCAATTTCAAGTTACAAGCTGATTTAATTTTCCCATATATACTACATTTTTCTCACTAAAAACCTCATTGTACCTTTTTTTTCTGTATCTCTTCAATTTAGATCTTTAATTGCAAAATGGAATATAGAAACCATGCCTATGTGCCTCCATAATATCATTACAGTAAACGTACCTATGCTAGAGGATGAAACAAACGAAATCTGCAAGAAACGAGTGGCGGTCGATGATCAGCTGTTTGTGATGTTTGCATTCCCACAGATCATCAAGTATCAAATCTAATGCTCAATCTAATACATAAGGATTGTTCATGCACCTTTCTTAAATTTTGTCCATCTCCAATGTTTTTCGATTTCCGTCACCAGAAAACTGCGTTATGGATTATAGAAACTTGCTATTGCCTTATGATTATGTTCATAATAATCTTGAAAGTCCTGCCTATGGCTCTGATTTGAGCATCTGAAAGTTTGAACGTGCATATTTCTCCACGAGAGGCTTGCTGTCTTAGTTTCTCTAACCATGCACTATCATCTCTCCACAGGTTATGTACAAAACACTGAGTCCAAAATGGCATCAAACCTTAGAATTCCCTGATGATGGTAGTCCCCTCACGTTGCACGTGAAAGATCATAATACCTTGCTGCCGACATCCAGCATAGGAGACTGCGTGGTCGAGTACCAGATGCTACCTCCCAACCAGATGGCCGACAAATGGATACCTCTGCAAGGAGTAAAACGTGGAGAGATCCACATTCAGATCACGAGAAAAGTCCCCGAACTTGAGAAGAAACCAAGTGTTGATTCTGAGTCTTCGCCTACCAAAGTTGGCCTTGAAATTTCAAACCAGGTGAGAGTGAGACGTGCGCAGCTGTTCTAGCTCCGAACTTTTGTATGGTTTGATTGAATGCTTGCTGAACATGATTCTTGGTCTCTTGCAGATCAAGCAAATGATGATCAAGCTCCGATCACAGGTCGACGACGATGGTGGAGAAGCGGTTCTGAAGTCGCTGAGTGAGCTTGAAAGTCTCCATGAGAACCAAGAAGAGTACACGATTCAACTTGAAAATGAGCAAAAGCTGCTGCTTGACAAAATAAATGAGCTTGGACAGGAAATCTTCAACTCTTCGCCTTCCCTGATTAGGACTTCCACAATTCCTTGAAGAATTTTACAGGAATTTCCCAGAATTGTACAAATTTTTTTGTGATAGAATCTCGAAATAGAATTAGTAAGGTAAAACATAATTGTATTGATGTTTAATGCCGAGAAGCAAAGGTTAAAATATCTGACAATCAAACTGGGAAATTGTCCATTCAAACAACAGGAACCTGCAGAAGATATGCGCAGTGACGGAGTCATACTTTTTTCTTTTTTAGGGGTGGAACCAAGTGTAAAATAAATATAAAAATAATATATATATATATATATATATATATATATTTGTATAAATGTATTATGTGAACTCAATTATATTTTAACATTGAAAATTTAATGGTTTCATACATTTGTCTTGTAATGTTTCACTTATATTCTTCATATTTTATAATCGTTACATAATAATTTCAACGCTAACGCTCATCTTTCACGATATAGTTATGTAACAAATTGTAAAAATAAAATTTGTAGTCAAAATTAATAGCAAATAGAGAATGACTTATCGGTAGCGTGACATATAAACTGAAGTTGAAGTCAAATATTGTAATTCAAATCTCACCGACGTTAGATTTGAATCTATCATACATGATTTTTCTACTTACATAGTGATAAGTATGACTTAAAATTTTCAAATCTCTTCGCTGGTGGTGTTGTTCTTTCGGAAGATTTGAAAAATCTATCAAAGTGTTTTTGCTTTTCTCTTCAATTTTTCCGTGTTGGTTTGCGTGAGTAAGCTTTCTCTGGAGGAGTTATAGTGATCAAGCTTATCTATTTTTAATAATTAATTAACTTTGTTAATATAATTCTTCTCCTAATAATAATATAACTCTATAATGTTAATATAATTTTTCTCCTAATATAATAGGACTCTAAACTTATCTATATACATCATTGGATTTCAACTTGCTAATTGTTACGAACAATAGTTCAGAAATATATTCTCACTTTACAAATTTGATTGCCAATTGTTACAAAAATTCAATCACTTCAACATAACATATTCATTATTTTGATATTTTCACAATTATGGATATTCATAATGCATCGTCCACATCAAGTTCATCTTCAGGTAATTTTTAAATTTATTAAAATCTTATTTTGATGTAATTGAACTCTATTATTTTTCCGAGATAATTATTTATAATCTTAGAGATCATACTTTGTTCTATAAATAACAATATCAGAATTAAAATGCATGTAGCATATTTTATGTTTTTACCTGCTTAATAGTATAACCTTTTGTTTTCACTATATGAGATCGTGTTTTTAGAATTAAGTAGCACTTTATATTACTTGAGAAAGCTATAATAAGTAGCTAATGGCCTTTTCGTTTTCAGAAGTAGTACTTTCGAAGATTTGTGATAGTCACAAACACAATAGCATATTGAAAAATAATATCAATGGAACAAAGTAACAACTATATGTATAATAGATAATCTATATTATATTTAAAAGTAAGATAGTCACCCTTAATAGAAAGTCTAAATTTTCCCGCTCATTTACACTTGCCCGAAATATAAATATAATATTCATTAAAAAATAGTTGTTAATATTAATTAATTATCTAATTAATTGATTAGAAAATAATCACCTACAAATCCGCGTTTAAATATAGATAGTATAGCTGTATCTTGATTTTCTAAATCATACCATCATTTAATAGGATACTTATACATATATATTATTTAATTAATAAAAGTAATGATATCATTTAATAAATATTAGTATATACCACCAATCCTGCTATATATTAATTTAGTTTTTGGTAAATAAACAATGTATTAATTTAGCTAAAAATTGGGAAGCGAATAATGTCATATATATATTCAACTGATATGCGATATCGGATGTTGATAAAGAGAAACAACGATCCGGAATTTCAAGAATGAAGAGAATAACAACCAAAATCTCCCCTGCATATTTTGGCAAGGAAACTGAATTATTGTTGTGAGGAGCAACACCCATAGTTTATTCGACTCGATTATGCATCAGTGTACGTTACAATTGATCACTTTTGTATTATTATTTTTTTTTGCATTTTTTTTGGTATCCTGATTCTAAAATGTAATTGTACTATTTTCTTGAACGCTAACTAATTTGTCTATATAAAGCATTTGACGACATGTTAGATCGTAGGTTAAAATGATTTAATATGATGTTATTATGTATGTTTGTTGATAGGCTGAAAAGGAGAAATATGATTCAAGAGCCAATCAGATTTTCATTGTTCCAAACGCAAATATTTGTCGAGAAACTACAAATATATGTGCACAAATTATCACCTTTTTTGGTATCTAATCTTAGTTATTACATTTACAGGTGAATATGAATATTTTTTTTTATGTGCCCTCATGCTCTCTCCAATAGCAAGATGAACTCGATAAAGAATATGGGTAGTCCAAGAAGGCATGAAAGAATACGGAGGATGAAGAGAAAATTATCGGATGGTGGGTTTTATGTGTACTGTGAAACTTCATTGATTTTGGTTGAGTTGGTATTGAGTTGTAATGTTGTTGGGTTAAAAAAATTCTATTAAAATAAAATGTACATTTTAATTGATTATGAGGTTGTAAAAAGAAAAACCACAGTGCATGTGTTTACAATTTAATTTAATTTTGACCATAAAATAGGTAAATACATGTGTAATTAAATAAAATTTCAATCTACAATGTAGTATTGTTTTGTGTATAAAACTTTTGTAAATATTAATATCATATATTTTTATTTATATTCAGATATTCTGAATTTCATTTAAAAAAAATGATTTTGTATTAATCATTTGCATGTTGTTCTAAATAAATAAATAACTCATTTCCATATTTAAACAATAGTTTTAACTCTTGACAATGTATATTTGTAATTTAAAAATAAATAATTTAATATATCTCATCATGCATGCAATGTGTACCAATATTTTAAAAAATTGCAATTAATATTCGTAAAACCCGAACAAACTCGGTCATAAGAATACATTTATTTTCTATCTAATAACTATCTTAACCGTACCCCAACGTAAATTTCATTATTTTTGTTGCTTTAAATTATATATTTTTCATTCAAATTATGGGGAAAAAATATTTTTAAGAAGATGACTACTTCTGTTGCAATTTATGGTAACCAATAAAAAACTGCATTATATTAATTTGTTTTTCAAACTAAATATTTTTATCTTGGATTTCATTTCTTTATTTTTTTTCAAATTAGATATAAATTGAATTATGTTAATCTTAATATAACATTTTGTCTCATTTTAATTTTAACTTCCCCTACAAGTTCAATATTACAAACCGGTCAATTCAATTCCTACTCCCCATCCAAAACTTACATATATTACAAGTTAAATTTGGATAATATATAATCATGTTAAGTGAATTCTGAATGTCCACTTGAAATAAGTTGTGGATGTTTTGAAATTGCAACATGGATAATTTTTTTTTTCAAGTTCTTTTCAATAAGTTGTGGATGTTTTGAATTTTTTTCTCTGTGTGTTACTTGATATTTATATAGAATTTCCAATATTGTTTGTCATATTTTTACAAATATAAAGTAAATGTTCCTCCGTGATTGTAACTTTCTCATGCACTATGATAGAAGATTACTATTGAATGGTCCACATAATTGGAAATGTATAGAAGATGTTCGGGTTTTTTACTCATTAATTTCATTTCATTTCTAATATATGATTGATTAATGTTCATCTTTAATTTTCTTTGTATGTATTTTTTCAAATTATTGGGATATCAACTATCCAATATGTCTATTTATCAGTACCACATCTTAAGTGAGACTTTTAATGAAGAAATCTATTATCAATTATAGTTAACTTTATGTTGTTATTTCTAAGTCAGAAGATATAATCGTTTGAAAATTTTAATGTATGATGAATATAATAACAATTTATATACCACTACTTGTATAAGAAATTGTTTCAATTTATTATATTAGTAGCAAATATATTTATTAATCTATATACAATTTGGAATTAAAATATAACTTATACAATATTAAAATTTTAATTGATATAATTATTTTTATATTTATGATAAATATTTTATATTATATACATTATGATAATAGAATGCAATATTTAATAACCGTGCATCGCACGGGTGATATACTAGTTAAGTAACCAAATTAATGAATGCTCAAATTCAACTAAATTAAAAGAGCACATGCTCTTTTAAATCCATTCAAGATTTTCACTATCTATACTATATTAAAGCAAAATCTTTTACATGGAAAATTCCTGCCCAAAATGCTCCTATCCTGTCCAAATTCTATAATCTATTCTATATTTATATAGAATATGTATTATAACATTAATGAATATATACGAGCCATGATTACTTTAACTTCTCATATTCATTCTCGTGCGGTTTTTTTTTAGCAGATTTTTAGGAAATAAGTTAATCGTACGAAATAATTTTATTTAATGTATTTTATATTGGAATATATATATATATATATATATATATATATATTCCAATATAAATAAGAAAACGAATTCTGTTTGTAACCTATTATATATTAAATAAATATTTCTATGTAGGTGTACATCTGAGCTATTTAGCTATACAAATCGGGATGTGAACCCTTTAAAAATCTATTTAAACATACTAAAATCAAAATTCCTAATTTTAATAGTATAAAAATATAAATAATATTTTTCTTAGATCTTTTTTGTATATATAAAAAATAGATTTTTTCAAACATTTATATGTAGTCTATATTTTTCCATATATAGTGTGTATGTATTTATAGATTATTATATTTTTCTTCAATATAATTAAGTTTTTTTTTTCGTATCTTATTTTGAAACAACTAATTGAAGTAAGTGATTTAATAGTTTTAAATTTTGGATAATTATTAGTTCGAAATAATGTATTAGCATAAACATCTAACGGAGTATGAAACTGCTCACAATAAGTTATTAATGACCTATTAGATCACACGGGAAATAAAATATGTCCAAATAACATCATCTCATATTCAATCGCGCAACGCGCGTGGGTATATTTAGTATCATCATATAGAAACAAAACCACCCACTTTTTTTTTTTAATTTGTAACCCTAAATCTAAATATATATTATAATATTAAAACATAATATCCCAAAACAAAATAGAAAGAAAAATTAGAAGAAAAATCAAAGTAGCTATGTTGTCTAGAAAAAAGAATTATTGAAGAACTTGATTGTACATGGACTACTTTTAAGCATATAAAATGAGAATGAAAACATCAATTTCAATGAATAAATTAAAACTTAGCATTTTGGCTGTATATTATGAAACCAACTTTTTTTCAATTTTCTTTCATACCATATAACACGAATCAGAATACACACACACACATGAATATTGCAAGTGCACTATCGTTTATTATGCTTTTAAGTGGGTATCAATAAATTAATATACCTTAATGAGGACCACATAAAAAATATGATACACTGAATATTAATTTTGGTATATAATATTTAGATGAGTTAATGTATATATATTCATCTCATGCACCAACCATCAAAATTTAACTACCCCTGTTCATTTATGACTATAGAAAAAGAAAAAAATCTACAAATGAAAAGAAAACAAATAGAGTTATAACTATGAATAACTCAAGGAACTACACAAGCACGATGGAAGAGTAGAATCATTTTAAAGTTGATCATTGAGATGGATACAATCCGAGAAGTCATACAGATAATTATTATTATTGTTATTTAGATAAATTTAGTTGCTTTTTTAAGGGAAGATAAGCTTAATTTATTATTTAATATATGATTATTTTTTATGATGTCGACGGGGTTAGAATTTTAATAATTTAATCAGATAGCGAAGTCGTCAACTAATTGCCTATGTAATTAAGTTGAAATGTAATTTATTAAATTGAATATACGAAATGGGTTAATTGTCAAATAAATAATCTTATTTTCACCATTTTTAAAGTAGATACCACATTTAAATTTAATCAATTACACCAGTACATTTTAATTTGAATGTGATTAAACATTTTTTTTTCTTGTATAACTGCTGATGTCTATAGATAAAAAAGAAATCTAAAAATAAAAAGAAAATATTCTAATTTGAATGTGATTAAACATTTTTTTAACACATTGAAATGGGTTAATTGTCAAATAAATCATCTTATTTTCACCATTTTTAAAGTAGATACCACATTTAAATTTAATCAATTACAACAGTACATTTTAATTTGAAAGTGATTAAACATTTTTTTTTTCTTGTACAGCTGCTGATGTCTATAGATAAAGAAGAAATCTACAAATAAAAAGAAAATATTCTAATTTAAATATCATAGGCAAGAAAAGATAGATCAAGCTAAGAAAAATCGAAGAAATAAAAATGCTACATTTATTTTAACAGATGACGTCGCTTCACATAAATCAAATGGTAAGTAATTTCTTAATTTGAAATATTATATATGTGTGTATATATATATATATGGTGAACAATTTTGATTAAGCATGTCTATTTTTTCAGATTTTAGGTTCATCACTTTCTAAATTTTTAACTTCAGAACTACATGAATTAAAAAAAGTGTCTGATTGCAGTCATTGTAGTGCTATAAGATTTGAGTATGAGCCTCCCACTTTATGTTGTGATAGTGGAAAAATTCAATTTGCATCTTTTGAAGTTCCTGATGAATTGTACGAATTGTTTACTTCTGAATCACAAGTGGTTATAGATTTTTGAAGAAATATTTTCTCATACAACTGTATATTTTCATTTACTTCATTCGGTGTAACATTGGATGAAGAATTGACATCTGCAAGACAAGGAGTGTATTCTTTTCGAGCACAAGAAATTATTTATCATGATCTTCTAAGATTGATCCCTAATAATACAAGTCCAGATTTTTTCAATTATACTTTTTTGAGATGGGAACTGAGGTTAAAAACAGAATGAATAAATTGAAAAATTCAAATATATCAGAAGCAGTTGTGAAGAAACTGATAAAAATTATGGAGGTCAATCCGTATGCAAGATTTTTTCGAAGTTTAAAGGAATATTCTTTAATGGATAATGTTCAACTTCATATATATCTCAAAAGACGTGAACTTAGATCAACGAGTATACAATTCTCCAAATGCAGATTAAGTTGCAGCTATATGTATTGAAGGAAATAATGATAACATTCCATTGGAGCGAGATATTGTAGGTGCATGCTCATTTCGGCGAGAGACACAGAATAAAACATTATTATGGATGTTATGACCCACTGCCATATCCACTTCTTTTTCCAAGAGACGAAACAGGTTGGCATCGAAATATTAAAAAGATTACTTCCACAAAGTCTATCACTAATAATGGTATGTCCTATATTTATTACATTATAATAATAAAATTACTTATTTTTAATATAATCATATTTATAAATTTAATTTATTTGTTTATTTTTATACTTAAAATGTGTTTCAGTTCCCAACATGGATCTTGATAATGCTTTGCCCCTATCAAGAATTAGTAGTGTAGACGATGTTATATCTAGAGAACAAGGTATGTATATTAATTTGTTTAACCATGAAGTGAAGGTGGATCATTCATTATTTTTTTAAAAAAAAACTTTTAAATTACTAATGAGCATAAACTAACTTAGAAAATAAAAGCGCAAAATGAAAAAAAAAATAACAATAGGCTGCAATTGTTTAATTACCTCAAGTCCGAAACCTTAGTTGTGTACATGCTTAAGTGATTTAAAATTATTTTGTGGAATGATCTCTTTAATTTTTTAATTTTATTATATTCTATATAATTTACAGTTTGGAGGAAGCAAATTAAAGTGATAAAAATATCTCATGTAGAGAATATGCATGCTACAAGCTACAAATAAGAAATCCTAGGTAATCTATACTTTTATTAGTAGAGAAACTATTACAACAGTTCGTAGTTGATATGTATATAAAATTGGAGACGATAAGACTAGATTTTTTCCATCAAAACCAATCAAATATGAGAGTTGAATTGTATCACATAATTGTGGATAGTGTCTTCAAAGAAGAATTGAAAGGAAAAGAAGTTGGTAAAAGAATTGCTCTTCCTAGAACATTTATTGGTTGTCCAAGAGTTATGAGACGTAGATATCTTGATGCATTGATATTATTAATAAATTTGGTAACCCAGATTTATTTATTATAATGATTTGCAATACGGAGTGGAAGAAAATACAGGAAAAATTACATGTCGGGCAAACAGCTCAAGATCGTCCGGATTTAACATCAAGAGTATTTCGAGCAAAGTTACAAGACTTGAAAGATCAATTATTTAATAATGATATATTTGGAAATGTAGTTGCACATGTTCATATAATTGAATTTCAAAAAAAGAGTTTGCCACATGTCCACATGTTGATAATTTTCAAGTCAGAGCATAAGATAAATAATCCAGATGAAATTGATAAGTTTATTAGTGTTGAACTCTCTGATCATGAAAATAAAGAATCCCGAATTGTATGAATTAGTGAAGAAACACATGATACATGGTCCTTGTGGAGAGAAGAATCCAAAAAATTCTTGCATGATAAAAGGAAAATCTAAATGTCATTATCCACAACCATACTACGAAAGCACAATACAAGGAAAAGATGGGTATCTAATTTATAGAAGAAGCAATGATGGATCAGTAATTCGTATTCGTAATGCAGATCTAGACAATCAATGGGTTGTGCCTTACAATGTATATTTATTATCAAAATATAATTGTCATATCAATTTTGAGATATGTTCAGGTATCACAGCAGTAAAATATTTGTACAAATATATCTACAAAGGACATGATAGAGTGGTAATCAATATGACCCAAAATGATAATTTTTGAATTTAGTTTAAATGAAATATTCCCAGTAGTTATCAACTTACAACTTCATCTATCAAATAAACAATTTGTAGCTTACCACGAAAACCAAAATTTGGAAAATTTGTTGGTATGGGATCATGCTTCATGACAATGCTCACAGAATATGCAATGTGTGCTACAAGTGAAAATGCAAGAAAATATCTTTACAGAGAATTTCTTGAGCACTATGTTTAGGATAAAAAAAAGCAAATGTTGGACATAAAGGAAGAAATGAAATGTTATTGGGCAAATTAGTACTGCAAATCCAATTGAAGGAGAAAAATATTATCTTAGATTGCTCTTAAATCATGTTAGGGGAGCAATATCTTTTCAATATTTGTTAACAGTGAATGGTATAGAGTACTCAAGTTTTAAAGAAGTAGCGCAAAAAAGAGGATTACTAGAAACTGATCAAAGCATTATTGAATGTCTAAATGAAGGAGTGACATTTCAATATACCAAATGAATTACAAAGGTTGTTTGCAATAATCTTGGTACATTGTGCATCAACTAATGTAAGAATACTTTGGATACATACTTTGATACATTGTCTGAAGATTTCAAAAGGGAAGCTGATCTTTCAGTTGAACAACGAGTTTCTAAATTATTAAAAAGCTTGAGCATTTTCTTAGAAAACATGGGGAAAAATATAAACTCATATGATCTTCCTCATATGATCTTCCAGACATTCCTATCTCAATTGACACAACAGACAATGCATGTCCTAGAGAGATACAAGATGCAATGTCAATAAAAATAATGTCAATATAGACTCTCGTTTAAAATAATTCAGACATATTAACATTGTAATATTTTTTTTTCAAATTTTACTCTTTTCATCAATAATATTTATTTATGAATTATTATAAGTTGTAGTTGTTATCTCTATAGCATCACTTATCTCTTTTCTATGTTATATTTACTACTTTCATTCTTCATCAATTAATCTTATTATGATTAGAACTATATAAAATATTTAACATTAAAACATTATAAAACTTATATTAATATATCTAAACAAAAAAAGGACAAAACACGTGCAACGCACGTATCCTCTGCTAGTGTTAATAAAAAGAGGTGGTGAATCATACCCTCAATAATATTAACCAATAATCAACCAACAATTGATTTATGACTCTCTATCTTATACTCTTTAAATCTCATACATATATCAATATAGGAACAATATATGTACAACTATTTAAGTCTTCAAAATACAATTTATAACACTCTAAAAAATACATCAAGATTTTAAATTGAGAAATCTATGCACGAACAACACCACTATTGATCGATGTTACTTTTCCTTTCATTCATGTTTTTTGGATATTATTAATTAGATTTGTTATGTTTAGTGCTGTTTACATAGTTATTTTTTGTGTCTAATTAAAATTTCAACTAAATATTAGGAATTTATGTTTGAATTAAGAATTTGAGTTAATGTACATTATTTAAATTTTAAAAGCATGAAAGGGATTTGATTTTAAATTGGAGTTTTAGAGATTTAAATTTAAAAATGATAATTTGAATTATGAATAAATTAAAGACAAAAACTTGTATGAGACTGTCAAACGGATTTCCTTACGTTAGACGGGTCAAAACCTGCCAAACCCACCCCATACCCGCGCCCCATGCGCAGAAGCGTGAGCTGCACGTGCCCCCATGCGCGGCGCGTGTAGCTCACGCGCCTGTGCAATTTTGATTTTTTTTCTTTCCGCACAACTGTTTTTTTCCTTTTTTTTGGGCCTGCGTTGCTGGGCTTTTTTTTCCTTTTTCTTCTTTGTTTCTCACGGTGCAATTTTTGTAATTTCTATTTCTTCTTTTTTTTCAGTTTCTTTTTTTTTTAAATTAATTCAATTCAATTTTAGTGCTCACTAATTCTATTTTAGGGTATACATTTATTTTTAAAAATGTATATTTATGGGCTGAAGTATTATTACCTGTGAAGTGGAATCTCATCACTATGGAAAAAAGTATTACTAATTGCAGAAGAAAGTATCACTAATTAGAAGAAAAGTATCACTAATTGCAGAAGAAAGTATCACTAATTAGAAGAAAAGTATCACTAATTGCAGAAGAAAGTATCCCTAATTAGAAGAAAAGTATCACTAATTGCACAAGAAAGTATCACTAATTGCAGAAGAAAGTATCACTAATTAGAAGAAAAGTATCACTAATTGCAGAAGAAAGTATCACTAATTAGAATAAAAGTATCACTAATTGCATAAGAAAGTATCACTAATTGAAGAAAAGTATCACTAATTGCAGAAGAAAGTATCACTAATTGCAGAAGAAAGTATCACTAATTAGAAAGAAAAGTATCAGTTCAAACATATTGCAATTCAAAAATTGAATCATTAGCTACATAAAAGAAAATGTTGCAATTCAAAATTGAACATGATAGTGAGTAGTAACTACTCATTATATTAGTGATGCTTCATTTTTTTTATTACGAGTGATACTTAATTCATAATTAATGATACTTCTCTATTGTTAATTTAATAATTAATGCTTAATTATATGTAATTTTTATTTTAATGAAAATATCACTTTTATCTGGTGAAGTATCATTAATTGTGATGTGAAGTATCATTAATTATGGATGAAGTATCATTAACAAAATCATTATAAAAAAACAAAATTAAAAGAGGGAAAACTGCCAAAGAAGAAGGAAAAAAAACTGCCAAACAAGAAGGAAAAAACTGCCAAAGAAGAACACGGGAAAAAAAGGAGAAAAAACATGTTTCTGAAAGAAAGAAGATGAAGAAGAAGCGAGAGAGAGAGAGAGAGAGAGAGAGAGAGAGAGAGAGAGAGAGAGAGAGAGAGAGAGAGAGAGAGAGAGAGAGAGAGAACGCTAGAAAGAAAAAAAAAATTAAAAATTGAATATAAAAAAAGGGATAGAGGGAGATCATTAAAAAAAATCAAAAAGAAAAGAAAAAAAGGTGAAGGGAACCACTTTGATGGGTCAAATAATATCCGTCTAACATAAAGAGATCCGTTAGACCGTCTCATAGGAATGTGCCCCTAAAGAGAAAACATTTAGTCCATGTAGCTTTAGTCCATTGAATTAAAAAAATTAATTCAATTTGAATAATCATTAGTCCGCATGATAACTATGATTACAACTACATAATTTAATTTGAGTAAGCCTTAGTACATAAGAGAACAAAATATCTTTTTTTTCCCTCAATTTTATTACTCATTATTAATACTATCTTCAAGTCAATCATTTATGAATTAATATGATAAACTAGATTGGTTTATTAATTATTAATTAATCTGGAACTAAAACAAAATTTGATTTAGCTAAATTTGATATTTTAACTTATTTTATTTCACTTTCACTGTTGTTATATAGTTAAAAATAAGTTAAAAAATAGCATGGGTGGCCAATTATTTGGTCACTTTAATTGAGGAGCAAAATTTTTAAATAGCCATTTTTTACTTAGTAAATCATGTAAATGGCCACTTTTTAAAAAAATAATGTATCTAGCCATTATGAAAAAAAAGTACTATAATACCCTTACTTTCATATTCAATATTAAGAAATATTATATGCATATATATAATATATATTCATATATCATAAGATTTGGGGAAAAAAGATCTGATTTTCTCTCTCTTCAATCTATAACATTGTTCTCTCCCCACTTGCCTCTCCCCTTTTCAATCGTTGTTTTATCATTTAGAACAAAACTACAATTAGCGAAGATCAAAAGCTATGATAATTTGATCACAATTTTTCATCTCTGTAATCACCGTTTCAGCGATAAATTATCTGATGCAAAGTAAAAAATTAGGGATTCAATGCGAGTTAGGTGATTTTAAGAAGTTCTGTTGACATCGCGTGTGTTGTTTTTTGCGTCAATACGGTATGATTTTTATGTATCTGTACTCTTTTTATTGATCTAGATATTAAGTTTTTGTTTTTCTTTGTTTGGAAGTGAGGAAAATTGAATGTTCTTTGGTGCACGAATCGATTTCTTTCGGTACACGAGTATTGGAGTAGAATCATGCACCAATTTATTTATAACGTGTGGAATATCAATTTTTTTACTGTTGCACGATTACACGAATTAGCAGAATAATGAACTCGTGTGTATCTATGAATTTTGAAGTAGTGCACGAATACACGAATAAATATACTAATGCAGTCGTGTTTCAAGTTAATATTCAACTGCTACACGAGTACACGAATGAGCATAATCATGTTCTCGTGTATTGAACTGTTATGTTGAACTATTCGTGTACTCGTGTAGTAGTTGAATTTAATCAATGCACGATAACACGACTTGAATTACTCGTGTCGTAACACTCGTGTACTCGTGTTGCATTATAATTTCGATTTAAACACTAGTATATAATTTTCCTACTCGTGTAAAATTCATGCACCACTAGATTAATTAAATATTGTCTTCGTGCATCACATGCAACTCCAAAGGGAGAAAAAAAACAATATATATACTCGTGCATCGTGTTTATGATAATGGTCGAATTGTTACCTCTTCAGGGAATTCTTCGTTATGAGGATGAGGTTGTTCGAAATCATCGTCCATGATTGTTCAGCGACTGTTGAATCTTGTAGTTTTTTCAGTTTTCAGTGTTGATACTCGACTTTAATGGCGGCTACTGGCGAGATATATTTTTAGTTTGAGCGTGAGAAAATATCAATGTGAATCAGCGTTCTTTGTTTTCAGGTGTGATAAAAAATTATTATGAATCTGATTTGTTTTTAAATATATTAGAGTATTTTTATTTTAGGAAACAATAATGTTAAAAATACATTATATTCAAATATTATTTATATGGAAATAAGGGTATTGATGTATATTTACATCCTAAAAGGCTAAATACATCATTTTTTTAAAAACTGACTATTTACATTATTTATTAAGTGATAATGGCTATTTACCCCTATTAACATTTAATTGAGAATGACGTTTTTCTACAAGTCCGCAATGATGATGTCATATACAGGCCGCTTCCATAAAATAAAGACTCGTCGGACCCAATTGAAGTTATAATTTTTATTTAAATGTTGTGTATTTTGTTGGACCCAATTAATTGAAGTTGTAGTTTTTCTTTGAATGTTTAGTTCTTTTTGTTAATTTCATAATTTCGATTGTAGAACTTTAAAGAATGAAAAATATTTATTTATAAATGCGTTAGATATCGAATCCATCACTAATTTACAACTCTTATGTGAACAATTAACATAGGAATGGGGTTTGCTAAACGCAACTGTGGATTACCCAATTACTCAAATTTGAAAAATTAAAATAAAAAATAATGTATTTGCAAGCATGCAATTGAAGATGTAGCCGTGGACCAATTAGCTATACAGTAAATGTATGCATGTGATGATTGATGCATGTGAACTGCGTAACATGAGTCGCTGATCAATTAATTAAACTCATCAATTTTAGGGAGAGTTCCAATTCTGCAATACACTTGAAAATAGAGTAGAAATTTAATGATGCATGCAAATAAAAATAAAAATAAAAATCTCATTTGCTAGTTGACTACATCAAATATTAAGCACACCATATTCTCTTACTATTAGTAGTTGCACTAGTAAAAGATGGATTTGAGTGTTTCTCTGCTATTATTTCAAACTGCCATTATTAGTTCACATTTTACAGAGTACATTTGGACTATATATCAAAATAATCAAATATCTTAATTATCACTTTAGATTTTATATCGAAATATGAAGCCAATTCATATATGGAAGCGGTGGCTCCATCAGTGCTCCGATGCAATTATATATCTACTACATTTTGTGCAACATTTTTATGTGTACTGCACACTTAAAATTAATAATTTTTATTTCATTTTTATCTTTACTTTTAATTTCTTGTGCTTTAAGTTTCATTTTATAATTATTAATTAAGATACATTCTACCCAATTAGAGTACATAGTTATTTTTTAGTATTTAATGTTGAGAAAAAGTTGATAATTGATTAGTTACTAAAAAATGTTTATATACCCTAATTGGGTAAGAATGAACCCTAATCAACTAGTGTAAAATTAAAGTAAAACACTAGACATTGAAATTGAAGAAAAAGAATGGAATAAAAATGAATAATTTTAAGTGTGTAGCACAAAATTGTTGCACTAAATGTAGTAGATGAAGTTTTTAAATTTGAGTCTCATTGTATTGGAACAAGTTCATGCAGATTTATCCATCTTGTGTAGTTCGTAAGCTATTACGTAAGTATAGAATGAAATTTACTAAATGCCGGTGCACATGTATACGTACTGAAGCGCGCGTATATATAATTATTAATTAAGTGAGCACCTTAATTAATGATGCAAAAAAGAAAAGAAAATTAAAGAAGAAAAAAGGTTCTATATAGCAAAGTTGTTTGGGTGTATAAGATAACATTCGTGTCGTCATATATATGATTAATTATAACTGATCGGAGGTCTCAATATCAATATAGACGGGTCCCTATTTATTTTCAAAATAAATATAATGATAACAGCAAAGGTTGGAGACAAAAGAAAGCATGGGGAATTGAATTATTAGATGCTGAAATTCAAATCTTTCCAAACATAATAATCCAGACAAATATGGCCTCATTGCACCAAATTCATTTGCATTGGTCCAACAACACCCTAACCTAATCAAAAATGACAAAACCTCCAAGTTTTTTCATTCAAGTTTTCCTTAGCCTTGAGTTGACAAAAACTTGATCTAATCACTACCTCTATATATGTTTGGCACCATTGTAATCTTGAAATTATATATATAATGCTAATGTATTAATTAAATTTGCTTATATATAATTGAGCTTAATTAATTATTACCAAAATAAAAAAAAATGCCATAATTTTATGCAATTAAATGTGGGGAGTTACTAAATGTACTGTTAATTTTACTCTTTACACCACAAAAGAAAGAAAATAACAAAAGAAAATAATTTTGAAGTTACTAATTAAATGCCCTTTACTTAAAAAGAAAAAAAAATCAAGAGTGGCACGAAAATGAAATTTCGAACTCACCATGATTTTGTTCGAAATTCTATTTTCGAACAATCATGATTTTTAAAATAATTCTCGTTCGAAAGTGGATTTTCTAACGGACTCCATGAATTTTTGTTTAAGTACTATTCGAACAAGAGACTTAGAACATATCCATCCCGTTCGAACACTCATCTTCGAACGGAATGCGGAATTGTTTTTTTTATTAGTAAGTGATTTTAAGTAAATTTATAATTAATAAAAGAAAATGAAAAATAATTTGTAATGCAAAGAGTAAAAATTAAATGAGTTAGGAGATAAGTTGCCAAAAAATAGGATTATATATATTATTTACAACAAATTAAATCAAAGGAAAAACAAACGAAACATAAATTTGGTCTGTGTGTGCTTGTGTGTGTGTTTGCGCGTTTGTTTGTTACAAGTAGAAAGTTGTAACTGGGCACTGTCGGATGAGATTCTCTAGTTCAAATTGCGTGTCTTATTCATGTGTTAAATATCAAAATTATATAGTAGTTTTAATAATATTTTCATAAAAATAAAATTTATTATATTATTATAACTAATTCTAATTAATATTTATTGCTAAAAATTTAAATTTTAAAAAATTATATATCTTAAGTTTGGAATAATCAATCCTAAAAATCAATTATATTAATTAAAAAATTGAAAATTAAATATTAAAAAATAATTATAAACCCTAAATAATAATGTAAAATTATACTAAATCAAAAGAAATTAAAATTGAAGAAAAAATGAAAGAAAACAAAAGCAATTTTATTATTTGGTACACTGTTGACACACACAACTTTGGATTAGAGGATCATGCGGAGCGCTTTATGTGATCAATTTCAATTTTTTGCTAATAACTAACAATTATACTATGAATGTCCTAGTGGTAACCGGGGTTGTGTAAGCTTGATCAGATCAAAGATTTCGAGTTCGAATCTCACAAACATCGTTAGGTGTGAGGATGGGCTTTACTCACTATGCACTTTCAGATAGCGCGCGATTACGGGCTACTCTTATCATAAGAAAAAATTATTATGCTAGCTAGACAAGTATTAATTCCGTAACGAACATGAGTGAACATATAATTAGAAAAGTGAATATATATATATATGTGAGTGTGTGTTACATGTATGTATGTATGTATATGTTGAAGGTGATATTGAATATATATATATATATATATATGTGAGTGTGTGTTACATGTATGTATGTATGTATATGTTGAAGGTGATATTGAATATTTCGTATGGAGAATTATTAGGTGGGAATAAAATTGAATACAAAAATGACTAAATGAGTAATCAATTGCAACAAGAAAAATAGGGAGGCTAGAGAGCGCAATGCCATTTTAAATATAATGCTCTTGTATGAATCCATTACCTGTAGCTAGGCTGAACTTGATATGTAGATATAGATAGTGATATGTGACTACGATCTACATCAACATTCATCAACACAAATAATATTATTTAACTGTGTCTTAATCAAAACCAATTCATTTGTGTGACAATAATGGAAGACCATTTTTCCCAAGGGTTACATTTCGAGCTTGAGTCATGAGTACTTACACAAGTGCAACGTGTATCTATCTATATATATACGCATATATAAATTAATTTATTTTGGGTTGATTTAGATTTAGTGGCCATGATTGCGCACTTAAGCCAAAACGCTCAACATCGGTATAATTGCAACTTTAGTTAGTATATATACACTTTCTCAACTATTATTGGTTTCCAATACTTATTTGAAATTTTGAATAGTTGAAGATATATGTATAATAATTGAGTTTGTTATCTATATATGATTCTAATGTAGAATCGTACATTGAGCGAGAGCTCCCAATTAATATTTGTTAGGCATATACTTACATGCACAAGGTGCATATAGGCTGATGGACGGGTCAAATTCGCGGATCAATCCACTTTGATCCGAATTGACTGGGTCAACCCGTAAAAAAAAATCGGTAAACTCCGTATCAACAGTAACATTTAAAAGTATCACTCAAAATTCAAAAAGTATCACCTGTATCATTAAATAGTAAGGGGTCTGCCACTTATCTTAAGGGTTTTTGGAGGTGTTTTAGGGGTTTATTTTGTGTGTTTTAGGATCTTTTTGGGGGTGCTTTTAGAGGTTTATTTTGTATTTTTTAGGATTTTTTGGGAGGTGTTTTTAGGGTTTTTTATTGTTTTTTTTATGATTTGCTGGGAGTGTTTTTTGGGTTTTATTTTGTACTTTTTTACGATTTATTAATTTCATTTTAGAGTATAAATTTATGTTTATTTCAAATAAATTATATCAAATCGATTTAATTTTAGGGTTCACTAATTTTATTTCAAGGTATAAATTTTGTTGGGAAAATTAAAAATAAAACAAAAAAAAAAAATTGGAAAAAAAATTTAAAAAATAGCCAAAAAAAAAAAAAACGGGCGCTTGGGCGCCATGCGCCGTCTGATATAGGCGCACGCACGCGCCTTATGCATGCACGCAAGAGCTTTTCTATTTGTTGATGTTTTACATGATGGATTAATTTGAGGTGTTTATCATATGTATAGGGAAGGAATTATTGTGGCTCATATTCTAGCACAATTTGGATCGACTTGTGATGAGTTATGTACTTAGAATACAAATTTTTCTCAGTGATTAATGAGTTTGATTGAGTAATATATGTTATTTTCTCTGTAAAAAAATGTATAATATATAATTATGTTTGTTAGCGGTATAGATAATATATATACGATTTTTTTTTACTTATACACCCGACCTAGTGGTATTGAGGAGATTCAAACTCATGATCTTTGATCTCCAAACAGCCTCACTCCACTATTAGATCATCCCCATAGACTATACGACCATTTTTGTTTATTGTCTATGTAATTAGGAGCTCAATCATGGGTGTAAACGAGTTGATCTCGTTAAAGCTAAAAGATTGACTCGTTTTATTAATAATTAGTTATTGAATCGAGCTCGGACTCAATTTGTTAGAATTTAATCGAGCTTAAAAAAATTGCATGTACAAATATATATTGTAATTCAAGTATTCATAATTTTCTCAATAAATATATTATTTTAATTATAAGATAATATAATATAATTGATAAAATCAATTATATTTACATAATAAATAGCATTAGTTATGTAGTTATTATGTTTATAAAGAAATTAAAGTATAAAAATATAAGTTAGATATCACATTAAAGTTCTATTTTTTCGAATTAACCTAAAGCTCAAATTTCACTCTTTTATGTTAATGATCTCAATAATCAAGCTTCAATTAACTTTTTTCAACTAAAATCTAAATAATTTGTGAATAACTCGATTCATTTACAATCCTGTCAAAGTTCCAAAATTCTCTCTCTCAAACCTAATACGAATTGCGTGTGTCCTCAATCCACATTACTCTTTTAGATGAGCTTCAGCATTTAGTATTTAATTGCTTTCGCAACTTAATTTGGCCCATTTCTCTAATCCGTAAATTTAATTTATCATAAATGTTCAACAGCGTTTCGAAGTATTTGGCAGGATTGTAGTGGGTCATCGAGTTCTTGTTGATTCCAAATAGACTCTCGAACTTTGAAAAAAAAAACTCAACTAGAAAACTCTCTTTTTCTTTTTAGATTTAACGGAAGTTGATGAAATTGTGTGCAAAAGTTCTCTGGCTGAATTCCTTGACACTGTGAAATGTGTGTATGGTTTGAAAGTTCTTATCATGGGCTCTCTGATGACCACCTTTGATTCGTAAATTGAGTGTTAGACGATGAAGTAAATGGGTATAGATATATATTTCAAAAATAATTTTGTGGTTTAAACTTGAAATTTCGGCATCAATTTGATATTAATTAAATGTTGAAATTGAAGTAGAGGTTTGAAATTTCGAGACATGAATTATCTAGTTGTGATATTAATTTATTCGATTGACCATCAAAGGCACCATAATTGACTTCAGAATTTCACCGCCAACTTTTAAATACACTTTCTTTTCTATTAAATCAAGTGTAACAAATCAAACTAAATATCAAACAGATTCAGTTGGGATGTTTTAGTGGTGGAGTGAGGTTGTTTTGAGACCATATATTATAGGTTCGAATTTGCTCAATACCATCCGCTTGGGTGTATGAGTAAAAAAAACGAGAATAAAAATGAATTGCAGATCCAATACATATTATCATCCATTTAATTAAGCTACAACAGCTAAAAAAGTAAACATAGTACTTTACCAAACTAATTAATAAGTTGACGTGTTCAAGCACTTCTATTGGTCTTAAAGTAAAGTTAATGGAACCATGTTATGAACTAATTATATGTCGATAAATATAACTAAGGTTTAGTCATTATTGTATCACATCATCTAATTTTCTCTGTTAGTAATGAGTGGAAAAGATTAGTCGCACGGATGGATTGATTTTCTATTAATTAATATTAAACAATGTTTTTTACTTTTCCGTAGAAATAATTACTTTTTTTCCCCATAAGGGATCCATACCATGTACCGGACATTGATCGGATAAATAAAATGGATCATTGGATCACTGATTCGATCGGTTAAATATATATATCTTAGAAATTTAGAATATAACAAAATTAACCGTATATGCAAAATAATACCATCATAAACATTAAGTTGCGTTTAAAAATTACAAAAATAATTTTAACAATGAAAAGAAAATATCGTTTCTACAAATGCATTAATAGACAATAAATATCCACCGTTCTAAAATATATATTGACTAATATATTAATACAAATAAAATATAGAATTTATGGGTCATATATAATACCTAATTAATAAGAATTGTTAGAAGGGAATTCTATATTTGAGATTTTTTATATTTTTAAAAATATTATTTTTTAGTAACCGATTCAGAGCAAGTTAATTTGACTGATTTGCTCTGAATCAAATTAAATGAAAATTAAGTAATTAGTATAATCAGATCGAACACATGAACAATTCGTGATTCAACCAATTGAACTGCTCAAGTTAATTTGATTGATTTGCTCTGAATCAAATTAAATGAAAATTAAGTAATTAGTATAACCAGATCGAACACATGAACAATTCGTGATTCAACCAATTGAACTGCTCAATCCGATTCGATTTTGAAAACATTGATGTTTTAAGATGTGGAAAAAAAATTAAAATATTTTTTCCTTCAAATTATGCCACGATAATTTCCAAAAATTTGCATCTTTTTTAATATGATATATATCACATAAACATATGACTAATAAATAGACAATAAATTGTATCCAGAAATGATATTGAAAATAAAAAATCAAGAGTAATTCTGCCAAAAGTAGTAGAATAGTCTAAACCAAATTAAGTCCAATCTTGGACATCCCTTTCCCTGCTCCTGTAAAAGGGGAAGAAGAAAAGTAAAAAATCAATCGGCAATAGTTAATGCCAAAATTAATAATTCAAAATTTAGGCAAACTTGTATTCAACTAATCCCGCCAAAATTGTACAGACACATTTGCCCAACTTCATACTAGTTCACGCGATTTAAAATGTATTTCCAATAATATGAATTTTAAAAAAACTGTAATCACAATATGACAAATTGCATTTTGATATACTTACATTTTGGGAATTTTAAAAAAATAACATATCTTTTCAAAATTAACAAAACAGTGCATAACCATTTTTTCAAATTTTTTATAAATTTAACATTTCATCAATATTCCGCCCGAAAATTCTATGTACTTGATTTTATTGGATTTCTTGATTGGAGAATTTTTTTACATGGCCAATGAAATAGAACTCTTAAAATGTGATTAAATAAGTAGGATTTAAAGACTAGAATATTGATCAAATATTAGATTTGTAATTTTTTTAAAACAATAGTACCGTTTTATTAATTTTGAAAAGGTATGTTTTAAAAACAAATCATGATAAGTATCAACATGCAATTTGTGAGTTTTCTCTCTACAACTTAATTGATGAGTTTTCATCCAACAGTATGTACGTACGTAAGAGATTTCATTTTCAATTTATTTAAAAACTTGGTTGCGAAGACTGTTAAGCTAATGTTATTGCAAATATTATTTTTTTTACTTACACACACGACATGTGGTATTGAGGAGATTCGAACCCGTGACATTTGGTCTCCAAATAATTTCACTCCATCACTAGGCCATCGTCATCGGGACATTGAAAATATGATTTTAAAATCGCATGAAACATTAAAATCGGTTCAAAGTTCATTTTTTAGTTGGGAAAATCCTGCATTGCGTACTTACGCCAAAATATTTTAAGAATGTTGCATGCATGAAATGTTGTGAATATTGTGTGTTTAAAAATATGTGGACTTTATCTCAATATAGTATAGTCATTAAAAACAGATTGAAATAATAGACAAAAACTAAAGAGTGGTTTTAAAATGTTGGAAAAAAGAAATATGTAATTTCATTGAATTAAGTGTGAATTATGTACATATATGGTGGTTCTGATAAATATTCCCAATTAACAATTTCAAATTCCATGTAAATATCACATGATGAAACCATATTTTATATATGCAGAATATATATTTATATACCTAGTGAGTTATAATTAGAAATGAAAGAATATTACATAGTAAAATTTGTGCGTGATTTTTTCTTCGGATTTTTTCTTCATGCATGATTACTTATGGATGGGGTTGACAGCTTCTGCAATGATTACCATCATTGCTATTATTGAATTTAAGCCATCCATCAATTTATTATTTATGCACACATCCCTCCACATACCTCTCAAAATTCACAACTTTATAATGTTTATTTAACTACACCCCCATCTATTATATATATAATTCTTCATTTCTTTCATCAAGCACATACACACTGCATTAAACACAAATACAAACTACCCAAGACAATGTGTTGCGGTGCCAATGGAAGGATACAATTGCACCTTTTTTCGAGTAAACCGAGGCGAACTAGAGTTTGTGTTCTCCGATTATCAAGGTACGTCATGTGTACGTATTCATTTAAAAAATATGTATTTTTGTCGAATTATTTTATTTTATCAATACACGTGTTATGCAGCATAAAGAGACGACGGGAAGAGAAGATGGGGAAGGAGATGGAACTGGAGAATTTGAAGCTGTACATGGAAAACATCAACATATTTGAAGAGAATCAGAAACTGAGGAAGCAGGCTTCCCTTCTCCACCAAGAGAACCTTGCCTTAATGTCTGAGTTTCGAAGGCGCTCAAACAAATTAATTAAATAATAATATCAACATATATATTATTGCTTCAGTTAATATTGTATTCATTTAAGCTACGAATTATATTATTATTATTAATATTGTTACTACTGTTTTTTATGTATTGTAGGTGAATTTCTATCAATAAACACAAGTAGAGGAAACAATCAAATTACCTTAATTGTTGTGTGGTTCTAGTTTTTTCTATCAATCTAATATATTTTACTTACATTAGTGTCATGTAACTATGTAAGTATATGTTCATTAGCTGGGGTTGTTAAGTGCATGCATATATGATATATGTTACAACATGCAGTTATGTGAATTTAATCATCAAAAGTTAATTTTTTATGGGACATTATAGTCTAGCGCAGATTTGTTGTTTTAAGGGCAAATTTAAATATCGGCGTCAACTTGAAAAAGGTAGCGACAGAATAGTCGCCGCTGATATCGTGGCAGGAAGGGTGTCGTTAATCCCTATTAAGTAACAAGAAAAGCAAATCACCGCTAGCTTTGTGACGAATTTGATAGGCGCAATGCCAAAAAAAAAAAAAAATTGTCGTTAATTGTCTTTATACAACCACTATTTTGACTATTTTTCCGACCACGAACTTTTGATTACAATTTGTTATTAATAAAAATTTATACGAGTTCGTTGGTTGAAAATCATTATTCATTAGACGCATCAAATTGGTATAAAATCCGCCCAAAACCCCTCAACCCCTATAGTACATATTTCATTCAAAAAAATTAATTATGGCAGTGCAAAATGTCGGTAATTGATATATATTTTTGAAAAAAAGAAAAAGAAAACAGAGAAAGGAAATGGAGGCACCTGCAACCGTTCCACACGAGAGTTGCCCTTGGTTATTTATCGTATTGTAATGCTCATTAACAAACTATACAATCCAATTTAATATGAAAACTGAAATATTAAAAGGCAACTTACCAACTGAGTAAACAGTGGCGGAGCCAGGCATTTTAGGATGGAGGGTCCAACTTATCATAAGATTCATAACTATATATATATATAAATTCAGAAGTAGATTTCTAAAAATAAAAGTAGAATTAAATAAGAACATTTAATATTTAAATAACAAAAGATAAGTACAATCAGCTCATAACATGTCTCTTCTATTCTTCATACTTTGAAATTGCTGCATAATAGCTTCGTTGGTTGACACGGACCTTTTAGCAAGTAAGCTCTATGAACCTTTTCTATAGAGTTTGGAGGATAGCTCATGATATTAGGTCGTAGTCCTGGATCACTTGGAAGATTTTCTACATCAACATCATTGTTCTTTTCCTTTAATGAATCTTGAGACATAGGTCTATCAATTGGTGGAGCTGAGACTTTCACAGTAGAAGACATTGGCTTCATAAAACTATCCATTGATCTAAGAAATAATGAAAATAAAGTTAATCAATAACCATATTATTTATTGTGCTGACTGCAAGAACTTCAAATTAAGCAAATAAATGCTACATAAATTTACAAACGCAATAGTAAACTCAATTCTAAAGCCACTCCAATTTAGAATTGCTAAAACACATATTTACAAATTATAACAAATTTAGCCGAGCGAGTTCAGCCACCATATCTCGATTCTCTGAGAGTTCAATGCTTTCTCAGGTATAGTCCCCAGGGGAGACTCACCATAAAGCAAGAAATTAAAGCATCTGATCACTCAGAAACATCAGCTATTAAGATGCTTTATAACTTCCACAACAATTCCCAAAATCAATATATCCAATCCAACCATTGCTGAAGAACAATACTAAAGAAGAGGTAGAGTAACTTAAGCAACATAGAACTTTCCGATTAAAAAATTTGAAAAGGCATAACATAAGACGTTAGTTCGAGTTTTTTCCCACAAATAGGTAGAATTTCAACTCTAAATACGCAGCAACCCCAAACCCAAATTTAATCAAATATGTTGCAGCAAATCCAAATAAAATTAATTACCTCTGAACTTTCTTCATTTTTGCTGCAAGTCTCTAGACTCCAAGAACCCCCAAATTTTCTGAAGTCGCGTCTGTAGAGAGGGTTAAAGAAAATCTCACTGGAATCCAGATAACCAGAAGCTTGTTGATGCTATCACCGACAAATAGGTGCAATTGAGATTAGACATGGTGTAGGGAAAGTATTTGATTAATTGATTTCATGATTTGGGACTTTTTGAGAATTGAGATGTTGTCGCCAAATAACCTAGAAAACTTGCTTTGAATTATATTTTTTTATTTATTTTAATTAAAATTATGAAATTACTAATATACCCTACTTTTTTACCAAATTCTTAAAGGGTCCATGGACCCCGGGATACATGCTCCCTCCGCCACTGTAAACCAGCCATATATAAAATACCCGCACATCTTTATTCGGTGTTGATGAAACAACCAAGAAGCATCAACAAATTATTACATATCTTGCAAAGATAAAGCTAATATGATTTTGAAATATTAATTGATTAAATATCGCTACATATATACAATAGATTCAATCATCAATATTAAAATTATTCCATACTAATTGAGTAAAGTAGCATGTGTCACTTTACAAAAATGAGAATAGTCCTCTCCTCATAAGCCAGTTTTATAAAAGAAAATTAAACCGAATATCTATTTCTAACAATCAAAAGAGAAGCCCAACAAAGTCAAAATTCATTGAAAGCTTAAATGTTGGTCTTTTTCGAGTTCTCTCCCATAATACTGTCTTTATCTATTTAATACTTCTACGTCCCAATTGTATAGTCCCATTTTTACTTGTACGTAGATTAAAAATATTTATGATAACAAGATACAAAAACTAAATTTCCAACATTACCCCCATTTAAGATTTATAATTCTCTAAAACTTAAATGATTAGTTTTTAATTTTCAAAATTTAATAAGGGTGTATTTGTATATCAATATGAAAAGTAGTATTAATTATAATGATGAGACTACATAATTGAAACACCCCAAAATAGTAATAGGGATTATTTATTCGAGACGAAGCGGGTAATAAGATTGTTGTTAGAACTAATTTTCCCGCCAAAAGTCATGCTAATTTTGGAAACTAATTTTTTTTATTATTAATATCAATCCACTAAATGATGTTAATTTATTATAATTGTGAATCACTTTAGCAAAAACTTCATATGTATGATTTGAAAATAAAAAATAATGTTGCAGTGTAGTAATTCATACATTTTCTTCATAATTCGAGCCTAATTAGAATTTCAAAAGTAGGTTTAAACATCCATTCCCCCCCCCCCCTTTGGTTGAACTTAAACTCAAGGACCATAATAACAATGTAAAAATTTCTATAATTCATAAAAGTTGTAAATTAGTTTCATTTTATTATGATAATTTTTTTTTCATAATTATAATTTCTAACAAATAAAACCATACACATATCTCATTCGTGCATCGCACATGACATACTCTAATCTATCATTATATTGAGAAAACACAACCTTGATTTGTCAACATAATTGCCTGCAAACTTCACCAATTCAACGTACATCATCAAAAAATACATGAAATCTTCTAATCCGAATTGCGTGTCCCATCCGCGTTCAACATCAATTTTATTAACTTTTTCTTTAATTTCAATTTCTTTTGGTTTAATTTGATTTTACGTTATTATTTAGGATTTATTCCATCCAAGTAGGGTTTATAAAATTTTAATTCCTTGCAATAAATATATTAATTATGATTGATTATAATATAATAAATTTTATTATTATGATAAATATTATTAAAACTATGAATTTTTTTATGTTGGGACACATACGAGACACATTTTTTGGACAAATAATCTAATTCTATAAAGTGAAGATTAGAAGGGTAAAAGATCTGTATAAACTAAATATAGAGTTGTAAGGAGGAAAATGAGATTGTAAAAAAATTAATAATAATCTCAAGTAGAATGTACGCGCCAACGCATGTTTATATATCAAGTCATTTGGGATTGCTAACGCGAATTGTCGATGTTGCCCAAACAGGCACGTACCAGGTTTGGACATTTTATTTTATTTTTGCAAATTATATTTTAGGGATATAAATGATGACATTAGTTAGAAAATGCTAATTATGTTCCTCATGGTTTTTTCATTTCTAACTATGTAAACGACATAGATGTATTTTTTTAATAATATCGTGTGAAAATAACATTATCATTTATATAGTAATAGGTGAAAAAAATTAACATCTACTTAAAGAGTCAGATATGTCCCCAAAATATTTTTTATAAAAATATTTTTAAAAAGTAAAATGTAAAAATCGGGCACCGTACATTGACATTTCCATTAATGCAACTTGAAGAGTCCAATTACTAGTGGGCCTTGATTTATGGAAGAGTATATCGTGAACTTAGTGCAAATGCACTTTGTTCTAATATATTGTCAAATGTCCAACATAAATAGAAAAAAAAAAAAAAGCAAAATACGCTCAGCACTGTTTGGAAATCCAAAATCACCGTAAATTTATTCCCTTCCCCTTTTTGTGTCACTTACCTACCTACTGAATTAGATGTACAGTTGCATTTTTTTGTTTAATTTTTTTTCCAAAATTTAAACAGTGAGTTATCGGGAAGTGGAGCGGTCCCTATTAGTAATTCTGTTAACATTTAGAATATTATTTAATATTACTTCTTTATGTGTAGAAAATTAATATATATTAGAACCAATTTAAGACGTAAATAAATCATTTGAAAAATAATTGAACATATAATAAAAATAATTTATTAATTTACATGTACAAAATTGGAAAATAATTATCCCAAAAAAATTTATACATTTGAAAATACAAGAGGCTCAAAGTTTTTTCTTTATTAGTTTTTGTATCGAGCAAAAGTGTCGATAGTTAGTTAACTGGACGATTAGTGAACAACAATATTATTTTATTTTATTGGCAAATCATATTTTTGTTACAAAATATAATTAGTTGAATAAAACAATGTTGGCATAAATGAAAATTGTTAGGAAAAACTATCAAAAGTTTTCCTCACTGGGGTTTTGATGATATATCAAAATATGTCAAAGAGCCTTGAAAAACTGAAAAAAAATCAAGCAAAAAACTGAGGATGATCATAAAAAAATTGAGCTATCAAAGCCTGAGAATGATCAATCCAAGAAGAAAAGAAAATAAAAAAATAGAGAAAGAAAAGAAAAAGAAAAAGAAAATAAAAAAAGAGAGAGAAAAGAAAAAAAAAAGAGAAAAAACCAGCCAAGGGCTGAGAAAAAGAAGAAAGTTGTAGCTTGATTGCTAGATCAATTAGCAAGTCAAGTAAACTGAAAATGCAGGTACTGACAAGTTCGAAGTACCAACTGCCATCAGAGTATGCAACAAGTAAAGCTTTTCAGTCTACAGTTGTGAACTGAAGAATGTACGAGTTCAAAGTACGAGCTGAAGGACATGTCAGTTCAATAAATTCCAGCTGAAGAAGAATACCAGTTGAAGAATGTACCAGTTCAAGGTACGAGCTGAAGGATTTGCCAGCTCAAGAAATTCCAGCTGAAGAATGTACCAGTTCAAGGTACGAGCTGAAGGATGTGCCAGCTCAATGAATTCCAGCTGAAGAATGTGCCAGTTCAAGGTACGAGCTAAATGATATGCTAGCTCAAGATAACACCAGTAGAAGAATGAAGTTCCAACTGAATAATGTACCGGTCCAGGAGATATCAGTTGAAGACACACCAGTTTAGAATACCAGTTGTAGAGGCACCAGTTCAATATCTAAACTGAAGAAGGTACCAGTTCAAGAAGTTCCAGTTGAAAGGACATCAGTCCAAAGTACCAGCTGAAGATACACCAATTTAAAACTGCCATCTGAAGTAAACCAAACTAGAGCTCAGAAAGCATCAGGCCAGAGCTCAGAACTGCCAGCTGAAGATACACATGTTCAAAACTGCCTGCTGAAGCAAACCAAACTGGAGCTCAGAAAGCATTAGGCTAGAGCTCAGAACTGCCAGCTGAAGATGATCAAAACTGGAGCTTGCAAAACTGCCAACAAGAGATGAAGAATTAACAGCTGAGGAAATGTTCCGAGTTGAAGATTTCAACTGCCAGCTGAAGCCCAGAATTGATGATCAAGACAGAAGCCAAAACTGAAATTCAAATTTCAGATCTGCCAACATAAAGATCTTGAAGTTAATGCAACCAAGATCTGGAAGCAAAAGCTTGTCAGAAGAATAAAGGTAGCCCAACGACTACTTAAATGAAAATCCTCTCAATGACTTTATCGTTAATGATCATTCACTGATCCAAAAATGGTCACAAGAACACTCCTCTATAAAAGATGAGTGATTCAGATCAAAAAGATGACTTTTGCTGGACTTCTGCTAGACTTTTGTGAAGACTTTTGTCGAAGCTCTCAAAAGCCTCAAGCTTAAATCCACCCACAGCAAAATGTCCCAACTGAGAAGAAGAAGCAAACTGCTCATCACGCTAGATGTTGAAGAATTCCATCCAGATTCAATCTCTCAGTTCTGTTATACACCGATCAACTACCCAGCTCAAGCTAAAGAAGCGCAGAGGAGTACATCAGTTTATTACAGTTTCAAGATTGCATTCTTGAAGATCGAAAGAGAACTAAAACCTTGTAAAGACGGCCAATAGCACCTTATCTCTCCAGCGAGCAGTTGGGGATCACAAGTGTGAGACTGTCGACTATCACCGATTGAGGAAGGCGTACCGACGGGTCCATTATTCCAGGATAACAACAGTTGAAAAGAAAACTATGCTCGAGGAAAGGGCACCGTCAGCCAGGTTTAACACATTGTCTTCACTGTGTAACTGTAATAAAGAAACTTTATACTTGCATAGTGAATTACCCTATTCAGTTAGGAAGAGAGTACGTAGAAGTTGAGCTTCGAACCTCTATAAAATTGTGTCTGTGTGCTATGTTTATCGCTTTTAGTTGTATGTTTTAACTCCACACCTCAAGCACACAAGGTGCACTTCAAGCAAACTGATCATCTCAACTGATCAAGTGCATAGATAACTTCGCGAGTCAAAGGGCCCTATCTATTCTGCAATTATTGTTAACTTTGGGATCAGTTTATTCACCCCCCCTCTAAACTGATTCTGACTCGCCTGAGACCAACAAGTGGTATCAGAGCGGTTGATTCTAAGGATCAGCCGTTTCTGCAGATCAACTGAATCGGATCTTGTTATCTGTGCTAATCTATTAGCTATGGGAAACCATAAGCTACCTATTTTTTCAGTTGAGAACTATGATAACTGGAACAGGAGAATGAAGGCGCACCTCTGCTCAATCCACGAAAATATGTGGGAAGTTATCGAAGAAGGTCCAATCACCATCATGATGGACAACGAGGCACATATTGTTGATGTCAATCAACCAGCCAGGATCCCAAAGCCAATTCATCTTCTCATAAGTGATGAGAAGAAGTTGAAGAATCTAGAGTTTGTAGCCCAAGCTGCATTATTTCGAACTCTGTATGAGGATCAAATGAAGGACACTAAGAACTGTCAAACTGCCAAGGAGATATGAGACTTGCTCACTGGTTTGTGCAAGGAGTCCGAAGCAATTAAAGGAAATAAGCTCCAATTGGTGGTGGATAGATAGGAATCCTTCAAAATTCACTCAGATGAAACCATCTCAAGCCTTGAAATGAGATTTTTAGGCATCATCAGGAGATGAATAATATGGGAAGAAACTATCCTAACAGTGAGATGAATTCCAAAATTTTGGACAACCTCATAGAAGAATGGAATATGAAGGTGATAGCTACATCAATGTTAAATAGCATCATCCCATGAGAACTCTTTGGTTCTCTCAAAGCTCACGAGTATAGCCTAAACCGAAAAAGAGAGGCATCCACATCGTCAGCTCAGGATGCAGCTTTCTATGGAGAAAATAATCAGTTTAGAGAAGCTTGAGGAAGAAACATCTTCTGACCCAGAAGTTCTCCAGCCAGAGAACAACCAGGAGCCTCAACTGATTGAAGAAGAGAAGCAACTGAGAAGAAAGAGAGCTTGACTGAAGACATAAAAAGGGTAAATTCAGTCAGTTACCAAGCTGCTAGAAAAAGCTCAAGAAGATCAGAGACCAACCATTAGTTTTGCTTCAAACTGATGAAGAGCCCAGAGGCGACAGGAACCAGCCACCTGCTGAAAAACCCAGGACAACCAATAGAAGTATAGAAGAATGATTCCATTGTCATAAACAAGGACACTATCGATATGAGTGTCCAGATCTCCCTGAATACAAAAAGGCCAGAGTTAAGAAAAGCTTTTTCAAGAGAAAAGCTATGATGGCCAACACAGAGAATGCCGTGCTAGATGATTCAGACTACCCTTCAGAAATCGACTCAGACAGCTACAACTCTGAAGATGAAGCACTGTTCTGCCTCATGGCTGACGAAGAAGAAGAAGCTAGCACATCTGACTCCTTAACCTCTTTTTATCACATTCATGAAACTTCCATTTCTAGCAATGAATTAAATGTGCAACTGAAAATGCTAGAAGATCAATTAACTTATATATGAAGTATGCACGTTGAGCTGAAGGAAGAAAATGATGACCTAAGAGATGAGGTCAAGAGACTAAGGAGTGATCATGATAGAATTGGATCTCTCGAAACTCAGTCAGTTGAATGTGAAAAATTAAAGCTGAAAATTGATGAGCTAGAAGCTGAGAAGGAGAAACTCAAGCAAGAGATCCTTAAGAGAGAAGAAATATCTCTTAAGTTCAAAAAGGGATCTCAAACTCTTGATGAGATTCTAAGCCATCAAAGAGTTTAAACTGGTAGTCCAGGATTAGGATACAACAGGTACACTGCTGCTGAAAAAGGAAAGGCAGTTGCACAAACCAGTCAAGAAGGTGCTCTATCTGGTTTTGTCAGACCTGTTGAGGCGACCAAAGGTAAGGAAACACTGAACATCCCTCTAGATGAACCGAAGTGGTCCAACTAATCCTCTCAACTGAAAGGCTCATTTCAGTCTAAGTTATCAATTCAGCAGATGAAACCATCTCATCAAAGGCCACCAGCTCAGTTTAGGCAGCCTGCCTATCAGCAAAGGCCACCAGCCCAGCCTAGGCAACCTGTCTATCAGCAGAGGTCATCAGTGCAGCTAAGACCTCCAGCTCATCAGAGACAATCAGTTCGACACAGATCGCTAGTTCACACAAGGCCTCAAGCTCATTATAGGCCACCAGTGAACAGAACTGAAAGGCCAACTGGAGTAAGGAGGAATACTTAGTTCGAACCTAAGTCTCATCAAGATAGGGCATCAGTCCAGGTGAGAACTGCACCGCCAGCCTATCTTCACAGACCATCATCAAGTCAACATGGGAAGGGTGTTGACTCAAGGAAAAATGTGCACACCAGATTATATCGAGCACGTCAACATGTTCAGATCCTCTTAGAGAAATTCACTCTAACTAATCTTGCGACTCAGTATAGCAAGTACTTGGATTCAAATGATGAACCCAGGACCAACTCCATCTATAACTAGTTTGCAAACTGGCCATATCACAAGAACAACAGAGCTCAATGAGTCAAAAGAAATTGGCTGCAAGGAAGAGCTAAAAAAGCTCGAGATTAGAGAGTTATGATTGAAGTATTTTATCCTACTAACTCTCGTTGCAGGTACAAGTTAAATGACTCAGCTTAAAGAAGGAGAGCTGAAAAGAGAGTAAAACTGATTAGGCGCGCAATGTCTGAAAGCTCTCTACCTACTAATAAGCCAAGAGTTTGGCAAATCTGGATTCCTAAACACTTGATTAGTAAACAAGGACCCGATATCATACGGTTACCTAAAAACTAATCGTCTCTCTTGCAGGAAAAGGGCATCCTATCGAAGAAGAAGACCAAGGAGGTTTGGTATCTTGATAGCGGATGCTCAAAACACATGACAGGAGACAAAGATGATCTTGAAGGTTACAAGGAAATAAAAGGCCCATTAGTCACATTCGGAGAAAATTCCAGAAGCCGAACCATTGGAGAAGGGTTCATGGTCAAAGAAAAAGTGGTAGTCAATGAAGTCTCCTATGTAGAAGGACTGAAGTACAAACTGCTCAGCATCAGTCAGCTATGTGACAATGGATATACAGTTGATTTTAGTCGAAGCTCATGCGACATCCGAGATAAGTCAACTGGAGCAATCCTCCTAACTGGCATAAGGAGAGCCAACATGTATGTTGTTGACTGGTCAACAGGCTATAGAGAGGCTTGTTTTCTTTCAAAAGGCTCAACTGAAGCAAGCTAGCTATGGCATCGATGACTAAATCACCTCAACTTCAAAACCATCAACCACCTAGCCAAGAAAGAGCTAGTTGATGGACTTTCCAAGGAGATTTTCAAGAAAAATGACGTTTGCGGGCCATGCCAAAAAGAGAACCAAGTAAGGTCATCATTCAAAAATAGAAGTCATCCGCAAGGGACTACTGCTCTCCTCCAACTGCTACACATGGATCTATTTGGGCCAGTTAGACCACCAACTCCCAAAGAAAAGAGATTCACTCTTATAGTAGTCGACGACTTCTCAAGATACACATGGGTAGAGGTTTCTCAGAAGTAATGATGAAACCTACTCCAAGATATCAGCAATGATCAGAAGACTGCAAACTGAAAGGGAAAGATCAGTTCAACAAATCCATTCAAACAATGGAATTGAATTCGTAAACTAGCAGATTATCAATTTTATCAGTGAACTAGGAATGACTCACGAGTACTCAGCTACCAAAACTCCACAGCAAAACGGTGTATCTAAATGGAGAAACCACACTCTTAAAGAAGCAACTCGAGCAATGATAGGTGATGCCAACATAGCTGAAGGTTACTGGGCTAAAGCAGTCAACATAGGCGTGCCACACTCAAAATAGAAGCACCATTGTCAGTTCGCATGACAAGGCACCTTATGAACTACATAAGGGTCATAAGCCATCTATCTCATACTTCAAAGTATTTGGCTGTGAATGTTATATTCACAACAATGGCAAGAGTCAACTAAAGACTTTCAGTGCCAAAGCAGATGAGGGAATCTTTCTTGGCTATAATTCCCCTCATGCACAAGCTTACAGAGTGTTCAATAAACGAACACTTTTTGTGGAAATAACATATCATGTTGTTTTTTATGAGTTTGCAAATGAGTACAGGAACAAAGAAGCAGCTAATGCATTAGTTCAAGTACTACCTAGCAAAACTGATAACTCGCAGGACTATGTGGATCACACAGTTCAAGAAGAGTTTGAAGTTGGACTAGAAGATGAAGTCAACATATCCAGCACAAGGCCAGCTGGGACAACCAAGTCAATGAAGAGACAATTCGTGCTGAGACCATCAACCCCATAATTGAAGCAGAGGGAAGAACTGATGAAGATGAAAAGCAAACTGAAAAAAAGATATCAACTAATGTCAATGCTGAAGATCCAACTGAAAACCCAGCTGAGGATAGCCTACCCAAATGGCTCAGAAGCCACCCAGCTGATAAGATCATTTGAGATCCAAGAAGTCGAGTTCAGACCAGAAGTTCAACATAGCATGCTCTCTTCACATGCTTCTTATCTCAAACCGAACCGGCGAACATCAAGGAAGCTCTTGAAGATTCAGACTAGAACATAGCCATGCAAGAAGAGCTGAACCAGTTCACAAGAAACGATGTATGATTTCTTGTCGATAGGCCAAAAATCCAGAAAGTCATTGGAACAAAGTGGGTTTTTTGCAAAAAACTAGATGAGCAAGGCATCATCACCAGGAAACAAAGCAAGACTGGTAGCTAAAGGATACTCTCAAAGTGAAGGGATCGACTTTGATGAGACATTTGCACCAGTTGCAAGATTGGAAGCAATCAGACTGTTCCTTACCTATGCAGCTCACAACAACTTCATAGCCTATCAAATGGATGTGAAAAGTGCTTTTCTACAAAGAATGCTCAAGGAAGATGTGTACATCGAGCAACCACCCGGATTTAAAATTGGAGACCAAGTTTTCAAACTGAAGAAACCACTTTATGGGATGAAGCAAGTACCCTGAGCCTGGTACGAAACCCTCACAAATATTCTTGATGAAGAATGGGTTTCAAAAAAGAGTCATTGATCGAACTCTATTCAAAATAGAACGGTCATCTGAGATCATAATTGTTCAAATTTATGTGGATGATATAATATTTAGATCGAAGAGTAAAGATCTATGCACTCGTTTCGTACAACTGATACAAAACGAATTCGAGATGTGCATGATGGGAGAGATGACATTCTTCTTAGGACTCCAAGTGAAGCAGTTCAAGGATGACATATTCATCAGCCAAGCTAAGTATACAAATGAACTAGTCAAGAAGTTTAGAACTGATAAGGGAAAAACTATTAAGATTCCCATGAACACATCAGTTCAACTGACTCTCGATGAAGAAGGAGAATCAGTTAGACAAACTCACTACAAAGGCATCATCAGTTCGCTTCTCTACCTAACTACCAGTTGACCAGACATCTCATATTCAGTCGGCTTATGTGCACGATTCCAAGCCAATCCAAAGAAGAGTCATCTCGAAGCAGCAAAGATGATCATCAAGTACCTCAGAGAAACCATAAATCTTGGATTATGGTATCCCAGACATGGCAGCTTGAGTCTAAATGGATATTCAGACTCAGACTTCGGTTGATGCAAGATTGACAGGAAAAGTACCAGTGGAACATGTCAGTTTCTTGGTCACAAACTGATATCCTGGTTCAGCAAGAAGCAGCACTCAGTTGCCACGTCAACAACTGAAGCAGAGTATATAGCTGCTGGAAGTTGTTATGCACAGATACTCTGGATAAAGCAGTAGTTGAAGGATTACAAGGTCGAAACAAATGAAGTACCTATCTTCTGCGACAACAATATTACTATTGGGATTTCTCAGAATCCAGTTCTGCATTCAAGAACAAAGGACATTGATATCATGCACCACTTCATCAGAGATCACATCGAGAAGAAAGACATATGCATCCAATATGTTAATATAGAGTAGTAGATAGCTAATATCTTCACAAAGCCATTTCCAGAAGCAAGATTCGTGGAGCTATGTATCCAACTGAGGTTATTGGAACTAGCTTTAGAAGATGAAGATGTTCAACTGATCGAGAGAATGAAAAATGCAACCTCAACTGATGAGAAGAAAAGATGAGAAGTTGCAACTGAACCAAAAGGCGCATCAGTTCAGTCAGCAAAAGGGTCCAAAACTGGTCAAGCCATTAGTTCAAGGGAAAAGCAAGCTGAAAAACTTGCAAACTGATGAGGGGCATGGAAGCTGAGAAGTCAAGAGAACTGGAACTGATCAAAAAACCAATCAGTTCAAACTGGAGAAATAACTCATGATCAGCTGAAATAAGTAGCTGAACTGAAGGAAGAGATGGAAGCCATCTCACCTGAAGAAAGAGCTGAACTGAAAAGTCATCTCAATTGAAGCTGATTAAGCTAATTGGAGATTGCTAGATACAGCCAAGTCATCTGATGACGTCAGCAGCTCAAAACCACGCGGAGGTTCAGAAGAGAGAGATTTGAACAGATAAGTTCAAATTTATTTTTCTGAAGGGAATAGTAAAATGATGTGGCAAACCATTGTTACTGTTGGACCCATCTCCCCTCTCTCCTCATTTATCCCCAACTGATAGATTTGAAAACTAATCGATGAATTAATCAGAACCATTCGAATTAGCCCCTCTCAAATCCTTTTTACTATTGGATTCACCGTCTACTTGAAAGTTATAAATAAATTGGCCGAACCCCTTCTCAGTTCACCCAAAGAGCCAATTAAGCATTCAAGTATTCCTTCTCAGAAATCTCAATAAAAAAACTTTTACCTTTTAAAGATCCCAGAAAAACATCTCTAAAATCCTTCAAATGGCTCAATGCTCTGCCAACCCCAACCGAAGGAAGTACAACTTCAAGTTGACTGGTGAAGACTCAAGGACGTTCTGCAAAGATCTCTATCATGACAAGATGCTCAGCAGAGCCAACTTTAGAAGATTCACTAACAATTCTCAACTAAGTGAAATGGTCATCAAAGCGATTGAGAAGGCTAAGCTAAAGACGTTCACAGAGGGTGCTCCCATATAAGTATATCTGAAAGCCATACCTGAATTATTTCTCAACTCAACAAGTAAAGAGAACTCTCTGGTGTTCAAAACTGAAGTTAGAGGTCGAGAAATCGTAATCACTCCTTTAGTTTTACAGATAATATTTAACCTACCAGAAGGAGGAAGTGATATTGAAGAAGCAGATGTGGATGCTGAAAACTGCTTCGATAGATGGTCGAGTATCTGTTTTGATGATAGTTTCTACATTAACCACCTGACATCAAAATTCTCGAAGGAATTTCAAGTGCTAGCGGCAGTTGCCACCAAAATGCTAGTAGGATTGTGTGGAAGCCACTCTGAAATGTCAGAGATAAAGTACAAAATCTGGAATGCCATCCGGGAGGAAAAAGAGACAGATTGTTCTCTATACTTCTTTAGTCAATTAAAGAAGTTTGTAGATATTATGGAAGCCAAAACAAACAGTCGCAAACGCTTCCCATAAAAGATGAACTATCTTGTTAGTGCCATCGTCATGCACTAAGTTTTGTGTTGTTGTATTGGCGAGATATGTTCGAGAATGTGTGCCTGGGTATGTCCCATGAAGATTTGTTTTCCGCTGTGCAAGAAAAGAAAGAACAGTTGGTGAACTGTTCTAGAGTATGTCCCAGACAGAACCAGGGACACTCTATTTATGGCAGTTTCCATGTTGGAAAGATCTTGCGCCGAACGAGTTTGGAATGTCAAGATTAATTCGTTTTACTGCCTTGTGGTGTAGATCCAGTGCTGAATTAACCCCTCTACACATAGAGAGTATCTACACACGTATGGAAGGCCACAAACCACAATCCACATACCATATTGGCGGCGGATGAAAGATCGACGCCTATATGAAGACCGAATTGAGGAGCAATCGGTACCACTGATATTTTATTTAGATTCTAGTGTTAGAATCAGTTTGTGGTCATTTTTGTAACTAGTAGTTGTTCATTAAAATGTTCAACATGATAGACTAGTTTTGAGTGTTTACGAGTGAAACACGTGAGGGGATTTTTATTCCAGTTTTATACGCAATCTCGGGAGAGATTGTAAGTTGAAGTCCTGGGTAGCTAGAGGGAGTCTAGTGTCATGGTTGTGAGGGGATCTTACAACTTTTAGCTAGCGAAAGAGTTCGAGGAGAAGAACGGGTGACATAAGGCGGGAGGCTTGTATGTGTAAGATTCTTAATACACTCTTCGAAGGAGTACCAGTCGAATCTTCAAGTTTGGGAGCAATCCCCCCAGAGTAGGTTGGTTGAACCGAACTGGGTTATCATCTCATGCGTTTTTACTGCTTTGTTATTTTATGTTCTTGCATCTGTCCAACACATATCACAGAACAGTTTTTAAGCAGTTAACTAAAAACGTATAAGCACGGATTACTGTTTTTCAATTGGCACCAGAGCGGGTTGCCTGTATTCAGGGTTGATCTTGGGATTTTAATCCGTGTTATTGTGTTGTTTTTGCCGAGATGAACTCGATGAAAGAAGGAGCATCGACGGTGCGACCTCCGCTGCTTGATGGCAATAATTATACCTATTGGAAAGCTCGTATGACAGCTTTCATTCGCTCAATTGATGAGCGTGCCTGGAAGATGGTGACTGAAGGGTGGAAGTCTTCTGTCAAGAAGGATGAGAAAGGCAAAGCGGTGCTGAAGCCAGAAGAAGAGTTTGACGATACTGATTATCAGATCATGGGACTGAATGCTAAAGCTATGAATGCTATTTTCTCTGCAGTGGACATGAACGTGTTCAAACTCATCTCCACATGTGACAAAGCCAAGGATACGTGGGATATCTTGCAGACCACATTTGAAGGAACTAGCAGTGTTCGTGCCTCTCGAATGCAACTACTTACCACCAGATTTGAGAACCTTCGCATGGATAAAGCTGAAAAACTTGCTGATTTCAACGCCAAGATTTGCGACATCACTAATGAAAGCTTTGCGCTTGGAGAAGAGATCTCTGAAGAGAAACTTGTGCGAAAGGTTTTGCGATCTATGCCTAGAAGATTCACTTATAAAGTCACGGCCATTGAAGAGGCCAAAGACGTGAGCAAGATGAAGTTACAGGAGCTGATGGGTTCTTTGCGAACCTTTGAAATGGGGCTGGCAGATGAAGAAATAGTGTAGAAGAAAAGCATAGCTTTTCAGGTAGGTTCCAGTACTGATGTGCCAAGTAATGTTTCTGACAGTTCGGACCTTGCAGAATCAGTTGCATTACTTTCAAAGAATTTTTCCAGGTTTACAAGACAATTTGAGAAATCATCTCAAAATTATACTGCCAAGAACCGATTCTCTAAACCTCACAAAACCAAGGATGATGAGTCAAATGATGACAGATATAAGGAAGCGAAGTGTTGTGAATGTGGTGGTTATGGTCACTATCAAGTCGAGTGTGCTAACACTCTAAAAAAGAAGAACAAGTCATATTGTTCTACCGTTAGTGAAAGTGATGATCCTGATGATAGTGAAAGTGATGAAGAAGGTGTAAGCAATCATATTGCTTTGATGACACACTCTGTCAAAGAGTCTGTGCCTGTATCTATTCCTGACAGTGGGGTCGAGAAAATTTCAGAATGTAGCGATGATGAAGAAGATGAAGAATTCTCTGTGGAATCAACTATGGAGGCGTATAAGAAGTTTCATTCCAGTTGGATCATGGTGGTTAAGGTCAATGAAGACCTGTTAAAAGAGAATTCCAATCTCTTGAAAGAAAGAGATAATCTCTCTACTCGCCTTAATGAGGTACAAAATGAATTAATGCAGTCCAGAAATTGTACTTAAGCACAGAATGGTGAACTCCTACACCTAAAGAAGCTTGTCAAAATGATGAACTCGGGATCATCTCAACTGGATGAAATTCTTTCCAAAGGAAAGAGTCCTCTAGATCGTTCTGGGCTCGGATATAATGGCGCTCATACTTATGACGTATTCTGTCAAGGACAATCATCTGGAACAAAAGATTCAACAGTTCCAGAGTTGAGAGATGAGCCAAAGAACAAGCAGTAGCGAAGGAAGTCTCATCAAAAGACACGTGTTGTGTGTCATTACTGTGAGAAACCCGGTCACATTCGACCACATTGCAGAAACTTGATCAATGACCTCCGAAGGATGAAAAGAAGGGGTTTTGTAGAATCTGATCAGTTTTCCAAAAGTAATGTCCGAAACAGATCCAGGAACAATCACAAAAATTATGTGGTTCGCACTGCACTTAATATTCATGCAAAAAGTAGCTAGTACTTTGACATCGGATGCTCTCGGCATATGACCAGAGAAGCTAGCATGCTGAGCAACATACAAAATGATTGCTCATATCAATCTGTTACCTTTGGAGATGGTGTTAAAGGTAGAGTGCAGGGCCGTGGATGCCTAAATGTGCATGGGATGCCCAACTTGGAGGACGTGCTGCTTGTAGAAGGACTAAAGGCTAATTTAATTAGCATTAGTCAGCTGTGTGACCAAGGTCTCTTGGTGCATTTCACTAGAGACAAATACCTTGTCAAGAACAAAGAAAGTGTTCTGCTGATGGTCGGGAACAGATCACGGGACAATTGTTATCTTCTCAGCATGAAGGAAACGTGCTTCAGATCTCAACTAAATGAAGCAAACTTGTGGCATGAAAATCTTTAGCCAGATCAGTGATCAAGAATCATTAATTGCCCTTGTTAAAAATGATTGTTCCAGGTTTGAAGAAACTACTGGAAGTGTGTCTGTTTCTGTGCCTAACAGAAGTGAAGACTGTAATCGGATTGAATGAATATCTGAGAGCAATGATGCTCTTAAAAACCATCCAGTGGTTAATGATCTGGAAGAACCTGCTGCCCAGATTGATGATGAGAGCCTTGATGGTACTGTCCATGTTCCTACATCTGTGCCGGACAGTTCTGAAAACAGAGACCTAACTGAAGCAAGGCCTCAGAAACAAGATAAGTTTGTTATCTAACCCAAAGGTTTTGAAGACCACCACCAACCTGAGGTTGTGTACAAACTGAAAAAGGCACTTTGCGGTCTCAAAGAAGCTCCACGAGCTTGGTATGTTGATATTGGCTTTGGATCTGTGTCAAACGGAATGGTGGACGAGTTTCAGAAGAGTACTTCAGGAGGACATTTCTTCCTTGGAAACAACATGGTCTCTTGGTTTTGTAAGAAACATAATTCCATTTCGTCATCTACTACCAAAGAAGAATATGTTGCGGTTGGACATTGGTGTACACAACTTTTATGGATGAAGCATGTGCTGGTTGATTATGGTGTGCCACAGTTTGTTCTTACCATACTCTGTGACAATATGAGAGACATAAATAGTTCAAAGAATTTAGTTCAGCACACTTGGACGAAACATATAGATATTCGCCATCACTTCATTCGTGAACTGGTTGAAGATGGATCTTTTGTGATCGAGTATGTTGGAACAGATACCCAATTTGCGGATATTTTCACTAAGGCACATGATAGTAGAAGATTTAAAACACATAGATCCTCATCGGGTCTTTGTGTTCTCTGAACTTCTCCTTTGCGAGAAGTATCTCAGTACAGTCTTGGTCAGTGATGTATATACAGAGATTGTAAAATGACCAAGTGTTTTATGGTCTTTGCAAGTGTGTGCCTCTATGTGTGCTTGACAGAAGGAAGCACAGTTTGTAGCAGTTACTTTTTAGCTGTAATGGCTAGTGGGCCCTCGAGTTTCTCGCCCAGCTTTTACTTCCCGAGGGCGTGCTGAGTAGATTTCATAAGGGAAGTGATCCCTAATTTTGAAAGGCTCTTGAAGAAATTTAAAAATCACTTGTGTTCTCCACATCTATTCCCACTGCCATCGTTCCCAGCAGTGATGTTATGTCTGCAACCCGCAGAAGTCTCTGCATCTGTGCCCTGCGATGCTCCTGAAGTGTTTGCGACTCTGTCTGAGTCAGTTTATGTGACAGATCCGGATCTCTCATCTAAATTTAGGGTGTTTGATGTTCTTTCCTCATCTCCGGTTGTGAAGGGAGAATTGAAGTTGATGACATTAAGGAGAATGATATTGCTGTTGAGGAAAATAATTCCTCACCTGATGCTGAATCTGTTCTACCTCTTTTAGAACAAGGAGAGATGTTTTCCAAGTCCCGTGGTGTGAAGTGCAAAAATTGCTCGATGAACCAGATGAATCCCCTTCTACCTCTGAGCACCATGTTGATTCTGCTGATGCTAAGCAGAACTCTGATAAAGATGAGATTCATATCTGAATTCCAGACCTGAGCATGTCCAAGTCTGCTGATGAAGAATGCTAGAGCTCCGTCCCATTCTGGTGAAGTGGTAGATGATGTGTCTGCGGATGTCTCAGACAGTTCCACTTCTGAAGATGAATCTCTTGATTCAAGTTAGTTTTATCTGCTTTCCATCAAGGTCTTTCCAAACTGGTGGTTGATCGTTCTCTTGTTTCTGAACGATGGTTGGTTCAATCTGACGTTGAGGAAACTGGTGTGATGGAATTATTGCATGATTTATATATGCTGCTCATTTGCTTATTGTTGTTGCTACTGGTCATCGTGTTACTCGGAGTCAGTCCGAATAGATGTTGGGCTTGGTCTCTGGACCTCGCCGACCGTTGATAAAAAATGCTCGAGCTCCTTCTCCCTCTGATGATGATTCTGAAAATGTGCCAGAGGATATGCCTGACAGATTAGCCTATGAGTCTGAAGCCTATGACTCAATGCTCAATACTTCACAAGCTTGCAGTGAAGATCTGATGTCCCTGCCGATATTGTTCTTCTCTTGGTGTGTGCCAATATCTGTCTCGGACAGTTTATGTTTTGGAGGAACAGTTACTTTTCAACGGCTAGTAGTGCCTTGATTTTCGCACCACGATCGATTCCACTTCTCCATACCTAGCTGCGGGGTGATGTGTGAGGAATAAGTGAGTTAAGGAAATTTCCTATTTAGAGTTTCCTAATTAAGGTCTTAACCTTATTTTTCAAAAGAGACAGAATCGTTGCAAAATTTCTAAAGCCGTTCTCTCTCTGTTGTGTGTGTTTGAATTTTTGTTGTTCAAACTCCAATGGCGGACAAAGTTGTTTCTTCTAAGCCCTCTCAAGTGAAGAAACCCAGAATTTCTACTGAAGACTTGCGACGACAGCTCGCGGAGCTTTCTCAACCAATTGTGTTTTCGTCTTCAATTACCTCTGTCTCTGTGAAGCCATCTGTTGCTTCCTCTGAAGCTCTTGCTTCTGTGCCAACTTTTGTGGCACCTTCTGCTGATTTTCCGTCTCAATCTATGTCTGAGACAGATCTCGATATTCAACCCTCTTCTAGGGTTTCTGAAGTGCCATCCTCTCCGCCCATGGTGTCTGCGGAAATTTTGGATGATTCAATTGCGGCTGTTATAGAGAATGTTGGAGGAAATGAAGTCTCCATGGCTTCTGTGGAAGATGATGTTGCCGCCGTTGCTGTTGGCGAAGAACCCACATCGATTGAGGAATTTGCTGCATCTCTTGATGCTTTGAAATTTGTTCAAGCTCCGTCTCTTTCTGCTGCTATCCCGGTGTATAGTGACACGCCTGTTGTCGCGGTTCAAGTTCCTCTTGGTGAAGTATCACCTGTTGTTGTTGTTGAAAACCTTGTTCATGATCAAGGTGAAGATGATATTGATATCTCCTTCCTCGATGAGGATTCTCCTGTTCATTAGGATGATTCCGTCCCTCCTCCAAAGGTTACCTCCTCCAAAACTCGCGGGTCCAAATGCAAGTTGGAATTGTGAGATGATCCGATGTCTGATGATGAAGATGACACGCCCATTGCCAATTTGAAATCCAAAGTGTTGGCCAAGGTTGCTGCGAAGAAGGGTTCTTCTACAAAAACCCCTAAATCCAAGAAAGTTGCTGCTAAGAAGGGGTCTTCATCAAAACCCCCCAAATCAGTGAAGCCTTCTGGGAAAAAGGCTGTTCCTAAGAAGCCTGAGGTTCTTCCTGCTCGCCGTGTGACATGGAGTGTGTCTGAGCAGAGGATGGGATTGATGTCGGGTCATCGTCGCCCGCTGATGAAGCAAGCCAGAGCACCTTCCCCCTCTGATGAAGAAGCAGAGGATGTCCCTGAGTTTGTGCCAGACAGATCAGATTCTGATACCGAGGACTTTGATTCAAGTAAGTTTATCTCTGCCCTCCACCAAAATCAATTCAAGATTGTTACTGGTCACTCGTTGATTACCGAGCGTTGTTTGGTTAAGACTGATTTAGAGGGAACGGGTGTTGACTCGTTGTTGCATGATCTCCGGTTAGAGAAATCTGCCTTTTGTGCTCCTCCTTTTATTGCTGCAATTGTTCATGAATTCTATGCCAACTTGTCCAAGCGTATGCGTGATGCGTCATATAAGCATGCTTTTTCTATTTTTATGCGGGGTCATTAGATTGCTTTTTCCCCTGCTGTGATTAATGAGTTTTTGGGTCGTGAGAATCTTGTTGCTCCTGCGTCTGTGTTTGATTTGAATGAGGTTGTGTCGGAATTGACTGAAGGAAGTCGAGTTGTTTGGCCCTCGGGATGTGCGTTGTTGGCATCTGATTTGAGTGTGAAGTACTCAATACTTCACAAGGTTGCTGTTAGGAATTGGTTGCCCAGTACTCATGATTCTACAGTTGGCAAGTCCATGGCTTTGTTGCTGTTCAAAGTAGGCACTCGTAGTGAGTTTAATCTTGGCCTGCTGATCTTTGAGAACGTCTTTGCTCATGCCGAATCAACTCGTACCCAGCAACCTGTTGGATATCCTGGATTAGTCTTCAGCATCATAATGGCCCAGCATGATATTGTTTCTACAAATGATGTGTATGCGCCTGTTACGCAGCCGTTGTCAATCAGCCATAAGTTATTTTCATCTCAGCATGTTTCGGATGTTCCTGCCCGCGATGCTGATGAAAGCTCGAGACCTGTGCCACCATCTGTCCCAGACAGATCTGCTGCTTCTTTTGCTGTCACTTCTGTTTTCTTTGACAGGCATATCAAGTCTCTGGAGCGTGAAGATGTGTTTCTAAGCAAGTCCATTCGGACTTTCAAGACCAGGAAATAAGAGTTGGAGGCCTTGCTGATTGATCTCCAGGCCCGAACCCTTGGCCTTGCCTCGCCGCTTGATGTGTCGAGTGCTTTCTCTGTTCCTGCTGCTGATAAGCCGGCTGCTGTTGATGCCGATGCCGATGATGATGATGATGATGATGATGATGATGATGCCTCCCCGGCCTGACGTTTGGTGTTTGCCATTTCTGGCAACAATTAAGGGGGAGAAGAATGTTGGTGAACAAAGGCCACGATTAGATGAAGGATGGCCTTTTGCTGCTGCTGTGTTGAGCGTGTGCTCAATTTTTTATGTTTGATGATTTCTGAACAAACATTTTATTGGGGATGCTGTTTACCCTACTTTATTTTTTGTTGGTCTATACTTTATTTTTTGATCGACTGACAATGCATTTCTACACTGCGAAAACAATGCTCTGATCATGTTGAAGGCACTCCCAGTTCAGATTCAGGGGGAGTGTGCTTGTAACTGTCTCTGACAGTTTTTAAATATATCACTCATTTTGATATATTGTTGATCTGCGAAGGTTATTCAAGTGTTGTGCAGATCATGATGATAATTGCTGACCATAAACGCCAAATGGGGAGATTGTTAGTGCCATCGTCATGCACTAAGTTTTGTGTTGTTGTATTGGTGAGATATGTTCGACAATGTGTGCCTGGGTATGCCCCACGAAGATTTGTTTTCCGCTGTGCAAAAAAAGAAAGAACAGTTGGTGAACTGTTCCAGAGTATGTCCCAGACAGAACCAGGGACACTCTATTTATGGCAGTTTCCATGTTGGAAAGATCTTGCGCCGAACGAGTTTGGAAGGTCAAGATTAATTCGTTTTACTGCCTTGTGGTGTAGATCCAGTGCTGAATTAACCCCTCTACACATGGAGAGTATCTACACACATATAGAAGGCCACAAACCACAATCCACATACCATATTGGCGGCGGATGCAAGATCGACGCCTATATGAAGACCGAATTGAGGAGCAATCGGTACCACTGATATTTTATTTAGATTCTAGTGTTAGAATCAGTTTGTGGTCATTTTTGTAACTAGTAGTTGTTCATTAAAATGTTCAACGTGATAGACTAGTTTTGAGTATTTACGAGTGAAACACGTGAGGGGATTTTTATTCCAGTTTTATACGCAATCTCGGGAGAGATTGTAAGTTGAAGTTGTGGGTAGCTAGAGAGAGTCTAGTGTCACGGTTGTGAGGGGATCTTACAACTTTCAGCTAGCGAAAGAGTTCGAGGAGAAGAACGGGCGACATAAGGCGGGAGGCTTGTATGTGTAATATCCTTAATACACTCTTCGAAGGAGTACCAGTCGAATCTTCAAGTTTGGGAGCAATCCCCCCAGAGTAGGTTGGTTGAACCAAACTGGGTTATCATCTCGTGCATTTTTACTGCTTTGTTATTTTATGTTCTTGCATCTGTCCAACATATATCACAGAACAATTTTTAAGCAGTTAACTAAAAACGTATAAGCACGGATTACTGTTTTTCATATCTCAACAGAGTGAGCTTCATTCTGGAAAAGTTGATCCCTGACTTGATGGCAGAAGAAACCAATCCTCAACGAGTTGACCTGGATGATTTCATCCTAAAAGTGGATAAAGCAGCACTACCTCCTGTGAAAATTAGAGAGTCACAGCCACGACTGAGAAAGAAGCTGATTCCAACAGCGCTACTAACTCGAGAGAAGAGAAGACAGAGATGATGGAGCTTGAAGAGATATCAAACTCCGACTCAAATAATGATTTTTTCAATATGGAGAGATTCATGCCACCTGAGGAAAGGCATGGGAACAAGAGTAACTCTGAAAAGAGTCAAGCTGAACAGAAAGCTGCTACACCAACTCAAGCGGAAACTGATAAAAGGAAAAAGCAGACAAGGGCAACTGAAGTGGAGTTTTCCACAAAGGTCTCAGCAGACAGACCTCTCACCGTATCAAAACAAATCAAGAGGCGGACAAAGCCAGCCAAAGAAAAGACTGGAGAAACATCCAAGGCCAAGGGAGCTGCTAAAGAGAATGAAAAAGCTATTGCAGTTGAAGATGAGGTCCACTTTTGGGACCATCAGACTGGACATCAGCAGCCAGCTGCAGACAAAACCCAGTTCAGAGGTCATCAAACTGAAGACCCGTAGCCGAGCAGAGCATCAAACGCAGTTCAAGGAACTTATCAAAAGCCTGAAGGAACAGGTAAAGCTGCTCTCTGAATCTATCCTAAATCTGGAAGCATACTCTGGAACTGAAGATTCTGAAGAAGACTCCTCAAATTATGAGGAAATACCAAACAGCTCTAGAAAAATAAAGAAAAGAAGAACTGACAATAAGAAGAACTAGAGGCCAATCAAACTGATCAGAAGCCTTAAGAATAACTTCTTGTAAAATTAGTTTCTTATCCATTTTCCTAATAAAAATCTTTTGCTTAAAAAAAATGTTTTGTCAACATTTATTTTGAATTCTTGACCGTTGGAAAAATAATGACGCGTCTCATGGTTATTACAAAACCAACGACCAAAAGAAACGACAAGGGGTCATTACTTCTCTCAACCAACATATTTATGAGTCTCTCTCTTTACTCATAAAAACCCCTAGCTCGTCCTTTTGCTAGAAGAGACACATTCATTTCTCAAATCATCCGAGAAATCTCTTCACTGTCCAACTCTCTCAACCAGAAATTCTAGCCAAACTCCTTCAATGGAAAAATTACTCAGCTCCCCAATTCTTTCAAAAACCAGATTTTGAGAGACAAATTCCTTGAAAGGAAGAAGTCCCAGAAAATTCTCCATGAATCAAACAACCCAAATCTGCTTGTTAGTCTTCATAAGACATGAATTCTCTATTACCCGGAAACACCACCAAGGCTCTTCAGACAACACTTGGTGTGTGAATTTCTTCTTCAAGCAAGAGTAAGTGCAAATGGTAAGGAGATATCATCAACTATCTGAGGCTAATTGATCAAGATAACTGAAGAAACAGTTGCTGAAGTTTTTCAAGTTCCAAGTCAAAGGAGCAACACTTCAAGAATTGAGTGAAGCAGCTGAACCATACTGGAGAAAGTGGAAAGCCTCCACCTGCAGCAAAGCATTCAGTTTTACCACAACTAAAACTAATTTAAAGCCAGAGTATGGGGTTCTGCTTGACATCACAAACAAGATGATGTTTGGAGCTATTGGAAGCCAGAGCTAGCTTACCTAAGAGAGTTACAAGGTGATGATTCACCTAGCTGAAGGAAGATAAACAAATTGGGTAGAGTTTGTATTTTCTCAGATCAAGCATCAAGTCCTCAAGGCCTCCAACTCAAAGAGAACAAAGAAGTTTGAGTCTATGGTAGGACTCGTTCTCACGATGAGCAAGATGATTGAAGACATCTTGAAGCTGCCAAATGATGATGCTTTACCAGTCCTTGTCTCTGACTGAATTCCCAAGAAAGGAAGCATTCATCTTCAGTCACTCAAGAAGAAAAGAAGGACCAAGGCCAAGACAAGTGCCACAGTCTCATGCTCTGTCACCAGTCTCAAAGAATGGATCGTCAGCTGATTTCAAAGTCTGTTATGATCCAGATGACCTCATTCAATTCATCGAAATCCCTCATCCAGACAATATAGTTGATTACTTCAAGAGCACTTGCCCTCCTCTTCAACTAATGGAAGAAAATATTCGCACTTTTTATAGAGATGAATATACAGCCAAGAATGCACAAAAAGAGGTAACCAATTTACTTGTCACTCAATTTGCATTCGTGACTATGCAAGATCAAGAGCTCTTTAAGCAACTGCATCGGTATTTCTACTGGTACAACTGGAGACATTCAATGTCCATCCAGTCTCATTTCTTGATCACTGTCTTTCATGGCATGAGTTTTTGGCAAAGAGAAGAAGCTTGGAGCTTAAAATGGATAAGATCTTCAAATCTATTTTCTCCAACTATCGTGCAAGTTCAGAGGATTATGAGTCACCGACTGACCAACAAAATTCCTCCAACTGCCTTACTTATCAAACTGAAAAGTGACATTATGGTTCAAGAAGAAGTAGGAATCCAGTAGTCAGCAAACTGCACAAACAGCCCTGCCTGTCGAAAACTGAATTTTGACAATCTATCAAATCAGTCAGCTAAGCCACCTCAACCAACTGAACCTGCAACTGAGTAGATACACAGAGATCCACTCCTCACCCCAGTTGCAATGAGTCGAGAATGTGATGATAAAGACACTGCCACTGATAGCTTCAAGCTCGAAAACAGCTGCCCAACTGAATTTCTAAGAAGTTCAGATCAAGTCATCCTACAAGAGAAACTTGCAGAGAAGGCGAAGGGTCACGTCAGTAGAAGCAAAGCAACAGAGTCAGGATCCATAGGAAAAACAAGGCCAGAGAAGCCAACTGAAGAAATTGGACCTGCATCAAAGAAGAAAAGACCAAACTACTCCGAGAAAAGCAGTGAAGAGAATCCAGTTCGCCCTATCAAAAAGAGAAAATTAACTGAGATTTGATCCAGCAGTTCAGAAACTGATATCATCAGTTCAGTGATGAATCAGCTAAGGGGGCCAAGCAGAAGACACAACAGAACTGATCGATCAGCTGCCATATCGTCAGTTCTCAAGTCATCAGTTGGACTGTATCCCAACTAACACAGGATAAGTTTTTGAATTATTTATTCTTTTAAGCTTATCTTAAATAAATTATTACCGTTGTGATTTATTGCAATTTTATCATAATCCAACGGATATAATTTTTCAAAATGGGAGATCTCTAACAAATAGCTAGCATTAATGCTACTGACCAACATCAACCACTAAAATGAAAAGTGAGTTGATCGATTGAGAGATATAAATAGCAAAATCCCACAGCAAATATTTGCTATTTATGAAAACTATCCCATTTTTAAATGGATGAAATCTCAACTGCTAATCCAAAGTAAGGCTAAGCTTATAGACGGGTGAGATATCCATTGCATTTAACCAGCTGAGCATTAGTCAAATCCATTAACTGATCAGCTGAAGGGTACTCGAGTGCAACTCAAGTACATGCATGCAAAGCTTCCTTTATATGCTAATGAGAAATTGATTAAGATCATGTATCTATCTTCATAATTCTCCTTGCATTGCTTTGCAGCCATCTCTCTCTACTCCATTCTACTCTTGAAATTTTCTCTCTTTTGCATAATGGAACTCCCCGCTCAATATATTGATCCAGCAAGACTTGCTCTCAACATCAAAAGAGACAAGTTTCTAAACCTGGACTTTCTAAAGAAGAGGCTATCAGATGAAGAATTTCATCGAATAGTCAAAGCAGCGGAGGAAACTGAATTACTTCAGTTTCTCACACTATCCCTAGAGTATAGAAGATGCTTTCTGGAGCTTGTTGCTGAGTTTTACATAAACTCACAGATTGCAGGCGACAACAACATCATTTCATCAGTTGGTCCTCACGTGATCATAATCACGAAAGATACAATGATGGAGACCCTCCATCTTCCCGATGCATGTTCACAAACTGACTCAATAACCATGCCGAATCAGAGAGAATTGTGGAATAATGAAACCAGGCATTGCGTATCGCGACTTCTCACACAGACTGAAGGACAGTCTACAACTGGAGTTCATACAGCTCCAGGATATAGTGATTCACTATCTTCGAGGTAACTTAGACTATATCGACTTCAGCGCAGAGAATGCTCACCTGATGGCACTCATTTTCTATCGATGCAAAGTGGACTGGGCATCGTACTTGGTATCACAACTCCGCCACTATGTTCAGAAGGCTCAATTTGGCTATTAAACGGGCACATTCTAGGAGAAGCTAGGATTCATCAACCGGTTAAACCGGATCATCAGTGATCAAATCCAACTTCCTCCACTTTACGACGTGTTGCTGGACAGGAGAGATTTTCTCCCCATAATCTTTCTCAAAAGAAAGAAGAACCTGAAGCCCTTCGGCAAAATCACAAGAAGGCCGCAAACTGCTAATGAAGATATCTCCACTCTGACTGAACTGACATTTATCAATCGAGGAAAGCAACCAATGTCAGAAGATGACATGATAACTGAATCAACTGCGCCAGCTGATTCTCAACCAGCTGCCACAAGTTCCATGGATGGTGTTGAAGAAAGCTTTAACAAAACTCTCGAACATTTGCTATTCAGCAGTTTCCAAATCATTGAGAGTTATGACTCCTCCCTCTTCGATCAACTGAGGCGATATCTCAGATGGTACCTCTGGAGATTCCAAGTTGATAAAGCAGTCATGTTCGAACTGCTTGACAAAAAGGGAAGACATTTTTGGAGTCAAGAAGGCATCTGAAGCCGGAACTAGATGAACAACCCCTACACTGCATCTCTAACAATTTCGGAGATCATGGATTCAATGATTTAATGAATACAACACGGAGTTCCAGCCGCAGATCCTCTACCTTTTACCGAGCCATCCAACTCATCCTTTACTCCACTAGAATTCATCCACCCACTTCCAACTGAAGGACTCTTCACGAATTTAGCCATGTTGACCAGTGAACCTCAAGTTCAATTTCCACTCCCGGATTTACGACAGCTAACGACAACAGAAGAGACATCAAATTAGTTACCCCCGCCATCACCACAACACCAAATCCCTCCCATATGAAGGTAATCTTGCTACTACCTTCAGTTTACTACCACACATCCCCATACCGTCATTTGATCTGTAACTCCATACCCTTTTGGATGATGCCAAAAAGGGGGAAAGATGATGAGGAGATTGAGAAAAATGATAGAAAATTCTTCAATCTCTGGGATGAGATTCAGGGGAAAGTACAGCCTCAGGAGGAAGATATGAGGACTGTCAAAATTGCTGAATAAGAAAGGCAACAGGAGGAAGTTTGGGGAGAAGTCTGGAGAAATGCCAGAGATGGGAGACATCAGTCTCAGGGGAAGTCTGAGGAGATGTTTGGAGGAATGCTTGAGGAAAGGGAGAATCTAGCAACTGCTGGAAAAAATAAAGACTGAAAAGTGATGAGTAACAGTTGAAGAAGTGCAGCAGCTGAAGAAAAGGAGAAGCTAGAAACTGAAAGAAAACGAAAAAGAAAAATTGTTGTAGATTGAAAGAAATCTAATCAGTTTATGCAATCAGTTTCGTAACTATGAAAAGTTTTCTTACTTGATTGTGTATTCTCTTATACACAAGCTGAAAATTTCTTAAAATGAGTTTTTCCATCATTGCTCAATTTTGCCAAGTTTTGACATCATCAAAAGGGGGAAATTGTTAGGAAAAACTATCAAGAGTTTTCCTTACTGGGGTTTTGATGAGATGTCAAAATATGTCAAAGAGTCTTGAAAAAATGAAAAGAAATCAAGCAGAAATCGAGGATGATCATAAAAAATTGAGCTATCAAAGCCTAAGAATGATCAATCCAAAAAGAAAAGAAAATAAAAAAAAAGAAAAGAAAAATAAAAAGAAAATAAAAAAAGAGAGAGAAAAGAAAAAAAAGAGAAAAAACCAGCCAAGGGCTGAGAAAAAGAAGAAAGTTGTAGCTTGATTGCTAGATCAATTAGCAAGTTAAGTAAACTGAAAATGCAGGTACTGACAAGTTTGAAGTACCGGCTGCTATCAGAGTATACAACAAGTAAAGCTTTTCAGTCTACAGTTGTGAATTGAAGAATGTACTAGTTCAAGATACGAGCTGAAGGACATGCCAGCTGAAGAATGTACAAGTTCAAGGTACGAGCTGAAGGATTTGCCAGCTCAAGAAATTCCAGCTGAAGAAGAATACCAGCTAAAGAATGTACCAGTTCAAGGTACAAGCTTAAGGACATGCCAGTTCAATAAGAAAAATACCAACTGAAGAATGTACCAGTTCAAGGTACAAGCTGAAGGATATGCCAGCTCAAGATAACACCAGCTGAAGAATGTACGGGTTCAGGAGATATCAGCTGAAGACACACCAGTTCAGAATACCAGTTATAGAGGCACCAACTTAATATCCAAACTGAAGAAGATACCAGTTTGAGAAGTCCTAGCTGAAAGGGTATCAGTCCAAAGTACTAGATGAAGATACACCAATTCAAAACTGCCAGCTGAAGCAAACCAAACTGGAGCTTAGAAAGCATCAGGCCAGAGCCCAGAACTGTCAGCTGAAGATACACTAGTTCAAAACTGCCAACTGAAGCAAACCAAACTGGAGCTCAGAAAGCATCAGGCCAGAGCCCAGAACTGCCAGCTGAAGATGATCAAAATTGGAGCTTGCAAAACTGCCAACAAGAGATGCAGAATCAACAGCTGAGGAAATGTTCCGAACTGAAGATTTGAACTACCAGCTGAAGCCCAGAACTGATGATCAAGAAAGAAGCCGAAACTGAAATTCAAATTTCATATCTGCCAACATGAAGATCTTGAAGTTAATGCAACTAAGATCTGAAAGCAAAAGCTTGTTAAAAGAACAAAGACAACTCAACGGCTACTTAAATGAAAAGCCTCTCAATGGCTTTATCATTAATGATCATTCATTGATATGCAAACAGTCACAAGAACACTCCTCTATAAAAGACGAGTGATTCAGATCGAAAAGATGACTTTTGCTGGACTCCTGCTAGACTTTTGTGAAGATTTTTATCGAAGCTCTCAAAAGCCTTAAGCTTAAATTCACCCACAGCAAAACGTCCCAACTGAGAAGAAGAAGAAGAAGAAGCAAACTGCTCATTAAGCTAGCTGTTGAAGAATTCCAGTCAGAGCCAGTCTCTCAGTTATGCTATACACCGATCAACTACCCAGCTCAAGCCAAAGAAGCGCACAGGAGCACATCAGTTGATAACAGTTTTAAGACTGCATTCTTGAAGATCGAAAGAGACCTAAAACCTTATAAAGACGGCCAATAGCACCTTATCTCTTCAGCAAGCAGTTGAGGGTCACAAATGTGAGACTGTTGACCATCACCGGCTGAGGAAGGGCGTACCGACAAGTCCGTTGTTCCGGGATAGCAACAATTGAAAAGAAAACCGTGCTCGAGGGAAGGGCACCGTCAGCCAAGTTCAACACATTATCTTCACTGTGTAACTGTAATAAAGAAACTTTACACATGCATAGTGAATTTCTCTATTCAGTTAGAAAGAGAGGATGTAGAAGTTGAGCTTCAAACCTCTATAAAATTGTCTCTGTGTGCTCTGTTTATCGCTTTCAGTTGCATGTTTTAACTGTATACCTCAAGCACACAAGGTGCATTCCAAGCAAACTGATCATCTCAACTGATCAAGTGCACAGATAACTCCGCGAGTCAAAGGGCCCTATCTATTCCGCAATTATTGTTAACTTTGGGATCAGTTTATTCACCCTCCCCTAAATTGATTCTAATTCGCCCCAGGACCAACACAAATTATTTATTTATTATATTTATATAAATATATATAATATCATATTATCAATTTATCAGATAAATATATTCAACTAATAATAATAGACTATATAAACTATACGAAAAATTAAGAAATAATATTATCATAAAAAAGGAAATCAATTAATGATATTTACAAACATTAAGTTAATCTTATTTTATTAAATAAAAATAGGAATATGTAAATAGTTTATATGATAAAAAATAATGTAATCAAAAATTGATTATCCAAGTATAAGATATACATTTAGAATTTAATTATTTAGTTATAATATTAATATAAAATAGTATATTTGAACTTTGAAGTAGTCTAACAAAAAACTATCTAATATGAGGTAAATAAAATTATAGTTTATAGTTATAATTAAGAATTGAGATTTGGTAATGAAACAAACACAAATGAATTTGATTAAACATATGATATCAAACAAACATCATTACATTTAATTAAATCATAATTATTCATCAAAATTAATATCAAACAATTAATAGTGTCTGATAATTACTTAGTTCATTTCATTCGATTATATATATATATATATTATCAATTTACTCAATTATTATATAATATACAAATATTATGTATACTTTAGCGTGCCTCATTGAAATATTTAATTTATATACAAATAAAATAAAAGAAAATTGAGATATAACAATAAAAATAAATTATGATTTATAAATCATATTATAAAAAACTTTGAAATTTGTATTCGAATTAAGATTATTGTAAATATTTACTATTAATTGGAACATGTATGAATGTGTAGTAAAAAAATAATAAACTAACAAGAATAATGAACTATATCATCAATCAACTAATATGATTACAATTTATATGAAATTGAAAATGAATAATCGATAGAATAGTAAGAAAATGAGATATGTTTGAATTATAATTTATAAATTGCATAATAAAAAACACTTTGAAATTTGAATTTGAATTAAGATGATTGTAAAATATTTATATGTTGAAGTATGAAAGAAAAATAATAAGCTATCATTGATAGTGAGACAAATTACTAATTAACTAATGAATATAATTTTTAAATAAAAAGTGAAAATGAATGGTCAATAAAATAAAAGGAAAATAAGATAAGAGTAAATTATGATTTATAAATTATATTAGAAAAAATATTTCGAAATTTTAATTCAAATTAAGGTAAATATATATTAAAATTTGAATATCCTATATTAATAATGAAAAATAAGAAAATGAGTAATAAGCATGACTACAATTACATAATTAAGTAATTAATATAAATAAAATAAAATAAAATAAAATAAAATAAACAAAATTAAAAAAAACTGAAAAAGAAAAGAAAAGAACTCGATCACGAATTTTATTATTATCGAGCTTTTTGTCGAGTTTTTTTAATCAAACTTGAATATATCTTTATTGAGTCGAACTCGAACCGAGCTAGAATCGAATTCGATCACTAATTTTCTTAGTCGAGCTAAACTTGAACTCGAGCTCGAGCCGAGTATATCTTAAACGAGCCGAACTCGAGCTTGAAGGTATTCAGTTCGACTCGGCTCGTTTACAGCCCTAGTTCTCTCTACCCAGCAACCATTGGAGGACATCGTCGGTTGGGTCTCTTTGATAATCACCATCCCAACACCGAATGGGATGCTCTACAATGCAGGTAGGCCAGCGCCGGCTAGGTGTGCTTTATTGAGACAGTAGCCCAGCGGCAGCTGGACTGCAGCGTCCGCTGGCTGAATGCTCAACTGAATCCTCAGCGTCAACTGAATGCCCAACGTCCACTGCTGACCAGCAATGGCTGGTCCTCTACTCCGCTCAAAAATTTGGAAACCTGCACTAAACAAAAATACGAGCAACATAAATGAAAATAGTGAAAACATACGCACAAACACGACAAAATAAACATGAAAAAATGACACACAAAATGACTAAACAAACACTAGTAAAGAACACCATAGTTCTGCGCAACATTAGCAATTTCAACTTTTTATTTGATATATGTAGTGTTCTCTACAATTTCAGGGAATGATTTGTAACAAATTCTGTAATTATAATTTGAGATTTGTTTCATGAACACTCTTCGAAGGTTTGGATAATAGAAAAGGGGAAGGAAATGCAGAGAGAAATAGGGAGAGATGAGAGGATAACTTCTTTCTTACTTTTTCCAAAAACCTCAAAGGGTACAAATACAAAGCTGCTAAAGAAAAACCGGTCCCATTAAAGAAACCCTAATGGAACCCTTGATTTTGCTACAATTAAAATAACATGAAAATATAATATAAAGTCTAATTGGACCCAACATTAATTACTTTTCCATCACCCCACTGTTCCCGGCCCAACCTCCTTACGGCCCAAAGACTCGAAACCCATATCCAACTCTGACCCGGAAACAGCTTGGTTAATTCCTTTTTCAATACCCAATCTCAATTCATTCTCAAATAACCCTAATTTCTTCAAGAACGCATTTTTATTCCCAATTTCCTCTTCAGCTCCGATTTCCTTCCTTAATCCATCCATCCTATATCCAACCCTCTGCGGCTCCATGACAATACCTCCGGTGGGAAGATTCTCGTCCTCGAGAATAGAAGGATCTGAATTTGCGATGGAGGAAGGTGTCGTCCTCTCAAGTGGAACTAGCAGCGTCAGAATGCTGCCACAGGACCAGTGTTTGAGGAATCGGCTGGTTGCGACGCAGAATAACCTGGTGGTTTAAGGCGTGAAGGGGAGTAACCATGAACTCGCCGTCATTTGTGGAGTCCGGCAGGACCTGAGAAGGTACAATTTTCATGCTGATGCATTTCTTTAATAGGGATACGTGAAATACAGGGTGGACCTTAGAGGTCTGTGGAAGATCCAACTTGTAGGCTACTGGCCCAATTTTTTCTAGAATAGTGTAGGGGCCATAGTACTTAGATGTGAGTTTGAGGTTCCTTCTTAAGGCGATGAAGTTCTGTCGAAAGGGCTGCAGTCTCAGATAGACTTGCTCTCCTATCTCAAAAACTCGGTCCTTACGCCTGTGATCTGCATACCACTTCATGAGGCTCTGAGCCTGGAGTAGGTTCTCCCGCAGTTCTTGTACCATATTCTTTCTTTGGGTTAAAAAATCTGTCACCTCTTGATTTTGTGAGTCAATGTAGGGAAGTATCTTGAATGAGGGGGGAGGAGTACCATATAAAGCCTGGTAGGGAGTGCACTTTAGGCTGGTGTGGAAATTGGTGTTATACCAATATTCAGCCAGAGATAACCATTGCAACCATTGTCTAGGGCTTGAACTAGTCATGCATCTTAAGTAGATTTCTAGACATTGATTGAGTCTCTCAGTTTGCCCATCTGTCTGGGGATGGTAGGCAGAGGACATGTCTAGTTTAACCCCCATTAGCCTGAAAAATTCCTTCCAAAAAGAACTAGTAAACACTGCATCTCTGTCAGTAACAATGCTTGTAGAAGGCCCATGTAGTTTGTAGATGTGATCTAAGAAGAGCTTAGCAACTGTTTCTGCTGAATATGGATGGGACAGGGGGATAAAATGCCCAAATTTAGTGAATCTATCCACTATCACCAATATAACACTCTTACCTCCAGATTTAGGAAGTCCTTCTATGAAGTCCATGGAAATATGGGTCCAGGATTGTTTGGGAATAGGTAGAGGTTGGAGAAGCCCAGGATATAGCCCTTGTTCTGACTTGTTCCTCTGACAAGTGTCACATTCTTGGACCCACTTAGCAACATCAGTCTTCATGCCAGGCCAGGTAAAAACCCCTTTTAATCTCATGTATGTACCATTAGTACCAGAGTGTCCTCCATAGGCTGAGTCATGCATAGCAGTCAGAATTTGAGATTTGCAGTCCCCTGTATTGCCAATCAACAACCTGCCCTTGTGTCTGATAATGCCATCAGTGATTTGATATTCAGGATAGGAGTCTCCATCAATGGCCTTGGTGGTAATTATTTTGGAGCAGTAGGGATCATTGTGATAGCTAGCCCTCACCCTTTGTATCCAAGTAGGAATGATGGTAGATATAGCTGAACAGTTAGTGGTAGGCCCCCCTCTCCTTGAAAGTGCATCTGCCACCTTGTTCTCACACCCTTTCTTGTAGTGTATTTCATAGTTAAACCCTAGCAACTTAGTAAGCCATTTCTGTTGCAAAGGGTTTATAACCGTCTGGTCCAGCAAGTGTTTCAATGCTTGCTGCTCTATTTTTATTATGAACTTATGCCCTTGTAAGTAGACCCTCCATTTTTGCACTGCCATAAGAACAGCAAGGAACTCCTTCTCATAAATGGAGAGGGCTTGATTCCTTGGGCATAGGGTCTTGTTGAGGTAGACTAAAGGCCTTCCCTCCTACATTAACACAGCCCCCACTCCAAACCCACTAACATCAGTTTCAATGATGAAGGGTTTGTTGAAATCTGAAAGAGCTAGCACAGGGGTAGTAGACATGGCAACCTTGAGCTTTTGGAAAGCCAATTCAGCTTCTGTATTCCAATGGAAATTATCTTTCCTGAGTAGATCAGTCAAGGGTTTGCTGATTAATCCATACCCCCTAACAAATTTTCTGTAGTAGCTTGTAAGTCCCAGAAAGCCTCTGAGCTACTTGAGGTTTTGAGGGATGGGCCATTGCAACATGCATTCCACCTTTTATGGGTCTGTAGAGACTCCTTGTTGAGTAATAATGTGGCCTAGGTACTCTACTTGAGTAGTACCAAAGCTACATTTGCTCATCTTAGCATATAAGGAATTGCCTCTCAGTAATTGTAGAACCACCCTTAGGTGATGTAGGTGATCCCCCCAGCTTGAGCTGTAGACCAGTATGTCATCAAAAAACACCAGAACAAATCTCCTTAGCTGATCCTTAAAGGTCTGATTCATTAGGGCCTAAAATGTAGCTGGGGTATTGCACAACCCAAAGGGCATGACCACAAATTCAAAATGTCCATGATGAGTGTTGAAAGCAGTCATATACCTGTCTTGTGGCCTCATGAGTATTTGGAAATATCCTGACCTTAAGTCTATTTTAGAAAAGTACTTAGCCCCATACAACTCATCAAGCAACTCATCAATTATAGGTATAGGGAACTCATGCTTGATAGTGAGTGAGTTTAAATACCTATAATCAACACACATCCTCCAGGATTGGTCCTTCTTCTTGACTAGAATAACAGAGGAGGCAAAAGGATTCTTACTGTGTTGTATCTGTCCACTGTTAAGAAGCTCCTTAACAATCTTTTCAATCTCACCCTTGTGACTGTGAGATGTCCTATAGGGGTGCTGATGTCTAGGGAGACTGTTAGGTTTTAGTGTGATTTGATGCTCAACCTAGCAGGGGTAATTCAGTTGGCTCAGCAAACACATCAGTGAATTCCTTCAAAAGAGATTGGACTCCAGGACTTACTTCTTGACTCTGGGTTTGAGCCTTAACCACAAAGATTTCCTCCACTTTCTGATTGACTGGTGAGTGTATCAACTTATAGAGGGAGTGTTCAGAGATTAGCTGGCAATCCACTTAAGACTTAGAAGCTTGTAGTTTGATCTTATCATTCCCCTGAGTAACTGTAAATGTCATATGATTGTAATCCAGTTCAATGGGAGTGCAAGTCTTCAACCAATCACCTCCTAGAATTAAGTCATAGCCCTCTGTTTTCAGTAACCTGGGTGAATAAGTGAAATTTTGTCCTTGCACATTCCACCTGAACCTAGTAGCTTGGGAGTCACTCACCAACTTCTGGCCATTAGCCACCCTCACTAATATAGGGTTGGCCTGCTCTACCAAACATCCAAGCCTCTTAGTTGTGTTCTCCTGGATAAAACTAAGAGTGCTTCCAGTATTAATCAGGATGAGTAACTCATGCTCCCCTTGATTCCCCACTACCCTTAGTGTAGTAATGCCCTCAGAACCAGAGAGTGAATTTAAGGACATGTGTACTTCTTTCATAGGAGCTTCCTCAGGCACAGGTGATGTAAAGTCATCTGAACCTTCTTATATATGCATATAGGCCAACTCTTCTTGTTCAGTCATAATCATATAGGTTATTCTATTTTTACATCTATGGCCCAAGACATATGGCTCATCACAATTGTAACATAAACCCTCTTCCCTGCGAGCAGCCATTTCAGCAGATGATAGCAGCCTTGTTGGGGGTTTCAGGGGGCCAGGGGGTCTATTTTGGAACCCAGATGGGGGTGGGTCAGCCATCTTATAACTTGCTGGCTGAGAAGGTCCAAATCTGTTTTGAACCCTCAACTTCTTAGCTATGGCATCAATAGTCTGAATTTGGCTCCTCCCTAACTCCATAGCCTGATGTAGAGAGCTGGGCCTAAACATGGTTACTGCTGCTTACAGTTCCTCACTAAGACCACTGATGAAACTTGCAATAAAATAATTCTCAGAATAAACATTTGGATTAAACAACATCATACAAGCTTTTAATTTCTCAAACTTTTCAACATAATCTTCATAAGAACCTTGGTGTTTAAGTTTATTGAATTCCATAATAACCTTAGTTTTCCTCAACTCTTCAAACTTGGCAGCTACAATATCCAAGAATTGACTCCAAGGTAAATCCTTATACCTGGGACTATTATTCTGGAACCACTGGGCTGCTTTACCATCAAAGTGTAGGGAGGCTAATATCATTTTCTGTGAGTCTGGTACATTAGGTACCAGCTGGAAATATTGAGTGCACCTTAAGATCCAGGCCTTGGGTTGGGATCCATCAAACCGAGGGAAATCTACCTTAGGTAAAGGATTGTAGACATGTGAGTGTGTTCCCTGGTGAGGAGTAGCTTGTGCCAAGGGTAACCTTTGGACTGGGGTGTATGATTGTTGAGTAGCAGAGCCACTCTCAGTGATGATTGGGCTTGGTGGGGCACCCAAAATTGATTGTTCTTCCTGTCCTCCTTTTCCCTTAGACATGTTAGAAATTTGTAATTGCAGGGAGGTGAGTGTTTGCGTAAGGTGATCATATTTGGAAGCCATCCCTTGTAACTGGTCCTGCACATGAGTAGTGAATTCCCTAAGTTGTTCTTGCATCTTTATTTCAGCTGCTTCTCTCTTCAATGCTTCTGCTTCTAATATTTTGTCTGTTTTTCACTGTGCTTCTTGTAGTTCCTTCAAACGAGTGCCTTCGGGCATAGCAAGATAGCCTGGCTCTGGGATATGAGTTGTAGTGTTCTCTACAATTTCAGGGAATGATTTGTAACAAATTCTGTAATTATAATTTGAGATTTGTTTGATGAACACTCTTCGAAGGTTTGGATAATGAAAAGGGGAAAGAAATGCAGAGAGAAATAGGGAGAGATGAGAGGATAACTTCTTTCTTACTTTTTCCAAAAACCTCAAAGGGTACAAATACAAAGCTGCTAAAGAAAAACTGGTCCCACTAAAGAAACCCTAATGGAACCCTTGATTTTGCTACAATTAAAATAACATGAAAATATAATATAAAGTCTAATTGGACCCAACATTAATTACTTTTCCATCACCCCACTGTTCCCGGCCCAACCTCCTTGCGGCCCAAAGACTCGAAACCCATATCCAACTCTGACCCGGAAACAGCTGGGTTAATTCCTTTTTCAATACCCGATCCCAATTCATTCTCAAATAACCCTAATTTCTTCAAGAACGCAATTTTATTCCCAATTTCTTCTTCAGCTCCGATTTCCTTCCTTAATCCATCCATCCTTATTCCAACCCTCTGCGACTCCATGACAATATATGACTTGCGTAAATAGGATTGAAAACGAGTAAGTTATCACAGTTTAAAGTTTCTACGATATTTGTGTAGATATATTGACATCATTTTTTTTTGAATGATGAAAATCCTTCACTTTTGAAGTTCAACATATTTACCAATATATCATGATTTTTTATTTTTATTTTAAACTCAACATATTTACAACCATAACACCTTTTTGTATTGAATTTGGATAATTGAATCAAAATATTATATGGTTATAATGAGTTCCTAGGGTCACACATAGGAAGGGACACACACATAATAAATTTGGGAAAAAAAAAAGAAAAGAAAAAAGAACAAAATTGGGGAAAGAAAAAGAAAAGAAAAGAAAAGAAAAAAAGTAAATAAGAAATACAATATTCTTCAGATCATGTAATACTAATCCTCACATCATTTTACCTTAATTTGAGGGGTAATTAGCAACTTACACCATTGAATTACACTTCATATGTACAATGCATTCGAAAATAAAAATCTTGACATTTTGCACCAATCAAATGACACCCTTAGAAAAATGAAATTGCCACACATTTTCTCTCAAATTTAATGTTTGACATTCATTTGTAAGTAGTATATACCATCACATTAGTTAATTATAATTTAATAAATATGAAACATATAAATATTAAAATTAAAATCAATCTTTTTAGTTGCCCTCATTTCTTCCATTCACCCTCCTCATCTTAATTAGGAACTTTCAATTTTTTTTCCTCAGAGTTTTCAAGCAGAAGGCCGGTTTGTAGCTGCAATTGAAATAGATAATCCAATTAAAAAATCGAACATTGAATAATATTAAAAGCAAGCGGTTCATATTGAATAGGAGCTGACAAATCAATAAATATAAACATACAAAGCAATACTTCAACACTAAAATTAAACAAGAAATTGAAAATGGAATGAAAATACATTGACAAGCATCCTCAATCAACATAAAGAATAGCTGCTTAAGCAATTAGAGATTACCTTCCATTCCATTAGAACTATTTAAGATACACCCTCAATTAGTGCCTGCAAGATCCTTAGAAGAAGAATAGTACTTTCAGAAGAGGAAAAGATATTTTCACATTTACAAAATTATATTGCTAAATATATCATATCCAACAGAAGATGACTAAACGATTAAAAGGGTGTTTGGCTAAGATTATAACTTCCTAACATCTTATTTTGAGGACACAAATGATCTTTAAGGTGCTCACAAATTCTAAATTAAAACATCTTAAAAGTTTTGTTTTTTTAAAATTAATAGTGAACATTAAAGGCAAAAGGTCAATATAGAATAAGAGCTAATAACATAGCAATAAACATAAACATACAAAGCAATAGTTAACATTAAAATTAAACTAGAAACTGTAAATATAACTGTAACACAAATTTTTGTATTTAATTTAATAAAACACAAAACAGTGTACAAATAAATTGATTTCGGACCAAATTTGTATTTTTGGATCCAATCTCTATTTCTCCTCTGATTAATCACTCCAGGAACGATCTTCAAATGGTCTTCAAAGTTTTCGAGGAATATTTATCTCCTCGATCTTCCTTGACTTGGTATTTGGTCTTTGAAAACGTTAATTCGGAGGGCCGACGCCTTATTTCCAGATCAAACGTTGATTTTGGGTTGAACTTGATGAAGAACGCTTTTAACTGCCTTGCTTGTGGATCAAACGCCGTCTTCATGATGACTTTGATGAAGAACGCCTTTGAATGTCACAAGAATGCCTTGAATATCTTAGAGAATTTCACTTATGGAAGTTCTCAAATTCTTGAACTCTTCAAATGACTTCTGGTGTGTTTTTCATTCTCCATATGGCCTCTATTTACAGGTGTAAGGAGAGAGAAATTTGGAGACTTAGGGCTGAGGTGGTGCGATATGATTGGCTCCTCAATATTTTGGACTTATCTTTATCAAATCCTTGATTTCTGCATAGATTTGACACGTGTCGACTCCTGATTAGTCGAGATTATCCACATACTTAAATATCAATATTCATTTATTTAATTTAGGAATTAATTCATGTAAACCCCTAAAATATAAATAAATGATATACTTTGATATTTAATTATTTACATGGCATAATTTAATTTAGTCATTAAAATTTATCCGCCTACAAATGCCCCTTTGAGACTTGTTCATGGACAATTTTCCTTGGAAATGAATTAGTATCAAATTTTGAGATTTATTAGATAGTTTAACTCGTATCAAGGAGCCTTCATTTTTAATTTGCTAGATAGTTTCAACTCATATCAAGGAGCCTTCATTTTTTAATTTGCTAGATAGTTTCAACTCGTATCAAGGAGCCTTCATTTTGGGACTTGAATTTATAGACATTTTAAACTCGTTTACATGGGTTCTTGAATTTAAAATTAGAGAAATAAATAATTTATTTAATTTCTCATCAAAGGATAATGAAATTTGGGCTTCTAAGTCCTTTTTAATTAATTCACCCCAAAGCTCACGTGAGCAGAAAATGGGTTGTGTCCCAATTATTTAATTTGTTTTGTCAAAAACAAAAAAAAACCATTCAAAGAATTTTTTGTATCTTTCGCCACTTCATTGGCCCAATATAACATGGTGTAGGTGCTCTTTGTGTACCATATAAACACCAAGCTTTCTTCAATGAGGATATCCACACTCCAACACGTCCCAGAAGGTTGTAGATTTTTTCTGCTTCAAAACAATTCTATAGCAAACAGGACTTCTTCTACTCATAATTCCTATTTCCTTCAATCGCGGACGTAAAAAAAAAAGTCAGAACTAGACCCAAGATTTTCCAAATTGCAAATTCAATCAGATAAACTCTTGCTATCTGCAGATTTAATGGATAAATTAGAATCCCAATCAAGGCATCTCCTAATATAAGTCTGATTCCGATTCTTCAACTGGAATTCTCGTAACAATGGAGTCTCTTGATACGCAAGTGTTCTCTTAAGATATGCATCAATCTTTCAGGTTTATCGAAATTCAACGCGATATCTTTCCATCTCGTCTTCCCCGACTGCAATATTAAGCAAACTTGAGAAACAAGATATCTCTCTATAATTATGGATAATTCTTCTGTCACCGGATTAACACAAAGGAATTGAAATATCATTTTTATCCAATAAATTATGTTTCTCATATCAAACTACCGAAACAAACCCAGTTTCCTTTCTCGATTCAAAAACTCTGACGAAGGCCTATAAATAGTCGCCTTTCATTGATGATTTTGTTCATTCCAATCACAAGCAGCAGCTCTCTGAAAATGCACGCATCAATTTCTTCCCTCTGTTGTTGGTGTTTCTTGATCATTGGTGAGTTTTATAAGCAACAGTTATGTAGAACTAGCTTTCTAATCTCCGCCTCCAACATGTTCGATAAATTACCTGAGAGAAAATCCTGCCACCTTTTTTTTTGCAGGAACGACGTGATGTTTTTTTGCTAACTTGGAAGAATTCAAGGGACTCCTTGCACCAGAAAATTTAAGGTATATTACTGCAACTTGTCTCTTTTTTTTGTATTACGCTTGTCTGCATGTAAAATTCTCTTCTTTTTTTTTTGCAGAATTTTGGAATTACATTTTGACTTGGTGCCTCAATTCCAAATTGCAGCAAGACTCAAGGGATTTTCGCCTTGAGTCCTTAAGACTTAAGGGATTTTCACCTTAAGTTCTTAAGTTTCGGAGTTCCAATAACAATGTTCACGGCTCAAGGGATTTTCGCCTTGAGTTCTTAAGACTTAAGGAATTTTCGCCTTAAGTTCTTAAATTCCGTAGTTCCAGCAGCAACGTTCACGGCTCAAGGGATTTTCATCTTGAGTCCTTAACACTTAAGGGATTTTCACTTTAAGTTCATAAGTCTCGAAGTTCCAGCAGCAGCTCACGGCTCAAGGGATTTTCGCCTTGAGTCCTTCAGACTTAAGGAATTTTCGCCTTAAGTTCTTAAGTTCCACAGTTCCAGCAGCAGCTCACGGCTCAAGGGATTTTCACCTTGAATCCTTAAGACTTAAGAGATTTTCGCCTTAAGTTCTTAAGTCTCGAATATCCAGCAGCAGCTCACGGCTCAAGGGATTTTCACCTTGAGTCCTTAAGGCTTAAGGGATTTTCACCTTAAGTTCTTAAGTCTTGAAGTTCCAGCAGCATCTCACGACTCAAGGGATTTTCGCCTTGAGTCCTTAAGACTTAAGGGATCTTTGCCTTAAGTTCTTAAGTTCCGCCATGGTTTACTTCAGAGATGTTACTGATTTTGGGAACACCTACTTGATGATTATGGATTACAAGCGGCAGCCTGCAGAGAAAAGGACGCGGTTAAGAGTGCATAGATATCTCATCGGCTCATTTGCTCCTAACTGGCCCCAGTTCACGAATCACTTGCGTAGGACAACTTGGACTCGAGAGGTTCCTTTTGCGAAAGCATCTTCAGCGTGGGTTTTGGAATCATCACATCATCGTCCAACTAGTCAACCTAGTTTATTATTGACACTGGGACGTAGAATTGTTGAAGAGGGCGCCACATGGGGACATAATGTGGATTTTGTTGGAGAATTTCACTACTTCTATGGATATCGGGAATGGACTGAAGATATCCTTAGCCAATGTGAAAGTGAACTTCACCAAGCAGGCATTTTTGATTCTGTGTATGCTTCTCTTTTCACCTATTATCGAAGTACAGAGATCATGAAAGCTTTTTGTGAGGCTTGGTGTCCCTCGACAAATACCTTGTTGACTTCGTCTGGTGAGCTGTTGATTTCTTGTCCGGGTTTCCGATATACAGAGCATTTTATGATGAAGTAGTGTCTTGCACAGAAGAACTTATTGGTATAAATCGAGAAGGTGACTTACACATTCCCACCTCCTGTAGTTCTTTGATTCATGCATAGGACATTGTTCGTGCTGAAGCCGGTTCAGTTACCATTGAGAACTGGATCAAATTTTGGTCTAAAAATCAACCAGTGTATCAAAGGCCTCCCCCATGCAAGGAAAGCAAGACGGCACCTCAGTCAACTCATAATCCAACTAGTGATTTGAAGGTTTACAAACCGTGGACTGGCATAGACACAGTCCCTTTTGTGCGTCTTGGCATTAAAGAAAAATGATGGAAAGAAGCATATTTGGCTGCCCACATTGCTTGTTAGCTATGCTGCTTTGTTCTTCCTGATGGTGATGGAAACTTGATTTGGCCAGATACTTTTAAGATGGCAAGTATGATGGCAGCTGGGAAAAGACTGTCTCTTACTATCCCAGTTTTGAGTAGCATCTATAGAGGTTTGAATAATATCTCAAACTCTTTAGATCTTTCAACAGCATTCCCAGTTCACTTTGTCTATAGTTGGGTGACACATTATTTCAAAACACATTTTATCTTTAAGCGAACGACGCACACCTCTAGAATGATTCAGTATTTAGGTAAAGGAGGTGTGAGACAATATGACATTTCCAAGGCCCGCAAACGAATCTTCCAATGAGATATTTCTTGGAATTGCACAATGTTTACTCGGGAAGATTACGTCAAATCTTTTGTTGATGATGATGCTGTGAGTGAATCTGAACAGTGTTTCTTCATGGCCATTCGTTCCAACTATCTTATCAGAAGGCTAAGTAAACGCTTTGTTGTTGAGCCATATAGTCCACATCGCTTCAGTCGTCAGTTTGGGTTTTATCAAATCATACATAGTGTTCTCACCCAATATATTCGTGAAGCTCCTTTAGATGATGGGTTCAAATACTGGCATATATGCGTAAAACGTCATTCTAAATTAAAGGTCTGTTTTCCCAACTTGATTGCGAGTGCAAAGAGATTCTTCTCTTCTGGGTATAAGAGTTGGTGGGATCAAACATACAGAAGCTTCTTGGAAGAGAAAATTATGACTTTGATTCTTCACAAGACAGATGAGGCATCCAAGAGTAAAAAGAAAAATATCAGTCCTCCCAAGAACAACACCCTTGAAGGCAAAAAGAAAGTTGAAGCAGTGAATCCTCTCAAGGACACCTCCAAAGGCAAGAAGAAAGTTGAAGAAGTGAATCTTTCCAAGGACAAGCGGAAGATGACTTTGTGTCTTCCAGACGATTCTACCAACAGTAATGGAGAACATCATTTTAAGAGACAAAAAAAAAACACGGGACATCTGCTGAAGATCATGCCGAGAGTAGTTGTCGTCATGTTAACACATCCATATCTGAGGTTTTTTTTTCTTAATCTTTTGTCTTTTTTTTATATATATCGTCCCATTTCCTTACTTGAATTATTTTCTTCCCTCTCTCTTTTTTTTAGTTGGAGAGAGAGATATTTGGAGATGATTTAGAAGACTTGCGGAATAACCATGAGACAGTGGATTTTGATAGGTTGCTTGAGCCTCAATCTGATGAACTGATCAAAGCCAATCCAGTTCCTCATCTTAAAGTTATTTCTGAATTCAATGTCAAAGCTCTTTTTTACAAGCATCGCAAGTCATACATTCAAAATTGCTGGAGTGAACTTCGTAACAAAGTATTGAGGACTCCACCTGAATTCATGTCATCCATTCAAGAAGATGTACTTGGTGGATTCTCACAAATGAAGGCTTTCTCTGGCAACTTTGACATGTTTTTTCTAGAGAAGAGTTTGGGCGAGGTTTTCACCACAGCTGCTGCTTATGATGAAGTGAGGTCGTCATCTTTTGAGTCTGAAGGGCTTTCTACCCAACGTCTTGAGGAGATTAAATGTTGCATTCGTAATGCCGAGACTAGAAGCAATGAAAAGATTGGTCAGATACAGTCCATTGAGAAAGAACTTGCTGATTTGGAAGAACGACATACAGACTTGTGCATATCTTTGAAAGAACATCAAATCTCTCATGATAATACTCAAAAGAAGATCAAAGGATTTGAAGAAGAACTTGCCAAGCTGAAGAATGTCTCTGAGAAACAGGCAATCGAGAAGGTAGAAAGTACAAAATCTCTTTTGGAGTCAGCCCAGAAAGCTTTGGAAGATCAAGATCCTTTTGCTTAGATCTTTATTTAGCTTGCTGTTTTTTTCTCTTTTTTTTTGAACATTTGGGCAATGCCAATAGTTAATATGAATTCTTTTGTGGTTTTATTAAATCAATGCATTGATTCTTTTCCACTTTGAGCCTTCAAATTCTTCAACTATGATCATTCCACTGAAATGACAAAACACAAATCGTGATTAAATTAGAAATATCTAAGCTGCCTATGTACCCTTTTTTTTAAAGGGATCAAGTCAAAATGTAGTTCAAATAATCGACTTGTATTTTGTTTTGGGGGAGTGTCGTGCACAGTTTGTACTCATGTGGGCCAGGAGTGAATATTCTTTAACCACTATAAACAAAGTGGGTGTTTTATACTTTAACCACATAGAACACATTTGGTGGGATAAATAACAATTTTAACCACATAAATTTAACTTTTGGTGGGAAAGTTAGCAGTTTAGCCATGTACACATTCTTTGGTGGTTACCGTACGTAGTTTATACTCATGCGGGCCAAGAGTTTTCTTCATATCTTCTTTCTTCAAGGATAGTAACGCTTCAAGAACTTCCCATTTATCGGGCCAATTCTTATGTTATCTTCAGAGATCAATTTGTAGGCGCCATTTGTGTAGACTTCTTTAACAACATATGGACCATCTCATCTTAACATAAATTTATTTCCGACACAATGAGTAGTGATAATTGGTCTTCTCACAGCAAGAACCAGATCTCCAACGTGGAAAGAACGTGATCGCACTTTTTTATTGAAAGCTTTTGAGAGCCGAGCTTGATAGTTCCAACCTTTGTTGTGTCTCCAATCGCTTTTCATCTAAAGCTTCCAATTCTTGAAGACGTAAGTGTTCATTTTCTTCTTCAGTTAATCCTTCTTGGATAGCAATTTTGAGAGATGGAATTTGTTGCTCAAGCGGGATGACGGCTTCCACTCCATACACAAGTGAATAGGGAGTTGCTTGTATGGGCGTTCTGTGAGTTGTTCTGTACGCCCATAATGCTTCACCAATTCGCTCATGCCAATCATGCTTTGATTTTGCAACCACCTTCTTTAACAAGTTGCACAACGTCTTGTTAAAAGCTTCAGCTAGTCCATTGGCAGCTGCATTATACATGGATGATTTTCTTTGCTTGAAGTTGAATTTGTCACAGAGTTATCTATCAATGCATTACTAAAGGGCTTCCCATTATCAGTGATGATGTATCGATGGACCCCATAGCGATAGATAATATTGGACTTGATGAAGTCGGCCACATTCTCCTTCTTCACTTCTTTTAAAGGCATTGCTTCAGCCCACTTTGAGAAATAATCTGTTGCGGCTAAGATGTATAAGTGCCCTCCAGAAGATTTTGTCATGGGCCCCACAACATCCATGCCCCAAGTATCAAAAGGCAAAGAAGCGACTGTTGGATGCAATGGCTCGGGTGGTTGATGGATAAGGTTTGCATGGAATTGACAAGGTTGGCATCTCTGTGCATAATCCAAGCAATCTTTCACCATGGTCGGCCAGTAGTAACCCATTCTTTTAATTCGGAAGTGCAGTTTTGGGCCGGATTGATGAGCACCACAAACACCAGAGTGTGCTTCTTCCATAGCTTTTGCGGCTTCTTCATCACTTAAACATCTTAGAAAGACACCATCAAAAGACCGTATATACAGTGTGCCTTGAAGTATATGAAGCGAGCATCACGACGACGAACATCAATTCTTCGACGTGGATCATCTGGTAACCTTTCATACTTTAAGTAAAGTCTTCTTGTTCAATTTCAAACACTTCCACGACATTATTCTCATCTTTTTTACAATCTTCATCTTCGAAGACAGGTGGTATAACCAATTTTTACAAACGGGTATGAGAACTTTGCCATCGGCCATGACTATTGTGGATGCAAGCTTAGACAATGCGTCTGCTTGTTTATTTTCCTTTCTTGGCACATGTTCACTTTCTACATTTACAAGCCATCCAATCATCCGCTGGGCATACTTGACATATGGTAGTAATTCGGGCTTTTTTACTTCATATTCCCCATTGATTTGATTGATCACCAACTTAGAGTCTCCATACACTTTCATATGCAACCTTTTTGTATCTACCACCATCTCCAATCTGAGGATAAGTGCTTGATACTCAGCTACATTATTGGAGCAATTCTTTGTCAAGGTAAAGGAATAAAGTAGTACTTCTCCCTCAGGTATTACAAACACAACTCTGGCACCGACTCCTTTTTTATGGGATGCACAATCAAAATATATAAGCCAAGGAGGAGAGATTTCAACTGCAAGTGCGTCTTCGTCTGGGAGATCGTCAGTGAGTTCCCATTCGGCAGGGATTGGATGGTCAGTCAGAAAATCTGCTAGAACTTGTCCTTTCACAGCTTTTTGAGGGACATATATGATCTCGAACTGTTGTAGTTGGAGATACCATCATGCAAGCCCGTCTGACAGAACAGGTCTCGACATTACATACTTCAAGGGGTTTGTTTTAGAGATGAGACGAACTGTATGAGCTTGGAAGTAATGCTTTAGTTTCTGAATGGAGAATATCAAAGCCAAACATAACTTCTCAATTAGAGAGTACTTCAACTCGTTTGGCGTCATCATTCTGCTGAGATAGTATAGTGCACTCTCTTTTCCATTCTCATTTTCTTGGGCAAGTAATGCCCCAATGGACCTTTCTTGAGCAGCAATGTATAAAATCAACGGGCGACCTGCCGCTGGTGCCACTAACACAGGAGATTTTATAAGATAGTCTTTAATGCTTTTAAAAGCATTACTGCACGACTCATCCCATTCGAATAGCACACTCTTTTTCATGATCCAGTTGAATGGTTGACACCAACCAGCTAGATTTGAGATAAACCTTCGAAGATATGCTAACTTTCCTTGTAGACTCTTTAACTCGTGAAGGTTACGAGGCTCAGACATCTTTATTATTGCATCGATCTTGGCTTGTTCAATTTCTATTCATTGGTGGCGAACAATAAATCCAAGGAATTTTCCAGACTTTACTCCAAATGCGCACTTCAGAGGATTCAGCTTTAGTTGATATTTTCTGAGTCGCTCAAAGATCATCTTTAAGTCTTCTAGATGGTCAATTCGCCGTTTTGACTTCACTACCACATCATCCACATAACATTCAATATTTTTGTGAAGTATATCATTAAAAATCTTCTGCATAGCCCTTTGATAAGTAGCACCAGCATTCTTCAATCCAAATGGCATGACTGCGTAGCAGTATATCCCTTTAGAGGTACGAAATGTCGTCAGCTCTTCATCTTCTGGAGACATCCGAATTTGGTTACAATCAGAAGATCCATCCATGAAAGACAGTGCTTTATGTCTAGTGGTAGCATCGATCATCAGTTCGGAGATCAGCAGTGGGAAGTCATCTTTTGGGCATGCTTCATTTAAATCTCTGAAATCAACACAAACTCAAATTTGCCCATTTTTCTTTCTCACATGGACGATGCTGGATATCCAAGTCGGATATTTAACCTCTCAAATGAACCCCACTTCAATGAGTTTGTTTACTTCAGCTTCAATGAGTGGGATTAGATCTGGATGAAATCGTCACTGAGCTTGCTTGACAGGTCGTATCTCCTTTTTTACTGCTAAATGATGAACGGCTATCTTTGGGTTCAACCCAGGCATTCCCTTATATGACCATGTGAATACATCTTTGAACTCTTTTAGCAATTCAATATATGAATATTCTTCATCGGCAGTCAAAAGTGCACTTAAGTAGGTGGGTCTTGGGTCATTTTCATCGCCCAAATTGATTTCTTTCAACTCATCGACAGTAGACTTGACACCTTCTTCAAACTGAGGAGGGGCTATCTCTGCATCTTCTTCTTCGACAGTCACTTCTTCACTTGAGGTAATGTGATGTGATGAGGCAACTTCTTCATTCATTTCTTTGGGACTTTTGAAATCTATGCATTTTCTTATTGTTCTGTCCCTTCGTCTCACCCAAACTATGTGTGCCACATTATTTGTCTTGATCACACCCCTTCTAACCAAGCGGGAAATGTCTCGCTGTAACTGGTCTTGAACATTACGAGGGATCGTGTTTTGAACACCACTGGTAGCATAGTAGGATGAGGCTACACTTTCTCTGTCGTCTTCATCTTTAATGTGTTGCGTAAGGATGACAGTCTTCATCTTAGCTTTCAATTCTCTTCCATACAACACAGTCAATGTAGTGCATCTCTTCATGCAGGAAGGGATTAAACTCTTTAACTTTTGAGTTACTCGAGGTTTATCGAATCCATTTGAACTTTCAACTTGTGTGATCTTCCCACCACATTTTCTACCAAGCCTCTTAAAGACAGACACCCTCAGAGTCTTACTAAGTCTCTTGAAAACAGATGTTCTTAGAGTTTTCTTTTTGTATTTGCCAACTGCATCTTCTGTTGACGAATATTCTCCTCCAAAGACATGGTTTATTTTAGCCCTTTTGATGGTGATACGAACAGGACTTTGTGGGACAAATCCCAAACCTGCCTTAGTGCTTGGGACTCGCATGGCCATTCTTTTTCAACATTTTTTGTGTGGCATTAAGTCCATAGTTTTGTTGATCTACAACTTTTAAATGGGACTCCATCACAGGGCTTTCTTGTGTACTATATCCAGCTTTAACAAGAAGTTTAAATGCTTTTGGGCCAAAATATTGAGTGGCATCCCCGTTCACACTTTCTCCATGTTCAGTAGCACCGCCTTGTGTTGGTTGAATGAACCCTTTGAGTGGTGGTGTGATTGGCTTCTTTGCATCAATTTTGGTTAGAGGTAAAGTGAGTCCTTCCAGTGATTCTGTTCCAGATGCTTCTTTCTTGATCTTTTGGCCACTTCCAAGTTCTTTTTGATGAACTTCTGCCCATTTTGTTGTCTTTGTGTTAGGTGGGTAGTATTTCGAATCGGCAAAGTATGATTCAGCTTCTGTGAAGGGTTTGTGGTCGCCAATTACCATTTTTACAACTCCATCCCGATAATACTTGAAGCATTGATGTCATGTTGAGAGGACAACTCCATTCTCATGTAACCATGGTCGTCCAAGAAGCATGTTATATGAAGTCTTGGCGTCAATCACGTGAAACATTGTGGTTGATTTCATATCATCCATTAGCAAATCCAACCTTATGGCACCAAGAGCTCTTTCTCCTTCATGGTTGAATCCTTGAATCATCAACCGACTACCTGAAAGATCTTCCGTAGGAATTTCTAATTCTTTCAATGTTCTTAAAGGCAAGATATTCACCGCAGATCCTCCATCAATAAGTATTCTATTGTCTCGTTTTTCACATGCATAGCCACTCATGAATAAAGGCCTATTGTGAGGATCAGACCCAAGCTGTAAATCTTCATCGGTGAATGTTATTGCAGATATACAATCATTATCAGCCACATGAGTCTCTTTTTCAACTCATTTATCGTCTTTTTCATCATTCACCACATTACTAAACTCAGTGATGATAATATTCACAGTGGCATCATCTTCTTCAAGAGATATTTTCCCTTAACGAGCCAGTTGCATGATCTTGTCTTTCAATATGAAGCAGTCATGAATGGCATGCCCAACCAATCGATGGTATTTGCAGTATTTAGGGTCATCAGTTCTCCCTACTTCGTTGGGACGCTTCATTTCTGGCAATTCAATAAGTCCTTCTTTGAGCAGGTCAATAAAAATCCCCGAGACATCCGGATCCAGAAAAGGATATTGTTTTTGTTGCATCTCTTTCAAGGTCATCCTCTTTTCTGGCTGAATATTCTGCCTTGCATCATTTTCAACATCCTTTCTGATGAACTTGACATGTGTTGCTTTCGTTACCATAGACTCTTTCTTTGGTGCTTTGTCGAAGGACTTGGCACTTATCTTGAAATCTTACCTTTCTTTAAACTTGCGAGGTTCTTGCATTGGTGGTCCATCAATTCCGCTTGCCGCCATACTTAGCTCTATATCATGAGCTCTGGTAGCTAGTTCTTCAAAAGTTCTTGGTTGAATTCCTCGCAGGATGTATTGAAGACCCCAATGCATTCCTTGAATGCACATTTCTATGGCAGATGCTTCAGATAAACGATCTTTGCAGTTGAGATAAATATTTCTCCATCGATTGATATAGTCAATCACGAGCTCTTCTTTCCATTGACGAGAACCTGTGAGTTCCACCATACTGACCGTTCTTTTGGTACTGTAAAAGCGATTGAGAAACTCATGCTCGAGCTACTCCCAATTGTCAATTGAGTTAGGCTCCAAGTTTGTATACCAGTCGAATGCATTTCCTTTCAGAGAGCGAACAAACTGCTTGACCAAATAATCTCCATAGGTTCCAGCATTATTACACGTTTCAACAAAATGGGCTACATGATGTCTTGGATTGTCCTTTCCATCGAACTGCTGAAACTTTGGAGGTTGATAGCCTACAGGCATCTTCAAATTGTCAATTCTTCGAGTGTATGACTTAGAGTAAACTGCCATTGACTTGGAACTTTCACTAAACCTATCTTTTATGGTTCCTTTAATGAAATCCTTAAGTTGGTTGATTGGAATAGAACCATCAACTGAAACATTCAACTCTTTAGCAGATGATTTTGCATCATCATTCATTTCCGGCTTCTCAGGTGTTTCATCGCCATCATTTTCACCATTTTCTTCAAGATTCGCAACTCCTTTCCTTTTCAAGAGCCTCACAATTTGGTCGTCTTGCCTTTTTATATGTGTATACATTTCCTCCATTAACTTTGTCAAATTTACAATTTGTTCATCGGTAGTCGATCCGTCTGCCATCATGACGGACTCTTCGAGTGGGTAACTTGCTGATGAGTGAGTGTGCAATGGTGAAGCACCAGTCTCCGCTTCATCACTTTTCTTGTTCTTACCAGCAAGTTGTAGTTCCTTTTCTGCAAGATTAATTGACTAAGAAGTCTCTCTTGCTTGTTTGGCCATTCTCCGTGTAATGACACCGACACTCTTTAAAGAGCTATCTAGAGCAGCCGTGGATGAAATTTTTGTTTTCATCACACTTTTTTCAGTAGTTGAGGTTTTTGAAGTAAGTGCAGTTGAAGATTTTATTTTCATTGCACTACTCTGAGCAGACATTGTTCACGAATTTGGTAGAGTGAAAAGATGAGAAGTAGAGATTGTTCCACTGGGCGTGCCAAAATTTGTAACACAAATTTTTGTATTTAATTTAATAAAACACAAAACAGTGTACAAATAAATTGATTTCGGATCAAATTTGTATTTTTGGATCCAATCTCTATTTCTCCTCTGATTAATCACTCCAGGAACGATCTTCAAATGGTCTTCGAAGTTTTTGAGGAATATTTATCTCCTCGATCTTCCTTGACTTGGTATTTGGTCTTTGAAAACGTTAATTCGGAGGGACGACGCCTTATTTCCGGATCAAACGTTGATTTTGGGTTGAACTTGACGAAGAATGCTTTTAACTACCTTGCTTGTGGATCAAACGCCGTCTTCGTGATGACTTTGATGAAGAACGCCTTGAATATCTTAGAGAATTTCACTTATGGAAGTTCTCAAATTCTTGAACTCTTCAAATGACTTCTGGTGTTTTTCATTCTCCATATGACATCTATTTATAGGTGTAAGGAGAGAAAAATTTGGAGAATTAGGGCTGAGGTGGCGCGATATGATTGGCTCCTCAATATTTTGGACTTATATTTATCAAATCCTTGATTTCTGCACAGATTTGACACGTGTCGATTCTTGATTGGTCGAGATTATCCGCATACTTAAATATCAATATTTATTTATTTAATTTAGGAATTAATTCATGTAAATCCCTAAAATATAAATAAATGATATACTTTGATATTTAATTATTTACATGGCATAATTTAATTTAGCCATTAAAATTTATCCACCTACAATAACAATGCATCAAATTATGTAGTTATATGCTTTAATTTATTAAAAATCAAGCAATAAAACACACAATAACAAGCAACATAGGAACAAAAATAAATTAATGATTTTTTGTAAATTTCCTTGAGATGTCTAGATAAATTTGTTTATTTGCATGTTATCAACAAAACAAATTGTTGGCAATGAACAAAAAAACACATGATATTATTCCACTATCACAGACATATATGTACCTCCATATCTTTGGAATGGGGCACACTCTTGTAGGACGGTCTAAAGGGTCGCTTCCGTTAGACGGATCCTAACCCGATCCGGATCTTTTTTTTCTTTTTTTTTTTCGCAGCCCCACCCACAGCACCACCACCCCACCCCACACCCACTCCCACTCTCTAAACACATATGCAAGCTAAGTTGTACCTTTTTTTTTGGCAGCCCCATTCCACCCCACCCCCACCCCCACTCCCCTATCTCTAACACGCAAGGTTTGGATAAAAAAAAAATTGGCAGCACATCTATACACTTTTTTTTCTTTTTTTTGACAGGTTTTTTTTTTCGGCTCCAATTTACGCTTCACTACGAAGAGTTAGAAGTTGTTTTTTTTTTGTAATAATTTTATTAATGATACTTCACATCAATGTTAATGATACTTCACAACATAAAAATTATATTTTCATTAAAATGAAAATTACCGATGAAATTATTAAATTAACAACAGAAAAGTATCATTAATTATGAATTAAGTATCACTCATAATAAAAAAAAATGAAGCATCACTAATATAATGAGTAGTTACTACTCACTATTATGTTCAATTTTTGAATTGCAACATTTTCTTTTATGTAGCTAATGATTCAATTTTTAAATTGCAATATGTTTGAACTGATACTTTTCTTTCTAATTAGTGATACTTTCTTCTGCAATTAGTGATACTTTTCTTCTAATTATTGATACTTTCTTCTGCAATTAGTGATACTTTTCTTTTTAATTAGTGATACTTTTCTTTCTAATTAGTGATACTTTCTTCTGTAATTAGTGATACTTTTCTTCTAATTAGTGATACTTTCTTCTACAATTAGTGATACTTTTCTTTCTAATTAGTGATACTTTCTTCTGCAATTAGTGATACTTTTCTTCTAATTAGTGATAATTTCTTCTGCAATTAGTGATACTTTTCTTCTAATTAGTGATACTTTATTCTGCAATTAGTGATACTTTCTTCTAATTAGTGATACTTTATTCTGCAATTAGTGATACTTTTCTTCTGATTAGTGATACTTTCTTCTGCAATTAGTGATACTTTTCTTTCTAATTAGTGATACTTTCTTCTGTAATTAGTGATACTTTCTTCTGCAATTAGTGATAATTAATAAATTATTCTCTCATAAATTATTTTGTGCATATTCAATTTGCATATCATGTCCAAGTTTATGGAACAAACGAGCAATTGGAGAAAATGTATTTCGTTGCACATAATTGACTCCTTTTAATGTAACTCGACGTCAGCCATACGTGAATAAATATTCAATTATCCATTGCATCCGATTTCATTTGATCACAATTTGCATAAGTTTCATGCTATCTTGGAGCAGTATTTTATTTCAAAATTGTTGCTAAATAAACATAAAATAATGCAGGCAGAGTCATGTAGATATATAAAGATATAGAACTAAAAATTAAGAGTATATCGAAAATTGGGCCGAGAAAGAAAGAAGAAAAAGAAAAAAGAAAAAAAAAGAAGTAAACAGCCCAGCAGCGAGAGAAAAAGGGAGAAGAAAGAAACAAAGAAGAAGAAGAAGAAGAAGAAGAAGAAGAAGAAAGGAAGGAAAATGGGCCCAGCCTAGCCGCCGAAATAGCAAAAAAAAATCATCATCACAGGCGCGTGAGCGGGTTTGGGGACGGGTTTGGGCGGATTTTGACCCGTCTAACGTAAGAGACCCGTTAGACGGTCTCATACAAGTTTTTGTCTTCTGAAATTTGTGGAGATTTATTCATTAAACCTCCACTAATTTCCAAAAAAAGATTAACAACCTCCACTAAACAATGCCTACTAATTTCATACATTTAAGTAGAAATGCAATTCATACAAAACAATTAAGCAAAGAACCCATGAATAAAATAGAGATGCAAAGCAATTGCAAATACTACAATTCGACGCATTGTTCTTGGTCTAGACGTCGAATGAATATTCTAGGGTTTCGTGATTTCCCTATTAATTGTAAGGGAGGAAATTGAAAATAACCAAATTTAGAATACCAAATTCTTTTCTAACCAAGGTTTCTGAGATCTTCTTTTCTAACCAAACACAAGATCAAATGACTATCATGCCCTCAAATGATTATCTTTATATTTATTCCTAGGATGCCACTTTTAGGATCAAACGGAAATAGTCCATTACGACCATATCAGACCCATCATGCTTCCGTAAATCAAATACATAATACTATAAACCAGACTCATACCTTTTTGACCGGAATACTACCGGGTATTTTCATCGGGATTTTACGGCCTCGCCAACCACACGATCGCAACCTATGGTTTCCAGCGACGAACTCCTTCAGCAATACACAGCGCAACCCACGTTCGTTTCCTACACGGGGTGTATAGCAATTTTCTAGTATATAGTATGTATATATATATGATGAACACAAGGGATGAGCAAAAGCCTAGATTTTATTTAGGAATAATAATACATTTATTATAAATAAGTAAATCTCCTTTAGGGAGGAGACAGACTTGTTTAGCTACTCATGGTAGCTAGAATCCTCACCACACTCATAAACTAAGAACACTCAAAATATTATAACTATTACAATTTTGGAGAAAGATAGGAAAAATGTTCGATGCCCTATGCTTCCTTCAGTTTCTCGTTTTATAGAAGGGGAATCCTTCTATTTCACCAACTCCATTATTTAGCTCTGCAATTCATGTGAGTGGCCCTTTCTGCCAACACTTCCTTTTGAATTAGTGATCGGGCCCGATTCCTTTTATCCTCAAGTGAAAGTGGTTGTGGGTGGAGGTACCCACAAATAATGGCACCATGTGCCTCTTGTGTTGGACCACTCAATCTTTGTCGTTTGGTGCTAGTGGCCTCTTCTTTTGGGTCACATGATCTGTGATCACATGTCTCCACCTTCCCTTATCGGGAAACTACTTTTTTGGTGGGGCTCTTGGCATCCTTACTTTCGGCATTGGATGCTTATCCTCCCCAGCTCGCTTTCGTTCCATCCTTAGACGGAACCCTTTTCCTAACTCTAGCTCCTTCTGGTTCTGGCAATCCGAGCATACTCGATTGTCCCATTGCCCAAAATGAGCCATGTTGCAGTACTTGCGATGGGTTTCTTTGCCCATAGCAAGCTTGTTCTCCCATATCAAGGACCTTTTCTTCTCGAACAGATCCTCAGCAAATCTCGTTGTTTCCCTGTCATGGTATTTAACAGGAATGACCCATTCGCAGAATTGTGGAAAAACTTGAATGGGAACCTGACTTTGTCCATCTCAGTGAGACAGACCCATAATCCCCATGCTCGTCTAGTCGATATTTGATATTCTGTAATGGAGGCGATTAGTGGGATTTCTTCAGATGAGGTTCTGATATCACCCCATTTTTTGGAATCTGGCCTTTGAAGCCTTATGTAGTGAAAGGCCTCATGATTCCCTTTTTCTGTTGGTTCCGGAGCAGCACTGATGAAGTATAGCTCAAGAACATCTCCTCGGCTAAGAAAATCATTGTTAGCCCAGGACTCTTGCACAGCTTCCTGTATCCACTTTGGTAGACACTTGATTTCTGGGAAGCCTGGTGACATGGTCTGAATTGAAGCTAATGCCCCCAAAATCATACCATTGCTTGACTTCGTGTGGATTGGTTCATGGTAACATCCACACCCTTGGGTACTTTCCAGAGATATCAACCTTTGTTTTAGACGAATTGATTCCCTATCTAGTATAGAGCTTCTCCCAGTTAGCTTGATAAACCTGCCAAGATGAAGCTTCAGACTTGTTAGTATTAATCTTAGAGGTACCCGTCATGGGTCTAAGATTAATCTCTCCCTCTTTAACCCCAGAGGTGCTGGGTTGACTTGATGGTTCAGAGTGTGATCCCTGACCCTCAATTTTCTCTTGGGCCTGTGTTTCTTTAGAAATCACTGGCTTAGAGCTCGTGTTAGGGATATTTGAATCCCCTGCTTCCGTTTTACAGGTCGGTACTGCTAACTCTCTTTTCATCAATGGCAAGTTGATGGCCCGGAGGAGGGGTTCATGCATAGCTGACCAGAGTTGCCCCTGAGTCTTTACACATGCTCGTATTCTCTCGTTGACCTTGTTCTGGTCTGCTTGTTGCATTCTTCCTGCTTGTTCAGCATGAAGAACCAGCTCGTTCCATTCACGCTGAAGCAACTCCATGTTTTCAGTGAAGTGCCTCTGCGCAATCATGATGGCATCGACCTCAATCGCTTCCATCTCTTGTTAGGAAATCTGCAAGAATATTTTCATGAGATTTTATCACAATAATGTCAAATAAATAATATTGACATTTAGCTTGTCATCTTATTAGTCTAGCTTTCTCAAGTTTAGATTCAATTTTATTTTTCAAGAAAGCTTTAACTTGTGTGTTATCAACTTTTAGAGTAAACTTCTTTGCTAAGAGAAACAGAGGCCATTTTTTAAATGCCTTTCGAACTGCAAAGAACTCCTTTTCATTGATATGCCATCGAATGGCCTCGCTATTCGAAAAGAGACCACTGCAATATCTACAGGGCTCCTCTCCGTTGGGTGTGATCTTTGTAAGCACGGTTGCCCACCAATGATCACTTGCATCTGTATAGAGGATCAATTCATCCTCATCTTGTGGTATAGCCAGTTTTGGGAGATTTTCGCATATCTTCTTTATCTTCCTGATTCCTTGTTGATGTTCGTTTGTCCATACAAATGGGGTATCCTTCTTTAGAAGATTACTGAACACCTTCCTGTGTTTTGCAAGATTTTTTATAAAGATTCCTGCAAAATTGACAACTCCCAGAAAACTCTGCAGTTGCTTCTTTTCTTTAAGGACATCATGGAACTTCTGCACCTTTTCTACAATATGATTTTGCAGAATGATTCCTGATTCATCCACCTCGATTCCCAGAAATTCCATCTTCCGGATAGCTATTACTGCCTTCTTTTCTGACAGCACAAGGCCCTCTTTATGACAAACATCTGCAAAGATCTCCAGATGTTTGAGATGTTCTTCTATACTCTTTGATGCGATTAGAATGTCATCAATATAGACAAACATAAAAGAGAAATAATCTTTAAAAAGATTATCCATCTTCTTCTGAAATATTTGGGGTGCGTTGGCTAACCCCATCGGCATTGCATTCCAAACATAATGCTCTTGTGGTATTGAAAAGGCCGTAAACCTTTTGCTTTCTTCTTTCATGCGAATCTGGTAGAAACCTGACTTGCAATCAAACTTAGAGAATATCCTAGCATTCCGTATGCAGTTAATAAGATGTTCTCTACTTAGGATAAAATATCCATCAAACTCAAGAATGTCATTAATCCCTTTGTAATTAATGACTAGCCTTGGTTTACCTCTTTTAATCTCACCATGATTCCTTACTAAGAATCCGGGGCTGCTGTATGGCGAATTCCCCGGTTCAATCAGCTTGAGATCAAGGTGTTCTTTGATGATTGCTCGTATATCCTTTTGATCTTTGATGTTCATCAGGATAGGCTTGTATCTAACGAACTCAAACTCTTTTTCAGCCTTAACCTTCAAGGTTGCTTTGAGTTGGTTCTTTCCCCACCAAGCCAGTGGATTTTCATTATAGTTTCTAGCTATTTTCCGCTTGACATCTTCGAGGGATATCTTTGCTTCTTCCTTAATATCTTGTTGTGATATTAAAGAAGCCTTGAGGATTTGGATCTCCTATTCTTCAAGATCCTTTTCCCTACGAAAACTCAGAACTACTTCTCCGAATTTTCTTTTGTCCTGCATTTTTGGGTGTCGAAGATGTCCTTCATCACCACGCTTGCTGTGAAATTGTAGTGGCATTTGTCGATTGAATGCCCCTTTTAGCCGCTGGACAATGATCTTATGATCACAGATCATCGTAAAGATCAGTCTCCGGTTGGTATTATCCTGCGTATACTTTCTGAACATTTGTAGGAAATTGTTTCCTAACAAGATGTCTGCCCCTGTATCATGAAAATAGATTGGTGGAGTTTTCACCTTATACCATGGTGTATCTCCTGCTCCTCCAATCAAGATTTCCGACTGCTTCACTCCCTTAGATAGGAGCAAGACTCTTTTTGAGAAATCTCTTCCTGCAATTGGATTTAAATCTTCTTCCAATTCTTCTGGGAAGATTCCTCTTTTTGCAGTACAAATTCCTGCTTCTGAGTCGATATAGGCTGCAAAGTATTCAGCTTTATATTTCTCGTATAACATCCCTACTAAGATGTATATGGAGAATGGGCTGGTCATATAATCACCAGTTGTTTTCCATTAAAGGTGATCATCATCCCATCTTCCTTCAGCTCCCATGGCTTGAACCTTTCTAAGAAGTCAAGTCCTAAGATTAGGACTCCCGATTCTCTTCCAGATCTTCCTCGTACTTCCATTGTCATAGCCTCTATATCGAGAGTTCCCTTATAGTGGCCGACTTTTGGTTGCTGTAAACAGTACAGGACATCGCAAGGAAAATTATTTTCCCATCTTGTACTGTTGAATCTTGTGTCGATCTCTCTCCAACCTTCTGGGCATTTAATTTTTATTTTAACTTGCCTTGGTCGCCTGAGATCTCCTTGGAAGCTTCCTCTTGAGGACTGAGTCCATGGCTCTGTCATAATCCTATCTCCTTGGAATGACAGTATTTTGCCTTCCAACTTGAGACTCTCATTGTATTTCAACAATGGTTTGTCTCCTACTCGAATATTTATCTCTCTTGGTAGCGGCATTTCTGATCTGTCTGGGTGGATTGTCTGTGCCACCTTTGAGAATACATCCGGTATCTCGATGAACTGCTTTTCCAGAAATAAATCTGTGTGGTGTGAATTAGAAAGTGCATAAGACACCTGATATGTTAAAGAAAACGGTTAATTTCTCTCGTAGCTGATATCCTTTCTTTTAAAGTCTTGGTACAGCGTTAGGGCTCGACTGAAATCTCTATCTTTCAGATTATAGGATATTTTTGGATATATTACCCCTATAATCTGCTTGGCACAGATATTTCCCGATATTATTCCTAACAAGGAATCTCTGTGATTTCTGATACGCTTATCGCATATTGCAATATCAATGGGCGTATCAACACCTGCGGGTAGTGTGGATTTGAGCACTATCTAGACAGCCCCGATGTGGATCCAGGATATGATATCTTTTATCTCTGGCCTCATCCTTCCCAGCTCTTCTTGAACTTCACTGTATGGAATCAGTTGTAACTCAACTTGATTCTCTGTAAGCTCTATAGGAAGCGACATATCTCTTCTGGTAATCTTATAGATTACATTGTGCTTCCTGCTTTTCAGACTAAAATTGCGGAGCAATTGATCAATCTGTCCGGCTGAAAAGCCTTGATATCTTTGGATATTAAGGCTCTTGTTCATGATTTTGTCATTCATGCTTTGTGAGATAGTGGTTTGACTGGAATATCCAGTTTTGTCCACTTGCTCTTGATGGAAAACCTCAGCTCCAGTCTGATTCAGAGTCTGATCTCCCATCAATACTTTCGTTGCTAAATACTTCTTCTTCTTCTTCGTATATACTCTCATCTGAGGGTATATCCTCGAATTGGTAGACTTGTACCAAGTCTTGGTAGTAAACTGCTTCCTCGATGTCTGGTGCACCTTCGAAGCTTTTGACTCCTCTTTTTTCCGGACAATCTATCGAAATATGTCCTCTTACACCGCAAGTCCAGCAGTTGTAATCTTTAAAACTTTCATTTGCCCTCGTATGGGCTCTTCTGAAAATTTTCCTCGCGGGAGTTCGACTTGATGAACTTTGTGATGTCCTGTCTTTGGAAGGACCCCTTCTTTGTCCAGATTTTTAAAATCTGGCCTTTTGCCTGGTCCATCTACTCCTCGGTTTCTAGCTCTTTTTTCTTGAGAATTCTTCTTTGGCATAAGGATGAACTCGGTGTTTCTTGTTCTTCCGTGGCCTTTGAGATTCTCCTCCAATGATGGTCGGCAGATCATTGGCTGTGCAGTCAAGAGAGAAATATTTATTCATCATCTTTAATCTCTTGTAATTCTTTTGTAGAATGGTCTGTCCGCACCATTCAGCTAGCTTTTGTTTGACAAAAGACATTCTCCTCCCAACATTGTCAGGATCTCCTGAAATGTATTCTTTAATGAACATTTCTTTCCAGGGACTCGGGAACTTCGTGAAGAAAATTTCTACACAGACCCTTTCATCCACATCTGAATTCCATTGGTAGATGTGGTATAACTTGAAGAATTGGTCAATTGACTCTTTCTACATGTTGTTCAGTCTCAGGCTTAAAATAACCTGAGAATAATTCTTCCTTTTTTCGGAATCTACACTTCCGAAATTGTCTGCTCCCAAAAAGGTGAGCTTAAACCAGAAAGCCATTCTATCCACGATCTCCGTGTATGAGGCTGGCTCCAAGGTTTCTTCTTTGACTGCTGGTGCAACTCTTGACCATAACGTTTTGGCTACACCCAACAAACTCATCTCTAGCAGCTTGATGAATCCCTCCTTCTCTAGATCCAATGTTCATGCTGCTATTCTCATCGATGAAGACCAATCATCAATAATCATATCGATGTCCTTGAAGTCAATATCGTCGATATTGAGCATGAGTCCATACGGATGTATGGGATCAAGGCTTGTTTTCCCAAGAGGCGTATCTCGGAACTTAGGGATCTGTTTCCTCACCCTTGTTCCCGTAAGTAGAGACGCCCAAAAATAACCGGACCGGCGGTTTGTAACCGCCGGTTACACGGTTTTCCCCGGCTCCGGTTTGTACGGACGGTTACGGTTTGTAAACCGTAACCGTCAACCGTCAAATGAAGGTTCGGTTACGGTTTGGGGGCGGTTTTGCACAAACCGCCGGTTAGAAACCGGCGGTTTGGCGGTTTAACCGCCGGTTTGGGTTTTTTTTTTTTATCCTCTCTATACTCCATTCATGTATTGTAATGATAAATTTGACTTTCATATATGATTGATTATTCTATTTTTCATTTATTTTGTCTCTGTAGTAAAAGTTAATAATTTTGGTAATACTAAATTTTAATATACATATGCAAATGATCGATTACCTGTCTCGGGTAACTGCAAAAATATTCACTAACTCTTATAATTAATTTATCGTGTTTAGTTTTGGTAATAATAAATTCAATTGTCATTTAGAAAAAAAAAACTATATACCTTCCATTGACACATGTAGCATTTGATAAATTATTTCTAAATAAATAAAAAAGTAATCCAGTGAGACGGGTGTTTTCTTCGATCGTACTGTTTTATGATTTAATTTAATTTCATGATTGTTTATTAGGGTTCAAATCACCCAATTAGTGTTTATAATTATTTTTCAGTATTTAGATTTTAATTTTTATTAATAATTCATTATTATGGTTGGTTATTTTAAATTAAATTTTATAATTCATTTTTGTTAATAAATGTTGACAATGATTATTTATGTTATAATTAATTTATATTTTATAATGAATATATTAAAATCATGATAATAAATTATAATTTAATGTTAAATTGTAATTTGTTAATCTGTAATTTCATAGTTTGATTTAAAATTTGTAATTTTATAATGTCGTATTATTTATCAAATTAACTTGTATTCTTAATATTCTTGTAAGTTGTAAATTGTATGTTATAAGTTGTAAATTGTAAGATATAAATTGTTAAATGTTAATTCTAATTTGTAAATTGTAAATTGTAATTTAGTGTTAAATTGTAACTTGTAAATTTATAAATTGTAATTTCATATTTTCATAGTTTGATTAATTTATAATTTTGTAATGTCATATTATTTATCAAATTAAATTGTATTATCATTTCTCAATATTCTTGTAAGTTGTAACTTGTAATTTGTAAATTGTAAGATATAAATTATAAAGTTATATAATAATATCAAAATTTAAATAAACTTGTGTTTTGTCATGCCTCTTAGTTTTTAACTTATAAATTTATAATTTTGTTGATTTAATTTGTCCAATCGTCCGTTTAAAAAAAAAAAAACCGGAAACCGGCGGTTAACCGGATAACCGTCGGTAACCGGCCAAAACCGGCGGTTCCGGTTGACAAACCGAAACCGTCAACCGTCTAGGCACGGTGCGGTTCCGGTTCCGGCATTCCGAAACTGCCTAACCGGCGGTTTCTAACCGGAACCGTGGGCATCTCTACCCATAAGATTGTTCATATTGGGCATCTCCCTCCTGTGTTGATCTCCAACATGAAAGTCCTCGCGGGCTCTCATGAGAACATCTTGTGCTGGGCCTCCTTCATGTTGCTGTTGGGCTGGTGGCACCTGCGGCACCTGTTGTTCCGGGGGTACCTGATGGTATCCACGGGGAATTAAAGCCCCATCTCCGGTATTCATCTTCAGATCCACCATCTTCATATTGGCAAATGACTCTGCCAATTCTTGTAGATCTTCCAATCATATCCTTTCGAGGGACGTCATTCTTTGATTTGTCTTAACAATTGGCAAATCCTTTCGTTCTTCGATTTCTTGGGTTCTTCTTTGGCCTTTGGTGTGAAATTCACTTTGCCAAAGTTGATGGGTTTCCTTCTACTAGAACATGTCTGATTTAATTCTAGTGTCTGGATCTTCTTTTGAAGTTCTAACAAGATGGTTAGAATTTCATCTTGTTTTATAGAAATTCGCCTTACTTCTTATGGTACTCCATACGTGTGATTTCCGTAATTTTGTACCGTCTTCTGGATCTCTCGTAAATCCTCCGAGATTTTAGATGTGTCTGCCACGATCTCTTTAAATCTGGGAGTTATCTCATAGCTTCTTTGTTCCATCAACCGTGGTTTTGGTATGCCCTTTGTTGATGGTTCATTAAGTCGCATTGTAGCAGATTATTCACCATTAACAAGTTCATTTGAGCTTGTCTTTGGGAAATACACTGCTCTATTTCCTCCAGACTTGACTCCGATAGGAATTTCTCTTCGTATTGGGCTTTCCAGTAGGATAGCCTCCCCGGGTGACTTTCCTCCAGTTCCTTCAGAATTTGAGGTACCTTCTGAAATAAAAACATCTCGAACAATTGTTCGGATCCATATTTTCTGGGTGTCTCCTCCGTTAGGATATTACTTTTAATAATAAATAAATTATTATTCCTAAATAAAATTACCTAGGCTCTGATACCATTTTCATACACAAGTGGCAAACTTAGGATAAATCAAAGAAATAACAAATAAAGACAAATAGGACACTTTTACAAATACCCTATTAAATTCAGAATCAATCAAGGCAAATAGGACACTTTCACAAGTGCCTTATTAGCTTCAAAGTCAACCAAGGACATAATGTCATAAAAATTTATTTTGGTTAGAAAAGAATATTCCATAATATTTTGTTAGAAAAGAATTTTGTAAGTTAAAATTGGCTATAAACATACATTCACACTAATTGTAATTTGCAATATGGACAATCGACCGATTTATGTAATCAAACATGAGATAGTATCTTGTTATATTTCTCCATATAAAGATCACTCAATTATATCAATATCCTTCTATTGACAATATATCAATAAATATTACCATAAATTTTTAAATTTCACTAATTAAATCTACACCATCCCATCCATAGACAGAAAATGAAGGGGTATGATATATATATATATATATATATATATATATATATATATATTATGTGAGAAAAGGCTAAAATATTAGTTGAATGATGTAAACTGTAAAGTGCCAACATTTTGATTTTAGAGTTGACTGCAAAAAAAAAGTACAATTTGAATTTGACATGTAAGTCGTCAATGGCACTAATTTGATGGCTTCTCAAAAACCAGTTTGAGACTTAAAAACAGCAGTTCCGAATTATTCATCAAAAAGTTAACATGGAAATAAACGGAAGTGGGTTTATGGGAGGTAATTCTCCCCAAAATCCAGATTTTAGTGATGGCGATAGGCCCTCCGTTTCCAGCTGTGAATTTTTATTGGGTCGAATTGGAGAGGTCGTTCTTACGCTTACTTCAGATGAGTTGTCATGGAAATTGGTTGATTCTCTGAATAAGGTCAGTAATTTCTGTTTTTAATCGTAATTCGGCTAAAAAAATGTAATCCATCCTTTATCTTGCATGAATTTTGGAGCTTCTGGTAACTTTCAGTGAAAAACCCTCTGCAATTGTTGTGATTATATTTTGTGTCATTATAATTAATCGTAATTCTGATCTGATTGAAGCTTTGAGGTGGTTCTTTGATTGGGAATGTGCAGTCTTGAGTCTTCGATCATGTCTATTTTAATGTTTGCCTATTATAAGTTTTGTTTATTTAGGATGCAATGCTACTTTTCAACTTTTATTGTATGTTTACATCAATCGGCTTGTTGCTCCTTATTACTGCAAAAATCATTTTAAGTTACAAATTTGTTTTATAGGTTAGCCTGCCATCATGGAGTTTTCTCTTTCTGCTTGCTGCACGAAGCAGTTGAACTTTCTAAATCGTATTAGAAAAGGACAAGGATTTGATTTTATAGAGAACATGCTATTTACAATTAGTTTCATTCTTTCTTATGTGGTTAATTGTGAGTTGATTAAGGAACTTGTGGTACTTAAGATCAGAGCTTTTGGTTCAGTTGCATTTTACCTTTAATAGTTTGCATCAAGTGATGCATGTAGTCAACAAATTGCTTTAGTGTTGATAATTTTATATTCTCTTTCTTTTTTTTTCTTTTTGGTGTAGAAGACTTATGAAATTAAAATGCATTAAGAGAGGCATGCCTTTTGGTGGCTCAGGGTATGTTTACTACAAACGGTGTAGCTCCATGGTAGCAGAATAAGTTGATCTCATGAGAAAAGCAAAAGTATGCACTTGATATAAGGACAAGAAAGAGATAAATGGACTGATTGGCAAATTTCAAATTCTTCGATGGAGGTGCTTTATGATTTGAAAACTGGATTCCAAAATATAGTCTGTATAGTCCTCCCAAACTTTTTCCTATTTGTTTTGCTCTTTTTATGCTGTGAATTTTCCTATGTGGAAGTCAGGCTATGTGAACTGCACGGTAATTTTATGTTGCATTTTCCATTTATTTAAAACACATTTTCAAACTTGGTTTTGTGAAAATCAGCCTAAGATGTTTTATTTCTATTACAACAGGAAGAGGATAAGTTGTCTTGTCTGGGATTCAAACTTGTTTCGAATACAGATACGGAGGTTAACATTGCTGATGTTTATGCTGTTAAATTCATTGGTTGGGGTTTGGTTCATGAATCTGCCCCTGCCAGCTTGAAAAGATCTCTTTTAGATTGCTCTTCTGAGGTGATACATGTTATCTAGCGTATGCTACTAAGCTTGTGACCTTTCTTTTCTTTTCTTTTCTTTTCTTTTCATTAAAGTTTTTACCCTCATTGCATATTTTTGTTTTGTTTTCTCTTCACTTCAACAGATGTACAGGTTTACTCTCCATGTTGTCCACAAATCAAAGACCCAACCATCTCTTTGGACCCCATCAGTTTACACCTTTGGTCATAAGAATTTGGATATTTGTATGTCTTGGGTAAACCAGATTAATTCTTGTATGTATGTGGAAGCTAAGCGACCTAAGAGTCTTTTGGTATGTTACAATTATATTTTAGCCAATTTAAAAAAATGTCTGGTTTATTCTTTCTTTAACATAGTTGATTTTGTTCAAAACTCCAAATGGTAAATCTAGAAGAACAATGTATTCTATTCTTTTCTTTTTAGACTTAACTCTTTAGATGATTAGGTTTTTATCCATCCAAGGAGTGGGAAAGGACATGGATGCAGAATATGGGAAACAGTGGCTCCCTTATTTTCCCAGGCCCAAGTTAAAACTAAGGTAAAATTACACTTTAGTGATTTTTTCATTATTCAAAAGAATGAGCAAGCTGTAGAGTTCATACTTAGATGCTTTTGCTCATGGTTGTTTTAGTGCATAACTGGTATGGGTATACATCTGTATTTGAGAAAGTTTTTTTGTACATGTCGGCGTGTTATCTGTGAGAAAAAATTCTGATTTATAGAATTATAGCTCTATTTTTCTTCTTTTTTTTTCATTTGAAATGCTTTTTTCTATATGGGTACTTGAATGTTTATTACTGTCTAGATTATAGCAATGGTAAGTTGTTCTGTATCCAACCTAAATTTTGTTTCTAAAATTAAAACTATAAAAAGAAATTGGGTACTGTTTAAGTTTATTGAGCCTGGTTTTGATTTACAATTATTATCTCGGACTTTATTAAAGGTTTTGATCTCATCAATTATATATTCTATTTTTTCTTCAGGTAATAGTGACAGAGAGGGCTGGACATGCAAAAGATATGATGTCCTCAATTACAAATAGGGAGCTTAGTTTGTATGATGGTGTTGTAGCTGTTGTAAGTAGTTGTTCCCTTCTGCTTCCATGTTTCTATTTTTCTATATTTATGGACATGGGTAGTTTTGTCAGGAAAACATTAATATATGTAAGTAGAGTTACATATATGTTTCATGCTTAGTTACTGTTTCCTGCATCCAAACAAGACTGTCTTGTACTATAATTGATTAGTCATTTTCACTAATTTATTTTGTAGTATAAAAAAAATTGCCTAATTTATTTCAATAAGCATTTAATATATTGAAATTACAGCAGAAATGAAAGCAGCGTGAAACCAAATTCTTCATAAAAACTTGTAATGAGTCATAAAACATGATAATTTAGACCTTGTCTTTTAGCATTTGAAAATCAATTGGGAACAGAAGGAGAATTTCGTACCATTTCAGAGTGCTCTCTGGTCATTTAATTATCTTTGATCTTAGTAACTGTACTATTTACCTATAATGATGCTTGTTTCAAGTTGGGTAGATGTTTAAAGAGATAGACAATGAAAAACACATTTTTTACCTTTTCTGGCCCAAGTCTATTTCTGAAGAATCACCATGTATTAGACAGTATCTGTGACAGGGATGATTTAAACTTTGCAATAAGGACTTGTTTGTTGGACTACAATAGCTCATGAGCTTCAAACATGCTTTATCCAAGATTTTGTATCAATGTTGCAAGACATAGCAGATAGATAAAATAAGTCGGAACATATATCCAATTTGAGAAATGTCAATGAAAGAAAACCATCCTTTCCGTACTTGAACTTAACTTTTGTCTCTAAGATTTCTGCTGAATGGCGGCAGTGTTTTATTGCTTTGTGATGGTGATAAAATACATTGCTTACCATCCCCAATTTCATTTCGTTCCTTTTTATGAAGTTTCCATTCCTAGTTGAATAAGGAAGGGTCTCTTTCTAATCAAAGCTGCACCTTATCATGACTCCACATGCCAGGGATTTACTAACCACCAGCATTTCTTTCTTCTATTCTTCTTATCTTTTTTCCCCTATTTTCTGCCTTGACTTCATCATTTTATGTGAAACTTGGATTTTCCTCATCAGTTATCTTATCTTTTTCCCCCGATTTTCTGCCTTGACTTCATCATTTTACCTGAAACTTGGATTTTCCTCATCAGTTACTAATTGGTGAGGGTTATCTTTTCGAAATTGCATAGTGCAAGGGATCAATAGGCCAGAACTAACTTGAGTTTTGCACTATGATATTCCATATGCATACTGTTACTGTGACTTTTTATTTCATATTGTTAGATTAATTTATTAGTTTTATTCTTTCTCATATACTGCTTATTTCATTGGTACTAGGGTGGTGATGGATTTTTCAATGAAATTCTAAATGGCTTTCTCTTGTCAAGGCACAAAGCTCCATATCCGCCAGCTCCTTCAGATATAATGCACCCTTCTGAGACTGAGTGCAATGTTTCAATTTGTAATGCTAACAGAACGATTGTGGAGCACTGTGATCATAATGAAGATGGGTTTCCTCTTCTAAGTGGCTCTGATCATGTTGGACTTGAATCCCCTAATTGTGGTATGTTATCATATTCACTGTGTAGTAACTTTTTCCAAAATACTCTTGTTATGAATGTACCTTGGATTTTGGGACCTGGAAAAGTTCTGGTAACAACCATTAAAGTATACTAGTAAGTTACTATCTATTTCCTCTACTGATTCATGACAGAAGTTTCTATTTCTGTGATGTTCTCTCTCTTCACTGTTTTCTTTTTTATTTGTGCAGAGAAGGATCCAGAGTCTCCTTTTCCAAATGAAATGTTCAGATTTGGGATTATCCCTGCCGGATCTACTGATGCCATCGTGATCTGGTATACTAAGCTTTATCTTGTATCACATTTTTTTTTCTTAGGCACATGGAACTTGTTTTTAGTATCTCTGTAAAGAATCTGTGATTCTTGAGTCCTTTACAATTGATTTTAACATGTCTGAAATGTTATTTTTACTTAAAATTACTTTCCTTACATTTTAAATTAAAGCTGCCACAAACATGAGGATTGTCGAAAGATCTGTATCACCCTATTCTTGTGTGATATTATTAAGATGCTTACTAGAAGAGTTAAATAATAACGGACATTTTTCTGCTTCAGTTTAATTGATGTTTCAATATTTAGAGTCAAGGATGTATGAGTAAGAGCTGTTGTATCAAGATTTTGGTGTGTTTTATGGCTGCATACACTTTTATAGTTGATTCTTGGAGGTTTCAATTATTGGGAACTAATTTAGAGTGTAAATAGTGATGATATGAATCATATGAAAGAAATCGATAATGGGTCCTGATGAGTGCCACTCCACTTTCGTTTATCTATTGACCTGAAATTCGTGACTAAAGTTTTATGCAATGTAACTTTTAAACAGAAAGCAGTAAAAGGACTCGAGTATCACCCTGTTGCTTTGAGCTTTTGTTCTCCTTGGGAATTTCTTATCTTGAAACCTAGATGGTAGCGTGAGTTTAACATCCTGAATAGCAGGCATGGCAGCAATTTATTTCTGAATCTATGTGCTCTAGATCAGATGCTCTTACAACTTACAACTTGCGGGAGAGGCATAACCACAATAGTATATGCTCAAAAAAAAAAGCTATGTTTCTTTGTTACCAGGATTGGGAAAACAAGTTTTGATGCAACTGCTATCAAGTACCATTTAATTGGCGCTGGCTCCTTCAAGTCATTATTATCTTATGTTCTTGATCTTTTTATTCTGAAGAGATACATGTTATATTCGAGTCCTTATTCTTCTAGGAAAATCATCCATTGATAATTAAACTTATACTTCAAATATATTGATCTGACATACACTTTTTTTTTACGAAAGCTGTGAACACATTAAAGAAGAAATATGAACCTTGTGATAAAATGTGATAAGTAAAGATTATTTGTTGGTTACAGAATTTGTTAAGATCTCTCGTAGCTTAATAAAAGGCCTACATCATAATTTATTTATTAGAAGTTAGAACTGTGCTTGATTATATGACTTTTCTTTGGTTATTAAGATTTCTTTTGATTATTCTTGTTCTTCTTTCCAGTCTCTATCGACCCTGGTTATATACTTGCCTGATAAGTATTACTCCTCGGATAATCTTTAAAATTTTCCTTGTGCTTTTCTTCATTCCCATATTTTCTATATCAATTCCTAGATGCATACTTATATTATGGAACAAATATTGTGAATCTAGATCTTATTTACTCTTTCCACTAGTGAGAGCAGAGACTGCTTCAACCACCTGGATAGAACAATTGATGTTTGATTTTCCGTTTGCAGCACGACTGGGGCTCGAGACCCAGTAACATCGGCATTACACATCATCCTCGGTAAAAGGGTGCACCTTGATATAGCTCAAGTTGTAAGATGGAAAAAAACAAATTCAACAAATGAAGAACCATGTGTACACTATGCTGCTTCTTTTGCTGGGTATTCTTTTGCCTATAATCATTAGTTTTGTGATAATGCTCCTTAATTGGGTTTGACAACCTCCCCATATGAAGCCAAATTTATACCAATTCACTCAACAAATTCTATCTTTACAAGATAGAGTTTGGTATTTGTTAATTTAGATGTGTATATGCATTTACAATAAGCAGACGTAGACTTTTGACGTCTTCCGTAAGAGAAGCAGATAAATAGCGCTACCAGTTCTTATCCTAAATGTCCTCATTATTGGAAAATGATATTCTAACAATTGGTAATTTAATTCCTCTCGTCTTTACAAATTCATCTCCTCTGTTTTCAAGAAGCCTAGTAAACAGCTGTTTGCTACAGAAACCATAAGATTGGATTTGTAATGAGAGACTTGATATTCCAATGTATTGCAATATCTTTGATTCTAAATCCCTTCTTTTGATTTGGAGTTGAGTTGTGTAAGAAATTCAGATCCGTTTGTTTCAAATTCATTGAAAGTAAAGTTTGATGGAGCATTTGGGAATTTTTTTTAATCTTAGTTGTTATTTGTTAAGCACAATCTTATGTGATAAAATATAAAAATTTTGTAAAATAATTTACAAAAGTCAATGATTTATAAAATTCATTGATTTGAACTTTTTTTTTCCCAAACAAGATGAGTGGATTTAACTGTGGATTTTGATCAACTGTCCAAATCCACCGCTAAATCTTTCAGTCCGAACATGACATAAAGTTTGTCTCAGTTTCATAATATAAAGTGTGGTTGATCATCCAGATCATGCAGAAAATATGGTATGACCAGTGGACTTGCCTTTTAAATGAAAAGTTGCTGCATGATTTGTCCCTTCACCCTCAAATCTAATAATAACTCTTTACAATAATTAGGTATGGCTTTTATGGAGATGTCATTACAGAGAGTGAGAAGTATCGATGGATGGGACCCAAACGATATGACTATGCTGGGACAAAGGTTTTCCTTCAGCACAGGTATGGAATTAGTCAATGTGTTATTTGATTGATAATCAGAAAGCTGTAAGAGGTCTTTCTATATGTAGAGATTATGTGTTACGGATTTCCTTCAGCTTTGTGCTTTCCAAATGGAAGTATCTGGAAGTTCTTTTGACAATTTTGAAGCTTGGTAGTAATGTCGATAGATAAGAACTAGTAAGGACCATATGTCAGTGGAGCGTCAATTATGAATATTGGTACAGTTCTATGTAAAGATAGTAGTTTGTGTATCTTGTTTTATTCAATGTGGGCGGGGTAGCTAATGGAACCATTGTGCTGCTATAAAAAAGTGTGAAATTAATGATGAATCATTTTAGTTGATAGTGATAATGTGAAAGACATGATTGGCTTTACGAGGGTCTGCTGGATCAAATCATGAATTTCTGGTAGTCAATTGAGTGGCAATAATATTGTTTTGATATCTTTGTTTTATTTGTTCTGTTAATATGTTTTTGAAGGTCATATGAGGCAGAAGTGAACTATCTTGAAGTCGAACATAAAGAAGCTAGCTTGATTCCTGAAGCAGATCCTGAAGTCCATAACAGGAGGTTTTGGTGTCTTCCTAAAAAGCCTGACCGGGTGACTTGTCGTGCAAACTGTGCAATATGTAATTCAAAATTCAATCACACAACCGTTGGATCCTCCAGCCTAGCCCAAAACTTAAAAGGACTGAAATGGTCAAGGTCCAAAGGACGTTTTCTGAGTGTTGGTGCTGCTGTGATATCTTGCCGGAATGAAAAGGCTCCTGATGGCCTAGTAGCTGATGCTCATCTTTCTGATGGATTCCTGCATCTAATATTGATAAAAGACTGCCCTCACCCTTTTTATTTGTGGTATTTCTTAGGACCCGTTCTCTCTCTCTCTCTCTCTCTCACACACACACACACACACACAAACACACACAGGCTGCATGTCAGCATGGCCACAATATATCCAACTTCATCTTATGTGGTTGTTTGTGGGAAACTGTGGAGAAAAACAGTATTTACCTGGGTGTTGTAAGCAGTTCGTATCATGTCACGTTATTTCTATATAAATACCTTTCAAAGAGAAGGTAAAAATAGTTTGTTGTCAAATTCAGGGAGATGTTGCATTTCGTCAGGATAGGAATTTTCAGTCCCGGGGCCATTTCTACTTATAAGCACATGTTCTATGTGCTTCATGGCAATGTGACAGCTGTAATATTGTCAAACTGTAGTGTTATTGCAACTGCTGGGAAACCTTTTGCATACTACTGAAACTTGGTTGAGTCTGATTGGCACAGAAATGGAAACAGTTAGGATAAAGCATATAGCTCAGCCACAATTTTTATATTATGCATAGAAAAGGCGGTATGTCTCTTAATCTGCATCCGGAAACAAAACCATATATGGTACAGCATGTTGTCATACCACTGGGCTTCATTCATATGCTCGATGTTGATTTCACCGGTCTGTTTTAGTATCTTGATATGTCCAGAAGCATCCCACTGAATCGACTCAAATACTGCCTACTTAAGATTCATATCCATCAACTTGTAGTTCTTTGTTTCCAGCTTTTTAAGATTGTTGTGGTGGTGGTTGAATGACAAATTTTCTGATTATATTTGGTTTCATGTGCAGGCACCTTATTCAGCTTGCTAGGAAAGGTGGGGATCCTCTGGGCTTCAAATTTGTCGAACACCATAAAGTATATTTCTTCATCTTGCTTCTATGCTTCTTTTCTTGCCCAGTGTCTCTATACATACCGACACTGACATTCTTACATGCTTGCGGGCAGACTACAGCCTTCACATTCACATCTTTCGGCAAGGAGGGAGTATGGAATGTGGATGGTGAGCTTTTTCTTGCACAACAGCTATCTGCTCAAGTATTTCGAGGCCTTGTTAGCTTGTTTGCAACTGGCCCCCAGGAATAGAATACCTAGAAATATGCTTGTCTACAAGAAGTTAAGATATTTGTAGCATGCAATAGAACAAATGAAAACAATGATTCTCTTATCTGAGCACTCAACACTGTGAACAACCAGAATCGGAGACGCTAGCCGGACGTGTCAGGATGTGGAAGAGGAAGTAGTGTTGTAGTTGGCTTGGAACCTAGTACAGTTAAATGTTTAGCAGCTGAAGACATTTGAGGTTGTTTCTGAAGGTTTCGTGGAAGCAAATATTGGTAAAATGCTCGCCTACTGCAACCACACATCTTACGAGAAAGGGATTTGCCAAAATTAAAAGGCATTAGATGCCAAGTGGTCACTTCTATGTACTAGTATAGATTACGTGCAAGTGTAGCCTATTATTTAACACCATAAAATCTTTAAAAATTGTAAATTGTTTGGGCATTCATATCAATAGTTGCATTTAATTTATACATGTCAGAAATTTTATCATAGATTTTGAAAGGGATACAATATATATTAGAAATAGTTGATATTTACCTTATGCAATCAATTTTACTAAGTGATTTTGTAGGGAATATGGATATGATACATTTTTTTGTGATAGTTTTATAGTTATATAACTAATAAAGGTAAAAGTGCAAGTAGCTAGTGCCTCAATTATTATGCGGGATTGGATCACATAGATCCTTCATTGAACGGAAAAAGTTAACAATGTTAATAAAAATACATTAACATACATTTTCTACACATACTTAAATCTTTACATGCACCAACACCCACTTTTTACCCCAAAATTTAATATACAAATAATTGGAAAAAAAATGTTACCACTAGAAATCAACAAACATTAAATATTCATAATAATTGTAAATACGTAAAAATTGTGTTTAAAGCTGAATTAAAAAATAATATAAATAAAAGCTAAAGTGGGGAAGGTAGGGAGGGGCATGAAATAATTTTTTAAATTCTAATACTCATTATAATTCATTTCTGGGTTAAAGTTAATTACAATGAAAGCACAACAAGAGAACTCACAGTATATATCCTATATATCCTATTTGATCAGGCCAAAAATTTACCATGGATTTCTAATCTAGAATTTAACAACAGAAAATGTATTGAAAGCATAATAATTTTTTCCCCAATGATTTGTATTAATTTTTCGTGTGTAAAAAACATGTGTTGGTGGGTGCTTAGATCTAAGTGTGTGTGAAAAATATAGTGTGTTAGTTTGTACTTGCTAACACCGTTAACTTTTTTATCCAAATAATTAAGGGCCTACAAGGTCTAATTTTTAATGTAAAGGGGACTATTTTAGCCAAATAGTAAAGAAGAGGGTAATAAATTCCACAAATAATAGTCGATGTATTATGTGCACATTTTCCCTACTGAGAACTACCGATAAGTGAAAAACACACAATATTATCTACTGTAAAATACATTGCACATAAAATTTATAGAAGTATGTAATGAATCAACAAAATTTTAAATATTACTATTAATGAAGGATGTCTATATTATTTATAATTTGAATCTATATATTCACATTAAGAATTAAATCTTTTCTAGTTTAATCTTAATATAATCTTCAATACTTTTGTTGTTGTGTGTTTTGTCTCTTCTTGCTCTTCAGAAGCCTACAATTTGTATATTTTTTCTTTTTTCGCACACGATAGTTATGTCTAAAGTCTTCAAAACTCCATATGTACTTTTAATTGCAACCATTCCACTTTCTTGAATTTATACTAAATCTCCATAATAGTTATAACTAATGATGTGGATATAATATATAAGTAAATAATATATGCAATAAATTATGCAAATGCAATATATATATATATATATATATATATTATAGGTAAAACACATTATTAGGTCCTTGTACAGTTGTACTCCTATATTTTATTTCGATAGGTCCCTTTATAATTATTTTTATTTTATTATGTCCTTCTACTTGTAAAATTTATATTCTCAAGTCCCTGCACATTTTTATTTTATTTTGAGAGATCCCTCCTACAATTTTTATATTTTAATAGATCATTTTACTTTTATATTTCATATTACCAATTCCTTATTTCACTAAAAAAGAAGAAGAAAATAAAAAGAAGTCAATAACTGACGGAACTAATGAATTTATTATTATTTTTTATTATTTAACCTAATCCAATTATTATAAATTACTAATAAAACTTTGATCAATAATTTAAAAAAATGAGAATCTAATTAAAAGATGAAAAAGAAATATAAGTGGTCGTCGTCTTGTTCTTGAAATTAATTCAAGGGTTTTAGTTTTTTTTTCAATTATATGAAATTAAGCTTGATTAGTGTTAATCAGTTAGTGAATTATTTTTCTAATTAAAAATTATTACTTTAATTTATCGATTAAATATAGAAATATAAAAATAAAATTAAAGTGCTTATGAAAAATGGATCGACATTAGTGGGCAAAGAGACCAATTTTTTCATAGTTTAAATATATTATTACACATGTAAATGCATAAAAAAATATTTAATAACTTGTGTTAATTATTTAAATAATGGAAAAATGTAGACTATGTTATTTTTATTATATAATTAAGGACTTAATGTTATCAAATATACGAAGTGGAAGGACTTACTAATTAAAATGAAAAATTGTACAAGGGATCTATAGAAATAAAATATCAAAGTACAAGGACCTAAAAGAGAGTATTCTCAAAATAGAAGGACTTAATAAAACATAAAAATCGTACAAAGATTTATTGAAACAAAACATAAAAGTTTAGGGACCTAATAATGTGTTTTGCCTAGCTATATTATTTGTTGATACATAAAATAGTTATACATGTTGAAATAAAATAATTTGTAAGACGTAAGTCCTAATATTTTCTCTAATATATGACATGCATTCATAATAATAATAATAATAATAATAATAATAAGCAATTATGGAAAAACTTTTATTTGGAATTAAAAAATTCATCGTACTTACTACTAAACTTTTCTTTTTGGCTGATTTTTTATTCTATATCTAAACTTTATAAAATTGTGTAGTGTTTTGTTTTCAATGTTATTGAATGCATCTTTTTCAACATTTTATCTTTTGTTTATCAATTTTTTTTATATAGGATGTATACAGGGGGCGGATTTACCCATGGGCTGCACTTGGCTCCAGCCCAGTGCAAGCCCAATTTTTTTTTACTACCTATATGTTATATTTAAGCCCAACCCAATATTAGCTCAGTCCAACCTTAAAAAAAAATTTAGTCCAGCCCAAAGGATGAAAAAAATTGAAAGATATTAACTTGCTTTGCTGTAAATTATGACGGGAGCGCGAAATCAATACATCCACTTCTCCTTCTCGCTCCTTCAATCAGAATCAGATCACCATTCACCACCGTCCGGCTTCGGTATCGTCGCCGTCGACTATTTTGATTTTCTGTTTCGTCTCTCTATGACTTTATCCTTCATTCTGGTGTGGATCCCTAAATTAAAATTTAGTACTTTAACATATAAGCCCTAAATTAACAGCTAAAATCAAAATTGAGATTAATTTTGTTGAATTTGCTTTACTGAAGCCGAAATAGAGATAGGACAATTGATGAATTAAAGAAGAAACAAATAAATAGTACAATGAATTTTCTATGTCTATGAATGCTTTCGAGAATGAATTAGAAAAATATGCTTATATTTTTTAAATTTAATTTTTTGCATGCTTTAATGATTAATCTATTTTTATTCCTTGGTCACATATTTCAAGAAAGCATTACGAATATATAAATCTAAAAAATGTCAACAAGAGAAGTGAGAGAGAATCAGAGAACCTGATCCAGGACTCTAGTGAAGCTAGCATAGTTCAATTCATAATCAATTTAATAATATTTATGATAAAATAAAGTGGTGGCCTTGGTGGGGTTATTTCAATAAAACGAGCAATAAGAGAGTTCCAATTTTTTTTATCAAACTCATTTGTTTTTCATCTATATATGGACAGAGCAATGGAGTGTAGGACCACATTGTTTGGGGATCCTTATTTACTTCTTTATTATATGAAATCCTCTCGTAGTATTGTTTTAATATCAATTGATAGTTCAAATACTAAAAAGCAAATGTCATAAAATTCTTGTTTTTGGTTACTTTTGCAGACTTGCGAAAAAATTATATGCTGAAGATTTCTCTGATCAGGACCTTATTTCATTAGCGTATGAGTTAAGACATTATAATCATGATGTAATGGTGCTACAAGAGTTTCGAGTTTCTACACTTGTTGAATTGAGTCAACTACTTAGTAAGAGTGGAAGGTAGATGGTTTAAGTTATGTTAACTAGATTGATTCATCTAGTTTTGACGTTGCCTGTTTCTACTGCTACAACTGAATGAGCATTTTCCGCAATGAAGCATGTGAAGACGACACTTCGTAATACTACAAGAAAATTGGTTATAGACAACACAAGAAAGACAACGCGCTTTTGTACTTGTGTCGTAATATAATAGATGACATGCCTACGCCTCTGTGTTGTCTATAGCCGTTTTTTCATTTTTTTTATTGCATAATAAAATATTTGTGTTGTCTATAGGATATATAGACGACGTGCCTAACTACATGTTGTCTATAGCAGCATTTAATTTTTTATTAGACAACGTGTATCATAGCCGTGTTGTCTACAGAAGGAGTTGTGTATATTTTACGACGTCGTTTCTTCATTCTTTGCGTTTTTTTTTTTTTTGAGAGAGGGAACATTCTTTGCTGGAATAAGCGGGAGAGAAATTTTCAGGACTCAGAAAAATTTTGAACAGATCAGAAATCCCTAATTCGCCGTCGTCCGCCTCACCCGCTAGAAAAAGGAAGAACTGAAATTCTTAATCGCCGTTAATCGCCGTCGTCCGCCTCACCCGCCGCCCTCACGTCGCCCCCTCACCCGCCGCTCTGACGTCGCCCTCACCCGCCGCCCTCACGCCGCCCTCACCCGCCGCCCTCACGTCGCCTCTCCTGTAAGTTTTGGATTAGAATCCTGGACTAGTTGGCTTTCAAATTTACCCGTTTTAGTTCTCTGAAATTTAATCACTAGGCAACCACAAGCAATAGGACTAGAAAGTTATAGTTTTATTTTTGCTTTGGTTTATGGTGCTGCAGATTACATCTTTATATGGAGGTCCCCTGAAATTTCTTTTTGTGGTGGAAAGTGTGGAAGACCCTGCTTACCGTGCAGTCTCCCAACTATTAAAGGATTATCAGGTCTGTTGTTTCCTTCCTTTATCTACATTTGAGATTAGCTTTAATCTGGTTTTATATTCTCTTTTTTATTATGCCTGTCAAAGCAACTTACAGTGTGGATGAAAGTATTTTCTACCTGTACCCTTTGGTAACAAAGCCATCATATTTGCTTGAATATGATCACAAGCCGAATTCAAGAGTTTGGTCAATTTCTTAGAAATTCTGTGTGAATCTAACCTTGTCAACATTCTCCTGTTTCTGTTGTTTCTATAATACAGCAATTGTTTATGCTTTATACAATTTGAGTCTAAACTTTAAGAATTTGATTATGGTCATGATTCTTGAGTGTACGTGAGTTTCAGTAATAGATGCAAGCAAAAAAGGCATCAGATTGACAGTTGTCCAATCCTTGACTCCTAAAACATCTGGTATGAGTAGAAATTATGAGTAGAAATTTTGACTAGTGATTCACCGGGACATTTGAGACCAACATTTTAGCCTTTACAGTCCGATTACCATTATTCCAGGTCTTCCTAAAAGAGTAGTTTAATTCAAAAAAATAATCTTTTATGAGTGTTCAATTGTTCCATGTTCACCAGTTGCACATGTCAGAATCAGACATACATTAAAGTAAGAATGTGGTAAAATAGTTCAGATTACCAGAGAAATAACTCACTGTATTGAGCTATATCTGGTATTTTGGATATGACTGATCTCACGAACTTAATTCAGACCTAAATGCCAATGTTTAAATTTGTATGAAGTTTTATACGGGTTTATACATTCATATATGTTTCCTTTTCTTCCTCTTATGCTAATTATAACTGATATCTCTTAAGAGTTAACTACATACGTGCAGTAACCCAATGCAACCATAAGACTGCATTGCAAAATAAGTTTTGTATGATCTTACCAGCTCATGATTCTTTGAGAGCTGTGGTTTTCTTTTTGATGCACTTAAAGATTTTGGTTCCGTCGCTTCCTGGTTTTTTGAGATTTTTGAAGTAACAGTTTTTGTTATGACAGTCCCTTCATGCGTGCTTCCAGAAAACAATTCTTTCGTTCTAGGATGCAGATTGGAAGGGTTACTTCCAGTTATCATAGTGGAAGAATCATAACTTTGCTCAGCTCCAGATACGCTAGGATTTAAAGTCCTGTCATTTCCACATGATAGTCGTCTTTCTCTATATGCTGGAGCTGGAACATGGGGTGGCTCTGAAAATCTAATTTTCCTAATATTACCCTTTTCTGTTTCAGCTGATTGACTTGGAAAACCAGTACGCCTGGGGGAATTGAGCTTGAGGTGAACATTTAGCATATAGGGTTGAAGGTGTTGGTGCTTGAGAAGTTCTGCAGCTTGCCATATTAGTACGGTTAATAGAATAAATACATTGTTTTGTATATGATATGCATAACAACTGAGGGGCTTAATTCATTCTTTCCATGACAAAAGGTCTTAGCGGAAGTAGATGGAAGGCACTTATTGACTACTATTTGGAAGTTTGAATTTGCAGAATCGAAAATAAAATGTACGATAACCAACTAAAGTAGCAGCTTATGGATTGACTATTGAGTGTAATATAGCCGCCCCCTAATAGACTACACCGCGTTGTCTTTAACCACAACATCGTTGTCTATTATACAATAGACGACGCATTTTACGTGTTGTCTTTAGCCGCGCAAGCGTTGTCTATGGTACTATAGACGACGCGTTTTACGCGTTGTCTTTAGCCACAACTGCGTTGTCTATTATACGATAGACGACGCATTTTACGCGTTGTCTTTAGCTTCTCAAGCATTGTCTATGGTACTATAGACGACGCGTTTTACGCGTTGTCTTTAACCATTCGAGCGTTGTCTATTCCAAGATAGACAACGCGCTTTACACGCCGTCTATAGCCGCCCCCTAATAGACTACACCGCTATAGACACCGCTCGGTTTTATGATAGATGACGCGGAAAGCGTGTCGTCTATAGCTGTTTATCTTGTAGTGTAACAAGATGGGGGATGATTTGCTTGAAGATTTATTAATGCTTTATATTGAGAGGGATTTTGTTAAAGATATAGATATAGATTCAGTTATTGATGAATTTTATGTACTAAAATCTCGTAGAGCACAACTTATGTAAACTTTAATATATTTTGCTATGTATAAAATTCATTTTTCAGCCCACCCTACTCTCGAATCCTGGATCCACCCCTGGATGTATATGATACATTGTATCAACTTCTGTAAATACTATTACGCCATTAGAGATTAAATAAATTTTGTTGACCACAAATGTCTTGACAAAAGAGATTGTATAATCTTTAACTATTGTAACTTCAATTTGAAATTCCTACAAATTTTATAAATTCGTAATTAATATATAATTACAAACAAGATTTATAATTTTTTTGAATTTAATATGTTAAACTTGTAAGTAATAATATTTAATTGAAATTAATTTTTTTTGTTGGTGCAATTGTGTGCACTTAAATGTTTGTTATTTATTTTGATAAATCATGCGTTTTGGCTAAGGTGGTCTTTGAAGAGATCTAAGGGGGAATTTAAGTGAGTCAACTGAAGTCTTGATTGATTCATAACATAATTGAACTTCATTTGTAGTTGGCGGAGTTGAGTTGGAGTTACTCGAGTAGCTATTAAGCTTGATCTCGAGCTCATGCATACCCAACTCAATAAGCTCATGGATTTTCTACATAAAAGAGCAAATCTCTCTCTTTCACATTTGATTTATGAATCTAGTGTAAAAAATGGAGCAGCGCTCTTTAATCATGTCTCTCAGTCTCTTCCTATCCATTTTATATAAGCAAAACACAATTTCATATTTTGCTTTATAATTCCAATATCGTCAATCAAGATATGCCTCTAGGGCAAAGAGGTAGATGTCATTCTTCACCACTATCTCTCTTCTTTACCATTTTCTCTCAACAACAAACAATTTTAGACATGTCTATCGACGTATGCTTTTCCTTGCCAACAATCAATATTTTTGTGGTCATTTATCTATTCACTCAATTTCAATCTAGGCGACAAAAAAATTTCTAACTATTGATACATTCGATCTATATTTTTTTCTTCTCATTTGCATTTATATCATTATTGCATTTTTTACTCTGATTCAAAGATTATAATATTTATCTTTATTCTTTGATTGAATCATTATTTGGATGAGCAGTAGTGTGCTGTGTGCAAATCTTTTGGTTCATTTAAGTTCATCTTGCTCTTTAGTGTTAGGTTTTGCTATTTTGTGATTTGTTCTTACTCGAAAAGTTTTGAATTACAATTACAATTACAATCCATTCATCTTCATCCCAATTCATGGTAATGGCCCACTGTATCATATTTTTGTAACGACTGCAATAAGATTTTTGATGTTCTGATCTAGTAAACATTAAGTGTATGTCATGTATACATTGGCATCTAGTAAATGCTGTTCTTGAGCTGATTTGCTTAGCTACTCTTTCAGCACAGCGAAAATAGGGATACCGACCATGTGGGTTTTGAGTCATCAGAAGTGTGTATTCCGGTCTTATTAATTTGCATCCTGAGTATGGCTTCAAAAATAGGCCCTTGAAGTTCTTTTTTTTGTCTTTATAAAATAAAAAGAAATTAAATAATGTGAAGTGCTCAACATAATTTTGTTATAACTAGCATGGCACGTATGTTCAAAGAAACTAAAATGTGACTCATTGTAAAAGCAACTACCTTTGCAGATGATGATTCTGAGAGAGTAAATTCTCAATTGCTATTTTTAAGGTTATAGCTAATTAATGACTTCATCAAGCTCTGTCTTCCTATTTTGTATTTTGCAGATTTGTCCCTTTGTATTACATGGCTAGAGATGGTCTAGAATAATGTTTTCCCCCTTACTTTTCAATCGCATAGCACAGCCACTATGTTAATCAACAGATGTTAGACTTCACAGAAACCTATTTTTACAATTGCAATAGTCCTGCCACAATTTTATTTTATTTTTTCTTAAAGCCTGACCTTGATGTATAGTTGGAGAATGTTTTATTAAAATGGATATTAGATAAATGTCATTCATCATCATTTTTTCCATAAGAAGAAATAAAAAAATCGGTCTCAATTGGAAAAGGAAAATCTCGCACACGTGTAAGTAATGCAATTGGTAGATGGTTGTCGAACAGATATACACATGTACTAGCCCGACGGCAACGTCAGTTTTGATTTTTTCCCAATTTTGATTTCATAAATTCACCAAAATGTAAGTCTGTGGTATTGGTGTTACATTTTAAAGTTCATGTTCGAAACCGGAATTAGTGCAAAGTTCTTGATATTTAGGCCAATTAACCCCATTAATTAATTAATCAACACAGTTCTTTATTTTCTCATATTTACGTTTCAACCTCTCAAATTGAACCCACAGCAAAAACTGAACACCTGCTATATCTTTTTTTTTCTAGGTTGCAGAATCTCAGAGATCGAATCTATGCCGAAGCAGAAAAGGAGCAGATGAAAATTAAATATTTTTGGCGCCATCACTAATCTTATATATTTATTGAGAGCAACGGTTGTTCAATTTTCAATTGAATTATGTCCTGCTTCCAATTTGCCACTGTCTCGTCGCCAACTGTTTACCCCAATGCCGTCGTCTGGTCCGAAGAAAACCTGGTGGCGGTCGCATGCGGCGGTGCTGTTATAATCCTGGTAAAATTTTGTAGTTTGCTGTTTGTGCTTGATTTTTCTGTTGAATGATTAATGTGATTATTTCTTAGGTGGTTATGGGCTAAAAAATTGTATTGCCTGTTTGTTTAGAATCCTCATAATCCTAAAGTTCGGGGTGTAATTACTGTTCCTCCCAGCAAGCGCTTCTCTGTTGGGATGATTGATGGTGGAGGTATGATGAGTTATTAAGTTGAGTCTAATTTCGCATTGCTCGTGTAGATATTGAATTACGTTGATAGATATAGGTGGCACTGTGTAGTTTTATTGCTATTTGATTTGAGTTTACATATTGCCTTTTTTTTGGGGGGGGGGGGGGTTGAAAATAGGTGCGGATTTGCTAAATGGGTGCTTGCTTCCTTATCATTTGTCACGGGAGACTCGTCCTTGTGTTAGGTCAATTTCTTGGTCTCCAGCTGGTCTCGCTAGCAATGCTGGGTACTAATATGATTTGTTTGAGATTTGTTTGTATTTCTGAGTGTAACATCATAAGTGCACCCATGGAGCTAATCATTGCAATTTTATTTTATTTTTAAATTTAATGAGGCAGTTGTTTACTGGCTGTTTGCACCACTGGTGGCCATGTGAAGGTTTACAGCCGTCCACATTGTTCTACGGAGTGGCTAGAGGTGTGTAAATAATGAACCCTTAGTTGATTAATCCTTAACAATAAACTGTTATTTTCTCAAGCTCATTTGCTGAAACTATGATTAGTTTCTCTGAAATGTTATTGAAAGCTGTCTGATTTTAGTTTTCTGCTGTTTTGACTTCTGAAGGTTGTGGACATATCAAAAATGCTATATAATCATTACAAGAATACAAATTTTGGAGAGTTTCAGACTATACTGTCACAAGGTTATGATGTGAGTGGTGCATCATCTAGTTGTTGGGTTCATCTCTGTTTTATGCTCCACCCGGTCATCGGTTTTTCATGACATGGCTATGCATTCACCATCACTCCTTTGTTTTATTTGGTCTTCCTCTTATTCAGGTTATAGCAAGACAAGATAATGGAGATCATGAATGTATTCATAGCACAACTTTGAGAAAGGATCATAAACGCAGAAGACGAAGTGCAGCTAATGTAATGTGCCCACTTCATTGACTTTGTGATTCCCTATATACAGTTCTACTATATGCAGTTATCCAAGGCTGTACTCATTCTCCACCTTGAATCACCCCCCTCCCCGGCTGATGCTCGATTGTTTTCAGTTGAACATTCTCTTTATCCCATGACCCATGTCCTTTACTCTTAAGATCATCAATAGCCAATGCTTCTGATAATGTCTTGTTTATCAGGTATTAACGAAAGACCATGACAATTTGGAAGAGAACAACACTTGGCAGATTGTTCCTGTCTCTTTCTGTGATGGGAAGCCTCTGGAGGTAGTGACTGAAGACTGCAGTCTCTCATTAATAAGTGCACAGCAGTACGCTTCTCGCAATGAACTGCTGATGTCACTCACTGTTGCTTGGTCTCCAATTTTGGAGACATCTGGGGATGATGTTGCTATTCATTATAACTCTTCTAATTACTGTTCCATTCTTGCTGTTGGCGGAAAGTGCGGTAAAATCTCATTGTGGATAATTCGTGCACCCGAGTGCTATTCTATTGATGATACTGAGTACTTGGGTGAGGTTTCACTTCTTGGTCTTATGAAGGCACATGATAGTTGGATTACAGCAATTAGTTGGGCTGTGTATGGGTCTAATGTTTCAAAAGCACAGTTTGTATTGGCTACTGGAAGTTCTGACGGTAGGTGCGTAATTTGCATATAACCATTCATTGGCTGAGCTCTAAAATAAGTTGAATTTTGATTGCTCCCAAATAATCACCATATGCCTAATTGAATCTCTATTTGTGACCAAATGATCTATTACTTATCTCTCCGAAATTTGAACAGTTTCAGGATCAGTTTTCCTTAGTATCTACTATATTCTTTCCTCCGAAAACAGTCCTGGTTTTACTAAGCAATTTACTTGAGGATTTAAATTCATGTTTAAAGAATGTAATGACTAACTTTATTCTTCGGCCCTGATTTATGCCATAGGTTGAAGATCTGGCAGGTAAATGGTGAAAATTTACTCAAGTCATCAGAAGCTTTCAGTGATTCATTAGTTTTGTTGAAGGAGGTCAGCATGTCATCTCAATGTCTTGGTTTTTTACTTTAATAAAGTTAATGTATACCATGAATTGTGTCATATCCTTATCTTAAAATTAGTGATTTTTGATGTAATTAGGTTGTGACTGTTGATTCTGCAACGATCTCTGTACTTTCATTTGTTGTACCCTCACAATCACCATGGAAATTGCTCTTGGCTGTTGGCAAAGGTTCTGGATCCTTTGAATTGTGGATCCTTGACACATCCACCAACAAAGTTGAAAATGTTGGCTGTTATAATGCACATGACCGTACAGTAAGTTTCCATTACTAGTACTTTGCCTCTTGAACGATTATTAATTCTTTTTTTTGAAATAAACATCAGGTTGCTGGTTTAGATTGGGGTTTTGATGGACGTTGTTTGTACAGCTGCAGCCAGGTATAATATTTAATAGTAAATGATGTTGCAGTGTCTAAATTTATGTTAGCATGGCATGTGAAGACCCAATAAATTATTCCAGGCTTGGGATTGAAGGAGTGTAGTTCAGTCAGTAGATTACCATGAATTTACTATTCCCCTCTTGTTATTTATCATTGCTACTTTGGTGTATGATGCTTAAGTCAAGATTGATTTCAGGACAACTCCTTGAAGAGCTGGATTTTCGTTGGTGATTCTCTGTGTGAAGTTTCAATTCCCTTGAGTAGTCCTGGTTTGAAGAACTCTTCAGATGTATGAGATATATTTTTCCGTTACCCCATTTATTGTCGTCATCTGTGAATTAATGCTAGACAACCGCTACAGCTTGCTCATGCATTGGACTCTTGCTTTGGTCTAGCCATATCCCCTGGAAATTTGGCACTTGCTGTGGTATGATTTTTCTTCTATCCTTATTTATTTTAGCCGTTCTTCTGTTATGCTTGATTAGTTTACTAGCCTGATCTTTATCGATAATTATGGAATTCATCATTAAGAAAGCCCGTGTTTCCAATTGAGGTTGTGAGAGTAAACAGCAGTTTTTGGGAATGAAAAAGATGTTTATACAAAAATAATGTTACTAAGATAGAGAAATACAGGATGAAGAGGAATGGAAGAGCTCTGGGATTTCTCTTATCAGACTTCTACAGAGAAGACTGCCCGGTTTAAGCTGAATTCAATAATTATTCTTCATTCCTAACCCAATTGCTACCTCTTATCTACACTGATCAAGCCCCCTAATCAAAGCAATCATCAATTATTAATCAAGTACCCTGTACCCCGAATCATCTGTTATTTATCCACCTGATATTCTTTCCTTGCTGGGTGTGTACTTAAAAGGAATTAGAATTTTCTAGTTCTAAAAAAATCATGGCTTTTCTTGCAGGCTCGCAGATATGATGCTGATCTATTGGATCCGATGTATGAGGGAAGGTGAGCTTTTAGATTCCGTTTGGTAGCCTGTTGTTATTACAAACACCTGTCATTTGTGCATAATTATGCAGCAAGATACATGCAGTATTACTCACCCACCCAGTATTTGCATCCGTCATTTTTTTTTTCAATTGCACCGACAAGTATCTTGGTATTTTTCAAAAGATGCGGAAGCTAAATGCACAGGAGGTTAGTCTGCAAGTAGTAGTCGTGAACTTCCCCTCGCAGAAAGCTTATAAATAATTCTGACAATCTTTTTGAAGTGTGATGAAGCAACTCAATCTCTTTCATACTCTGAAGTAATGTAGAAATATTGTCATAATTTTTTCAGAAATCATAAAGCTTCTGTTGAGTTCCTTTGGGTTGGAGGCCAGCAATTGGACCTTTCCTCTATTACCTCTTCAAAGATGAAAGACGAAACATTTCCAGGATTTCCTCGGGAAGAACTGATTTGGTGGGAAATGAATATACTATGGTCTTTGAACCAGTACGAGAACCCCAGCAGGCTTCTGAACATTTTGGATATTGTGGCAGCTCTCCTAGCCTTCAAGCAGTCTGCACCTAAGTATGTAGAGCACATCCTGCTGAAATGGCTGGCATCTTGCTTAGGATCCAAGTCTGAAAATTTTCGTACATTGTTGTCTGAAGCGTTTAAGTTTCTGCCCGAGCTCTCATCCCGTCAGTTGCACCTCATAAACATTGTCAGCAGGCGAGTAGTGCTTAAAGAAATCATAACAGAGAATGTGAGTGGCAAAGAGCTTGTATTAGAAGGCTTAAGTGATGACAAGAAAGAACACATAAATTTGTGGATGGAATTGCTACTTAGCTGTGAAAATGAACTCTTGGAGAGGCTTGTCGGTATTAGTTTTTCTGCCGTGTTAAGCCTACCATCCAATTCCTCGGAGGTTTTTTCCAAAGTTGGAGACTGGAGTCCTGATGGATTGCCGCAGATGGAGCAGTGGGTTTTGCAAAATGAGAAAAATGTGAAGAAGCATTCCAAATTCCTTGCAGCAGAAATTAGAAAGGTCGAGAAGAGGTAATTTCTCACATTTCCTATTATATGCTGTTCATCACCTTCTTCTTCTTGCACGTCATTTTTACATAACCATAAGTTTTTAAAATTATGCCAGTTACCAAAGCTATGTTGTTTTCTTGCTTCTGTTCTACTATAAGCAAATCTTTACATCAGCTATCTTCTTAATACACGAGTTTGGGCAGTACTCTAAAGTTCGTTTATTCGAGTTTTTTCCCTTGTTAACTTTGGAATTTCATGTTCTTTTCTATCAGGAAATTACAGGAAAGTGTAGAGTATGAATTGCACGAGTACTGCAACTACTGCTCAGCAGTCGTGCCGTTTGAATCAACAGAGCATGCAGTTTGCTCCGGAATTACTCAAACACACAAGCTTGAAAGGTGTGCAGTTACAATGCGGATTCTCCCTACTAAAGCCTCCTGGTATTGTATGAGTTGCCAAAGAAGGGCCACAAAGTTGGCGCCTAGCATTTTATTCACCATGCCCGAGTATCCCTCCGATTTTAAGTCTTTCATAGAGTCGTCTGCTTACGATAATACCTCAACACCATCTTGTCCCTTTTGTGGGATATTTCTACATAGATCACAACCACCATATTTTCTCTCACCATCTCCTGTATAAACCAGAGTCTTCTATGATCTAATTAATTGCTTTTTTTTTTTTTTTTTGTGTTGACGAGCATGAGCATTGTTGAAGCTGCAATATAGATTGAAAAAATAAAGATAAGCAAGAGCATTAAAAACAATCACCAGTTTCTTCAATTTATATGTCCCATGAAAGAAACTTGAAAATGCATCCATCAATCTAGCTTCTTGAAGGAAAGACTTGGAAGTGCATTAAGGCCATTATTTTTTTTAACAAGCCAAAACATGATAAAAGTTGGTGAAAGGAAATATTCCCAATATCATGTCTAATTGTCTAAATAGCACTTCCAATGGCCAATAATTAAATTTATAAAAGGATGATCTCTGGTAGTTCAAATCATGAAAGATTTTCTGAATTCACAAACTACAAAATCAGACAATACCATGTGCAACTTCATCACAAGATTCTAGCCAAGTTTACGCATCATGACGGACCTTGCTACATTTCTCCGAAAAACACCACAGAGAACGAAAGGAGGAACATAATACATGAAAGGCAATCACCGATGGCATGCATCACAGAAAGAGCTAGCTTTGTATCAAGATAAGACCACATGAAGCACATCAGTCATGTTCAAAGCCAATATGCAGCAAAAGCCCATCATGCCAAAGAACTAGAAATTAGATATCCTTTCCCCTTTTCCAAGAATGCCAAGGGAAGAAACACAAGTGATAACTTGCTTTGACATGAGATTATGTATAACACCTGGAACTCTGTATTAAGAGAAGCATCCTACTACAAACTGCCAATCGCCAAAAGCAAATAAAAAGTTATAGAAGGATAATGAGACCATACACTGAAGCTGTACTGCGTCGTTGGTATCGGATTCACACCTAACTCCAAGTCATTGAGATAAGGACCATTCATGTCCATGATGGATTTAACATCAGGAAATCCTTGAGTGTGAAACACAATTGCTCCTTTGATTTTCGGGTTTGTATAATTCCTACAGGCAGCAACATTAATATAAGTTTCCTTCTTGCCATACTCCGTGAATTTATTCAATTTGAGAAAGGATGGCATGAGCTATATTATAAGAAGCAAAACTTGACCATTCAAAAAAAAAAATCCTTCTAAAGAATGATAAATTGAAAGATATGAATAAATCCAATCAGTGACACGATTAAAGCAGAAGAAACAGAACAGAGTGATTAGTTCATTAGCCTCTCAGTTTTGACGGAATTCCAGATACCCCATTAACTCAGCATCATTAAAAATTAGACATGATATTGGGACAAAAAATAATTTTAGTAGTGCAAATAGAAACTCTCTTTCTAATTTCTAGTTTTAATAATTTTAGTACAGTGTTGCATAGGGGTTTTCATGCTTTCTAATTAAATTTTGATGAATGATTCAACTTTTAAAGGTTATAGATTTAAGAACTCAATGATTGTAATTTTTATATTTTATATAGTATGTATGGTCTTGAATTTTGTATTTTACAAAGTGAAATATTTAAATATTGGATTCCAAATTGGACATGCTAAACCTTCACCTCTGTTCCAAATTAGTAGTTGTGACTTGAGATTTTAATAGTGGACTAAATGGTGTCAAATGTTTATGTACTATAGTAGCATAACGAATTTAAATTGAAATCCACATGCAAATACCAATCAGCAAGAAATCAGTGTAATTGATTTTAGCATAACACAAAAAAATTAAGTAATATACTAATCATTACAAATGCTTGCAGAATTAGTTCAATTTAGTAGATTCGAATCTGTCTCATGTTCTCAAATGAATTGCTTGGTTCAACTTTCCTGCAAATCTGATTGGTATCAGTTACCTTTCCCAGATGACTGATGCGCCACATTGATCATGCTAGATGACGAAGGGTGAAAACCAACAGCATTTCCTTGTACTAGTGCCTCCGACTGAGCAGCAAAACAGCCAAGAAAATGCTGTAATCAGCACAATTATCCTCCTCAAACGTATCAAATTCAAGTCTATCCCGCTCTAACTCTCCACAGCAGAGTGGCATGGTGACGGAAGTGGCTGTTTTCACCGAAAGGCAAGCTGCGGAGCTGCAGAGAGAACCTTATTTACATACAAACCTAGTGCTAATGGTACATCTTCAGTATAGATAGATGTAAACACGAAACAACCCATTACTAGGAAAAGTGCCATGTAATGTAACTACTGACCTGCAGAGATCAGCAGCTACGGTTCTGTCAAGAATGACACGACGTTTACAACTCTAGAGCTCAGTTTTAACTTTTAACTGATAAATCAAATGAAGGGATGTGATTGTTAACCTCAACTTAGTAAGCATGAAATCTCAATCACATAGAGGTTCTTTGACCAAGAGGTTCATCTTCTCCTGTAAAAAATTAACTACATCTTCTCTCCCTTCCTTCAGAAGTAATTTTCGAAGCTTTCCAAAGGTGTGCCTTCCTGGGCGAATTCCTCTCTCCATCATCTCTTCCATTAGAACAGAAGCCCTGGAGACGTCACCCTTGCTACATAATCCATTAATAAGTGCAGAAAATGTGTGCATGCTCGGAGCAAACTGCTTCCTCTCCATATATTTCCACACCTTGAGAGCTATCTCTAGTTCATCTCTCTCACAGAACATCTTGATCATCATCGTGTATGTGTCTGCATCAGGCTCACAAACTTTGGACATCCTGCGAAATACCTTGAAAGCCTCGTCAGTCTCCCCACGGCCAATCAAACCATTTATAAGAATGTTACAAGTCCTCGAATTGGGCTTCACCCCCTTTCTATCCATCTCATCAACAACTTTATAGGCATTTTGGAATTTATTCACTTTGCAGAAAGCCCCAAGTAAGGAATTATATACTGCCACATCAGGTTTCACCCCATTTCTCTCCATTTGAAGGAATGTATCAATTGCATCCTCAATCCTATTCTCAATCCCATATGTATGTATCAAAACACTATAAATGAAAGACGTGGGCTGACAGCCATTGAACTCCATCTCGTTTATAATTTCAACTGCTTCATCTGTTTGCCCAGCCTTGCAGAGAATGTCAACCATGATTCCATACGTCACAATATCAGGTTTGCAGCCTGAATCAATCATTTCATTAAAAATCTCCCTAGCTTTGGGCAAATTTGGAGCCCTTCCCCATCCTTCAATCAAAATGCTATAAGTTTTTGAATCAGGACAGAATTGATCTTTCATGGTATCATTAAAAATCTCTTGAGCTTTTCTAACATTCTTCGACTTGCATAAAGCACTCAGCAAACCATTAAATGCAGCCAGGTTCGGAGGCACGTCATATTTCTTCATTATGTTAAATGTATAGACCACCTCATCCACCTTCTGCGCCCTTGCATACTTCCTCATGATAATACAAAACGTCTCAATATTCAGCATTCCCTTGCCCCTCATGCTGTTCACAAGATCCCACATTATCTCATACTGTCTTATCTTTGCCATCGACTCAATCATAATATGGTAAGCTCTAACACTATGCTCATAGTGTCGTTGTTTGCCAGCCCACTCGAAGAACCGGTGAGCTAGCATTCCAGCATTTTCGAACCTCTCAAGGACCTTTTCGACTACATCTTCAGAAACCCGAATGCCGCTTTGATCAAGCGCCGTGTCGAGGCCTAGTTTGGGGCAGGACATCATAATCTTACAGACCCTTTTCGTTGTATCAAATGAATCTTGCACTACTTCTCCTGAACTATACATCCTACCAAACATCAAGAATCTGAAAAATGGCCTATTGCAGCAGTGATTTCTAACGATCATGATTTCTGATTGAGTAGAACGACAAACCCACCACCTATTGGAAAATGTTGAGCAAATAATCACATCATTATACACAGAAAATCAGTTAGGCATTTAATCAAACACCTGGCATGCGATACAATAGTATACACCTCCCATCACAATTCACACATTTAAACATAATTTGCTCGCGCCGCACACACACACACACACAAAATGAGGACGCTACCAGAAGTTGAGGCCTGAGATTCTTCTTCTGCGCAAAATTTTCCGTAGATGAATTTAAAGCGCGCTAAAAATCCCTTTTTTTTTTAATAATCTCTTTCGAAATGGAAATTTGATTATCAAGCTGCTGAGCGCCTGGGCCTTGAGTATCGGGTCGGATATTCAGCCCAATTGAATATGTCTAAGATCCATACATTTTGGGAATTAACCCGGTCCAAGTATTTCGAGTTTACTTTTCCGGAAATAATGCAAGAAATAAATGATAGTTTTTTAGAGTGCTTGGTATTAAATAACTTGATAACGTACATATATATGATTCAAGCCAGAATATAAAATTATTCGAACGTGTGTCTATTAGTACCCCATAATTTAAGATTTTATTTAAATATTTGAGTTAAAACATTCATAAATGTAAAGATATTTTATCTCAAAATCTTACGGTGAGGGTGGGAGATCAACTAAGATTATTCATTCATTCCTTCCGTTACATCTCATGTCTATTGGCTGTTCGTAGGTGAAATCTACGTCTCTATTAATGCTTTAATGATAATTCCTAAATGGAATTTTAGTTTTTTTTTTTATGATGATGATAACCAACAATCGTTACTTGAAGATGCAACTGGGTAAATCCCAATTCATTCTTGTGTAATAATTTGCAAACTACATGTTTTTCAATTGTATTCAGGATTTTTAGTGAGGCCACCCTCAAAATTAACATGAGGAACTCTTAATTTCCAACCATGCATTTATGGAAATGCGAGAATAATTTTTTTTATTCTTTTTTTGAGAAATGAAATACTCGAGAAATTTACGGTAAGTATAATTTACAATGTTGGTTTAACTTTTTTAATTTGTATCATTTTAAAAAATATTAGTTCGACATTTCTAGGGGTGAGCATTCGGTTTATACGGCCGATTTTGGCCCGAAAAATCCAAAACCGAATAAACCAAATGTCTGGAAATTTTTAACCGAACTGAACCGATTAGTGGAGACAAACCGAACCGAAATAACCGAATCATTTCTAGTTCGATTTTTCGTTTTTTCGATTCATTTTTTAAGCAATACAGATTCATGCTTTTACTATGAGAAATTAACCCAAATCATATAAATATAATTCACAAAGCTACAAAGAACAATAAAATCAATACATCATAAATAAACAAAATCAACAATCCTAAATCCTACAACAGTCAATACCCACAATTCACATCAATTGTTAAGCATTCAAATATGACAATTATCCAATGTGATGAATTCATAAAAAATCAAGAAAAATTGCCAATTCAGAAATTCTACATGAAATGAGATTATTCATTTACTAACATAGAAAATCCAGTTGCACTATTGAGAATATGATCGCATTATTCATTCATAAATAGGCAGAACTAAAGCAACTCCAAGTAGGGATGGCGAAGTGCTGAATCGACACTCGAGAGAGAGATAGATAGTCGAGAATAGCTGTCTACTTGATGCTCGTCGTTGGTGCAAAGTTGTGAGAGAGAGGCTGCTCCTCATCGGCCGACGAAGTCGAGTGAGAGGGGAGGGCTGCTCCTGCACGATGGAGTAATTAATTGAGACTCAACAGAGGAGAGAGAGAGAGAGAGAGAGAGAGAGAGAGAGAGAGAGACGATTTCTGCTAAGGTGAGAACGGCAGAGTGCTGTCTCAATTAACTCAATTCAGAATTGTTGAGTATGACGTGTTCCAGATGATGTTATCACTTCATTTGATAATATCGCAATTAATGTCATATCTAATGATGTTCCGTCATTCTCGTTATATCTAATGATATTTATCATATTCTATTTTCCACGTATTTAGGGATTTATTAGATATTTTATTATGAATTAAATCGCGGATAATGTTGATTTTGACTTGTTCAAAATCTGTTCTGGATTTGTAGGGGACGTGATGTTCCACTCTCCATTGGACACTAACTGTTGCAGATGAACGTGGGTCACTGGAGTAACCGCTACTATTGCACGATGTTGAAGAATGTGTGCCACGTAATGCAGAAGACGATTATCTCAAGTCCACTTCAGCAATGGGTAGTGGAAGGCGGTTGATTCAAGTCCAAGTCATCTAGAATCGTGAGGCAACCGTCAAGACAAGATGGATGAAGTATTTAAGGTCTCCTGACTCTCCTTAGACCTTAAAATCATTTATGCAAGCAGGTTATCACCGTGGTTTGTGAGAAGCTCTGAAACTTGCATCTAGTGTCATCTCAAACGTCCAAGACATTCTCCCAGACATCAGCCTAGCGTCCCAATCAACTGGAGACTTTCATTCCAGTTGTATGTGTAGGTCAGATAGTCGCCTTTGAGAGTCTAGGATTTTGAGTGACTTGTTGTAATCTATCTATGTGTTTAGATAGGTCTGTTTTGAGTGATTATTCGAGTGAGTGAAGCTAGGATAGTCCTCTATATGTTTTATGCAGTGCTGTCAAGGGAGTGAAGCGAGACAACATCAGCATTGTTTTTGTTTATCACTTGTGTTAGTGAATTTCGCCTTGAGGCAATCACACACCGTAAGGAGTGTGATTTAAAATTTATTTTGTGCAAAATTCTATTTACGTTTCCGCTGCATGTTGAAGGCAATGTGGTAACACTAACTTCAACATTTCATTTAACTTTGCAATTTACATCTGAATTTCACATTGTTTCAGGCAACAAATTCTAATAAGTGACATCAGAGCCGGTACTTGACACACTAAGTATTCAATCCGGTGTTGCTTGAAATCTGTGATGGATATTCAAATTAATCAATGTCGTCCTCCTGCTCTAGATAGCAATGGTGGAAACTATGTTATGTGGAAATCTCGAATGAAGATTTGCATCAAATCTATTGATGAAAGAGCATGGATGGCAGTTATTGAAGAATGGAGCCCTCCTAGGATGGAAGGTCCAAATGAGCATTTTGTGTTAACACCAGAATCCCAATGGACAAATGATGAGAGGATAATCTCTAACTTTAATGCTCGCGCTCTGAATGCGATTTTTGTTTCAATTGATGTGCCATGCTTCAAGATGATCTGTAATTGTGTTACTGCATATCAAGAATGGACCATTCTTCAGGAACATTGTGAAGGGTCTGCCAGTGTGAGGAAGACCAAACTAAGGCTGCTCACATCCAAGTTTGAAAACTTACGCGTGATTTCCAATTCCTTAAACTAGTCCCCTGACTCACGTTTTCAACAACCAAACCAAGATCAAATTATCATCTATTTTTTGCTTCACACCATGTCAAAAAGATTCATGCATATGCTCATATATTTCTGTCAATTATAGTAGTTTAATAACAAAATTCACGTCTCTATATACTTCCTAATTTCAACATCACAATTCACCAACACAAAATACCAAAACATGCCTCATCACTCAATTTCATCTCACACCCCCAAGACTCTGCATTTAAGAACAATTAGAAATTAAACTAAAAGAGATTTCAATATATATATATATATAGACATTAAGAAATTAAAGAAAATAAAAAGGGAAAGAAGTGAGTCCCGGTTTGGAGCATGTGGAGTTAGTTGAGTAGGGGTGTCGGCGGTAAGTTGGGCTCGGGCCGTGTCGAGTCATCGATGAATCGTTGTTGCGGCTGAACTTGAGTCATGTCGTCGCTGAGTTTGGTTGGGTCTGTGTTGTCGAGGGAGGGGAGTCGAGTTCGTTGAGTTGGGCCTAGTCTGCTTCAGAGGTGGAGATGTTGGTCTGAGTCGCATCAAGTGCAGCTGCAGGTCTGGTTCAACCCTCCTGGTATTGTATGAGTTGCCAAAGAAGGGCCACAAAGTTGGCGCCTAGCATTTTATTCACCATGCCCGAGTATCCCTCCGATTTTAAGTCTTTCATAGAGTCGTCTGCTTACGATAATACCTCAACACCATCTTGTCCCTTTTGTGGGATATTTCTACATAGATCACAACCACCATATTTTCTCTCACCATCTCCTGTATAAACCAGAGTCTTCTATGATCTAATTAATTGCTTTTTTTTTTTTTTTTTGTGTTGACGAGCATGAGCATTGTTGAAGCTGCAATATAGATTGAAAAAATAAAGATAAGCAAGAGCATTAAAAACAATCACCAGTTTCTTCAATTTATATGTCCCATGAAAGAAACTTGAAAATGCATCCATCAATCTAGCTTCTTGAAGGAAAGACTTGGAAGTGCATTAAGGCCATTATTTTTTTTAACAAGCCAAAACATGATAAAAGTTGGTGAAAGGAAATATTCCCAATATCATGTCTAATTGTCTAAATAGCACTTCCAATGGCCAATAATTAAATTTATAAAAGGATGATCTCTGGTAGTTCAAATCATGAAAGATTTTCTGAATTCACAAACTACAAAATCAGACAATACCATGTGCAACTTCATCACAAGATTCTAGCCAAGTTTACGCATCATGACGGACCTTGCTACATTTCTCCGAAAAACACCACAGAGAACGAAAGGAGGAACATAATACATGAAAGGCAATCACCGATGGCATGCATCACAGAAAGAGCTAGCTTTGTATCAAGATAAGACCACATGAAGCACATCAGTCATGTTCAAAGCCAATATGCAGCAAAAGCCCATCATGCCAAAGAACTAGAAATTAGATATCCTTTCCCCTTTTCCAAGAATGCCAAGGGAAGAAACACAAGTGATAACTTGCTTTGACATGAGATTATGTATAACACCTGGAACTCTGTATTAAGAGAAGCATCCTACTACAAACTGCCAATCGCCAAAAGCAAATAAAAAGTTATAGAAGGATAATGAGACCATACACTGAAGCTGTACTGCGTCGTTGGTATCGGATTCACACCTAACTCCAAGTCATTGAGATAAGGACCATTCATGTCCATGATGGATTTAACATCAGGAAATCCTTGAGTGTGAAACACAATTGCTCCTTTGATTTTCGGGTTTGTATAATTCCTACAGGCAGCAACATTAATATAAGTTTCCTTCTTGCCATACTCCGTGAATTTATTCAATTTGAGAAAGGATGGCATGAGCTATATTATAAGAAGCAAAACTTGACCATTCAAAAAAAAAAATCCTTCTAAAGAATGATAAATTGAAAGATATGAATAAATCCAATCAGTGACACGATTAAAGCAGAAGAAACAGAACAGAGTGATTAGTTCATTAGCCTCTCAGTTTTGACGGAATTCCAGATACCCCATTAACTCAGCATCATTAAAAATTAGACATGATATTGGGACAAAAAATAATTTTAGTAGTGCAAATAGAAACTCTCTTTCTAATTTCTAGTTTTAATAATTTTAGTACAGTGTTGCATAGGGGTTTTCATGCTTTCTAATTAAATTTTGATGAATGATTCAACTTTTAAAGGTTATAGATTTAAGAACTCAATGATTGTAATTTTTATATTTTATATAGTATGTATGGTCTTGAATTTTGTATTTTACAAAGTGAAATATTTAAATATTGGATTCCAAATTGGACATGCTAAACCTTCACCTCTGTTCCAAATTAGTAGTTGTGACTTGAGATTTTAATAGTGGACTAAATGGTGTCAAATGTTTATGTACTATAGTAGCATAACGAATTTAAATTGAAATCCACATGCAAATACCAATCAGCAAGAAATCAGTGTAATTGATTTTAGCATAACACAAAAAAATTAAGTAATATACTAATCATTACAAATGCTTGCAGAATTAGTTCAATTTAGTAGATTCGAATCTGTCTCATGTTCTCAAATGAATTGCTTGGTTCAACTTTCCTGCAAATCTGATTGGTATCAGTTACCTTTCCCAGATGACTGATGCGCCACATTGATCATGCTAGATGACGAAGGGTGAAAACCAACAGCATTTCCTTGTACTAGTGCCTCCGACTGAGCAGCAAAACAGCCAAGAAAATGCTGTAATCAGCACAATTATCCTCCTCAAACGTATCAAATTCAAGTCTATCCCGCTCTAACTCTCCACAGCAGAGTGGCATGGTGACGGAAGTGGCTGTTTTCACCGAAAGGCAAGCTGCGGAGCTGCAGAGAGAACCTTATTTACATACAAACCTAGTGCTAATGGTACATCTTCAGTATAGATAGATGTAAACACGAAACAACCCATTACTAGGAAAAGTGCCATGTAATGTAACTACTGACCTGCAGAGATCAGCAGCTACGGTTCTGTCAAGAATGACACGACGTTTACAACTCTAGAGCTCAGTTTTAACTTTTAACTGATAAATCAAATGAAGGGATGTGATTGTTAACCTCAACTTAGTAAGCATGAAATCTCAATCACATAGAGGTTCTTTGACCAAGAGGTTCATCTTCTCCTGTAAAAAATTAACTACATCTTCTCTCCCTTCCTTCAGAAGTAATTTTCGAAGCTTTCCAAAGGTGTGCCTTCCTGGGCGAATTCCTCTCTCCATCATCTCTTCCATTAGAACAGAAGCCCTGGAGACGTCACCCTTGCTACATAATCCATTAATAAGTGCAGAAAATGTGTGCATGCTCGGAGCAAACTGCTTCCTCTCCATATATTTCCACACCTTGAGAGCTATCTCTAGTTCATCTCTCTCACAGAACATCTTGATCATCATCGTGTATGTGTCTGCATCAGGCTCACAAACTTTGGACATCCTGCGAAATACCTTGAAAGCCTCGTCAGTCTCCCCACGGCCAATCAAACCATTTATAAGAATGTTACAAGTCCTCGAATTGGGCTTCACCCCCTTTCTATCCATCTCATCAACAACTTTATAGGCATTTTGGAATTTATTCACTTTGCAGAAAGCCCCAAGTAAGGAATTATATACTGCCACATCAGGTTTCACCCCATTTCTCTCCATTTGAAGGAATGTATCAATTGCATCCTCAATCCTATTCTCAATCCCATATGTATGTATCAAAACACTATAAATGAAAGACGTGGGCTGACAGCCATTGAACTCCATCTCGTTTATAATTTCAACTGCTTCATCTGTTTGCCCAGCCTTGCAGAGAATGTCAACCATGATTCCATACGTCACAATATCAGGTTTGCAGCCTGAATCAATCATTTCATTAAAAATCTCCCTAGCTTTGGGCAAATTTGGAGCCCTTCCCCATCCTTCAATCAAAATGCTATAAGTTTTTGAATCAGGACAGAATTGATCTTTCATGGTATCATTAAAAATCTCTTGAGCTTTTCTAACATTCTTCGACTTGCATAAAGCACTCAGCAAACCATTAAATGCAGCCAGGTTCGGAGGCACGTCATATTTCTTCATTATGTTAAATGTATAGACCACCTCATCCACCTTCTGCGCCCTTGCATACTTCCTCATGATAATACAAAACGTCTCAATATTCAGCATTCCCTTGCCCCTCATGCTGTTCACAAGATCCCACATTATCTCATACTGTCTTATCTTTGCCATCGACTCAATCATAATATGGTAAGCTCTAACACTATGCTCATAGTGTCGTTGTTTGCCAGCCCACTCGAAGAACCGGTGAGCTAGCATTCCAGCATTTTCGAACCTCTCAAGGACCTTTTCGACTACATCTTCAGAAACCCGAATGCCGCTTTGATCAAGCGCCGTGTCGAGGCCTAGTTTGGGGCAGGACATCATAATCTTACAGACCCTTTTCGTTGTATCAAATGAATCTTGCACTACTTCTCCTGAACTATACATCCTACCAAACATCAAGAATCTGAAAAATGGCCTATTGCAGCAGTGATTTCTAACGATCATGATTTCTGATTGAGTAGAACGACAAACCCACCACCTATTGGAAAATGTTGAGCAAATAATCACATCATTATACACAGAAAATCAGTTAGGCATTTAATCAAACACCTGGCATGCGATACAATAGTATACACCTCCCATCACAATTCACACATTTAAACATAATTTGCTCGCGCCGCACACACACACACACACAAAATGAGGACGCTACCAGAAGTTGAGGCCTGAGATTCTTCTTCTGCGCAAAATTTTCCGTAGATGAATTTAAAGCGCGCTAAAAATCCCTTTTTTTTTTAATAATCTCTTTCGAAATGGAAATTTGATTATCAAGCTGCTGAGCGCCTGGGCCTTGAGTATCGGGTCGGATATTCAGCCCAATTGAATATGTCTAAGATCCATACATTTTGGGAATTAACCCGGTCCAAGTATTTCGAGTTTACTTTTCCGGAAATAATGCAAGAAATAAATGATAGTTTTTTAGAGTGCTTGGTATTAAATAACTTGATAACGTACATATATATGATTCAAGCCAGAATATAAAATTATTCGAACGTGTGTCTATTAGTACCCCATAATTTAAGATTTTATTTAAATATTTGAGTTAAAACATTCATAAATGTAAAGATATTTTATCTCAAAATCTTACGGTGAGGGTGGGAGATCAACTAAGATTATTCATTCATTCCTTCCGTTACATCTCATGTCTATTGGCTGTTCGTAGGTGAAATCTACGTCTCTATTAATGCTTTAATGATAATTCCTAAATGGAATTTTAGTTTTTTTTTTTATGATGATGATAACCAACAATCGTTACTTGAAGATGCAACTGGGTAAATCCCAATTCATTCTTGTGTAATAATTTGCAAACTACATGTTTTTCAATTGTATTCAGGATTTTTAGTGAGGCCACCCTCAAAATTAACATGAGGAACTCTTAATTTCCAACCATGCATTTATGGAAATGCGAGAATAATTTTTTTTATTCTTTTTTTGAGAAATGAAATACTCGAGAAATTTACGGTAAGTATAATTTACAATGTTGGTTTAACTTTTTTAATTTGTATCATTTTAAAAAATATTAGTTCGACATTTCTAGGGGTGAGCATTCGGTTTATACGGCCGATTTTGGCCCGAAAAATCCAAAACCGAATAAACCAAATGTCTGGAAATTTTTAACCGAACTGAACCGATTAGTGGAGACAAACCGAACCGAAATAACCGAATCATTTCTAGTTCGATTTTTCGTTTTTTCGATTCATTTTTTAAGCAATACAGATTCATGCTTTTACTATGAGAAATTAACCCAAATCATATAAATATAATTCACAAAGCTACAAAGAACAATAAAATCAATACATCATAAATAAACAAAATCAACAATCCTAAATCCTACAACAGTCAATACCCACAATTCACATCAATTGTTAAGCATTCAAATATGACAATTATCCAATGTGATGAATTCATAAAAAATCAAGAAAAATTGCCAATTCAGAAATTCTACATGAAATGAGATTATTCATTTACTAACATAGAAAATCCAGTTGCACTATTGAGAATATGATCGCATTATTCATTCATAAATAGGCAGAACTAAAGCAACTCCAAGTAGGGATGGCGAAGTGCTGAATCGACACTCGAGAGAGAGATAGATAGTCGAGAATAGCTGTCTACTTGATGCTCGTCGTTGGTGCAAAGTTGTGAGAGAGAGGCTGCTCCTCATCGGCCGACGAAGTCGAGTGAGAGGGGAGGGCTGCTCCTGCACGATGGAGTAATTAATTGAGACTCAACAGAGGAGAGAGAGAGAGAGAGAGAGAGAGAGAGAGAGAGAGAGAGAGAGAGAGAGAGAGAGAGAGACGATTTCTGCTAAGGTGAGAACGGCAGAGTGCTGTCTCAATTAACTCAATTCAGAATTGTTGAGTATGACGTGTTCCAGATGATGTTATCACTTCATTTGATAATATCGCAATTAATGTCATATCTAATGATGTTCCGTCATTCTCGTTATATCTAATGATATTTATCATATTCTATTTTCCACGTATTTAGGGATTTATTAGATATTTTATTATGAATTAAATCGCGGATAATGTTGATTTTGACTTGTTCAAAATCTGTTCTGGATTTGTAGGGGACGTGATGTTCCACTCTCCATTGGACACTAACTGTTGCAGATGAACGTGGGTCACTGGAGTAACCGCTACTATTGCACGATGTTGAAGAATGTGTGCCACGTAATGCAGAAGACGATTATCTCAAGTCCACTTCAGCAATGGGTAGTGGAAGGCGGTTGATTCAAGTCCAAGTCATCTAGAATCGTGAGGCAACCGTCAAGACAAGATGGATGAAGTATTTAAGGTCTCCTGACTCTCCTTAGACCTTAAAATCATTTATGCAAGCAGGTTATCACCGTGGTTTGTGAGAAGCTCTGAAACTTGCATCTAGTGTCATCTCAAACGTCCAAGACATTCTCCCAGACATCAGCCTAGCGTCCCAATCAACTGGAGACTTTCATTCCAGTTGTATGTGTAGGTCAGATAGTCGCCTTTGAGAGTCTAGGATTTTGAGTGACTTGTTGTAATCTATCTATGTGTTTAGATAGGTCTGTTTTGAGTGATTATTCGAGTGAGTGAAGCTAGGATAGTCCTCTATATGTTTTATGCAGTGCTGTCAAGGGAGTGAAGCGAGACAACATCAGCATTGTTTTTGTTTATCACTTGTGTTAGTGAATTTCGCCTTGAGGCAATCACACACCGTAAGGAGTGTGATTTAAAATTTATTTTGTGCAAAATTCTATTTACGTTTCCGCTGCATGTTGAAGGCAATGTGGTAACACTAACTTCAACATTTCATTTAACTTTGCAATTTACATCTGAATTTCACATTGTTTCAGGCAACAAATTCTAATAAGTGACATCAGAGCCGGTACTTGACACACTAAGTATTCAATCCGGTGTTGCTTGAAATCTGTGATGGATATTCAAATTAATCAATGTCGTCCTCCTGCTCTAGATAGCAATGGTGGAAACTATGTTATGTGGAAATCTCGAATGAAGATTTGCATCAAATCTATTGATGAAAGAGCATGGATGGCAGTTATTGAAGAATGGAGCCCTCCTAGGATGGAAGGTCCAAATGAGCATTTTGTGTTAACACCAGAATCCCAATGGACAAATGATGAGAGGATAATCTCTAACTTTAATGCTCGCGCTCTGAATGCGATTTTTGTTTCAATTGATGTGCCATGCTTCAAGATGATCTGTAATTGTGTTACTGCATATCAAGAATGGACCATTCTTCAGGAACATTGTGAAGGGTCTGCCAGTGTGAGGAAGACCAAACTAAGGCTGCTCACATCCAAGTTTGAAAACTTACGCGTGATTTCCAATTCCTTAAACTAGTCCCCTGACTCACGTTTTCAACAACCAAACCAAGATCAAATTATCATCTATTTTTTGCTTCACACCATGTCAAAAAGATTCATGCATATGCTCATATATTTCTGTCAATTATAGTAGTTTAATAACAAAATTCACGTCTCTATATACTTCCTAATTTCAACATCACAATTCACCAACACAAAATACCAAAACATGCCTCATCACTCAATTTCATCTCACACCCCCAAGACTCTGCATTTAAGAACAATTAGAAATTAAACTAAAAGAGATTTCAATATATATATATATATAGACATTAAGAAATTAAAGAAAATAAAAAGGGAAAGAAGTGAGTCCCGGTTTGGAGCATGTGGAGTTAGTTGAGTAGGGGTGTCGGCGGTAAGTTGGGCTCGGGCCGTGTCGAGTCATCGATGAATCGTTGTTGCGGCTGAACTTGAGTCATGTCGTCGCTGAGTTTGGTTGGGTCTGTGTTGTCGAGGGAGGGGAGTCGAGTTCGTTGAGTTGGGCCTAGTCTGCTTCAGAGGTGGAGATGTTGGTCTGAGTCGCATCAAGTGCAGCTGCAGGTCTGGTTCAACGTCTCCGTGACGTTAGTCGGCGATAAGGTGTTTTTCGGGAGAGAGGTAGAAGAAGAGAGGATCTAGAATTAGGGATTTCTGGCTTTTCAAATTGGGGATCTCTTCCTAATTGGAGTCTAGCCATGAATTTGAGGAAAAGAAGAAAAGAATTCAATTGCAAACTAAGTTATTTACATTGTAGCCCATTATCATTAACTTTCAGAAATTGGAAAAAGGCCCTATAAAGTTTATAAAAACACATTTTTGATCCCATAAACTTTTCAAAAATTAATGTTTAGCCCAAAACTTCATAAATTGATTAAATAAGCTCATAAATTTCTTATTTTCACATTTATTAAAATTATAGTAGGCGCAAATAATTTAATTGATATTATTTTAATACTAGGTACGGCGCAATTAGGATCCTTGTTCACTGTGTGGTTCTCTGGTTTAATTTACGTGCTCTCTATTATCAGGTGGGTGAAATTATTATATTCGAAATAAAAGTATATGTTATATTTTTTGAGACAGAAATGTTTTTAATCCAATTTAAATTATCGTGGATGAAATATGGGTAGCGTTTTATACGCACAGAATAGCGTTTCGTACGCACAGAAGCGTTTTGTATGCACCAGAATATGTCTTGTGCACAGTTCAAGATGTATTCTAGAATCAGAAGAATAGTACCCTAAATCCATTATTCCTGCGATTTTTTTCAATTGGATAAATAGAAATAAATGCTCATGATCCCCCATCACTGAGTACGTTTTAAGAGTACTCACCCCACATTTTTAAATATTTTCAGGTCAATGAGCTTGGAGCGATGTGAAGTAAATGGGGATCAACTTCCCTTAGACGTTTTGGTTACTTAACTTGAAATTTTAGACTTGCCGCTTAAAATAAATTACTTTAAGCTTGATATTTTGTGTTTTTGTTTAGCGTTTTTGGACTAACTTAAACTAGTAGTTGAATATTATGGTTCTAACAATGTTTCGAGTATGAAGTTTTTATTTTAGAACATATGAGTTACTTTTTGAAATAAATTGGAATATATTGAAATTTATGAAGTGTAGATACTTTGATCTAAGTATATATATATCTGAAAAGTATATATTACCCTCAATTTTCCTATTTGGGATTCCTAGCGTGATCATTTTAGAAAAGAAAAAAAATACTCGAATTGCTGTTATTGTTAATCATTTTCCGCTTTAAAGAATAGAAAGAGTAATATTTTAAATTATAGAATTTAGGGTGTTACAAATATTGATTTATTATAATGCTAATGGAGTAATAACATATTGCTAACGAAGAACAATATATTGATAGAAAACAATATACATTAATGTATTAAGACGTTTTAACATTGGATACCCAATACTAATATCTTATTAATATAATGCTAACGAAATAATAACATATTGCTAATGAAAAAAAATAATATATTGACAACGATCAATATATTAATATATTAAGATGTTTTTTTGTATGCGAATGAAAATGCATTGTTAAGGTTAGCATTGTCATATGCTAATGAAATCATTATAATAATGCTAACAGAATCATGTGTTTTTCACACTATGTGTGATGAAAATATAAACAAATATTAATAATAGTGAATACTAAAATATTTACTTTCATAAACTAATATTTTATTAATATTTAATAACATATTGCTTATAAAGAAAAATATTATATTGATAATGATCAACACATTAATACATTAAGATATTTTTGTATGAGAGAGAAAATGCATTGCTAATGTTAGCATTGTCATATACTAATGAAAATATTATAATAATGCTAGCAGAATAATATATTTTTCATACTATATATGATGATAATATAAACGAATATTAATAATAGTGAATACTAAAATATTAATTTGCTTTCATAAATAAATGTTAATGTTATTGTCAGCATTGTCATATGCCACTGTTAGCATATGATAATGCTAGCAGTAGAATTATGTAAAACATATGACAACAACATAATAATGTTAGCATTGAAGTATGCTAACATAAGCATTATATATTGTTATAAATGTTTATCATATCAATTTCAGGGTTCTATAATTTAATTTTATTGCATTTCATCCTTTACTTATATTAGCATTGTCATATGCTAATAGAAGCATTATATAATGCTGGAAGAATATATTTCATAATGCTAACGAAGCAATAATGTAGTAGATTGTAACATTCAATCAAACAAGCATAACTTTGTCCACGATTAATATTTTTTTAAAATTATTTTTTGTTGAGAAATGTGTTTGACTAGCTTTCAAACCATACTAAACTCTCCATTTAATTATTTCACAACGAAATCGATCAATTTTGTATTTAAAATTACATATTGTGCATTAAGTGATACTGCATATGATTATGTATTCGTTAGCATATGATTGTGTCTTCGCTAGCATGCATCCTGGAAGTCCGTGTTTTTTTTTTAATTTTGACCTAGAGGTTAAAATTATCAAATTGCCACCACCCTTTTGACTAAATTTTGACCATTGGATTTTGATGAATGTGTGGTTTATTGTATTTTAGTGTTATTAACACTAGCACTAAAATACAACAAGATAAACTATATTTTTTTTTTCAAAAAAATAGCACTAAAATATAATAAAGTAAGCTATAAATTCATAGCAAATAAGTATCGTTCCTACTTCTCACACGAAGACTAGTACCTATTTGAACCAAATCTTATATATATAGGAAGGATCAAATAGGAACCAATTCCCCTGAAGGAACCTAGGAACCAATTCTAGCCTTAGATTTGATTAGATCTAATGACCATAATTTAGTCAAAGTTTTAGTCAAAGTAAGGTGGCAAACTTGTAATATTTGAGAACTTAATGAAAGCGGGGTTATTTTCGTAATTTAGAAATTCTGTTATGTTTTTTCGGATTTTGGGCCCAATTCCCGGAATTAAATAGACAACACTTTAAAACCGTTATCTTTTCTGACGTTGTATTAATATGCTAACATGAAAGATGTATATTGCTGACATCAACAAATTTTGTTGCTATCATGAGATAGACTCATATTGCTAACTTGACGAGATCATAATATTAAATTGACACGTATTAAACACCACACATATAACATTGGACCACATTTAAAATAATACTGTGTAACATAATTCATACATATAACATATTGCTAATATGTTAGAGAATATACACACTGCTAATATGTGACTATTAATTTGCTAATATGTTAGTAACACATTGCTAATATGTGAATAATGATATGCTAGCATGACTTAAATTCTCAAATATTACAAGTTTTCAAAATAATATTAAGCATTTATAAAGTTATAATTGTTTATGAACTTAACTATATATAGCTCATACTTTAACTATTTTCTCATGAAAGCAACTTAAAATTCAAAGTCGTGCATAAAAAATTTCATGTTAGCAACATAAACATAAGATATGAGCAATATTGTTATATCATATTAGCAAATATCTGACAGTTACGAGTTGAATATACGTAAAAAATAGTTTTTTATATTTTTCATCAATTTTTGCTCAAATAAACATATGCATTATGGATCTTAAATGAAAGAGCATGAAAAAAATCTTTAATTTGATATATTTTTTGCGTTAATTGGATAAAAAAGAATAAGTTATGATTATTTAAAGTTTTTAGGAATTTTTTAAAAAATGATGTCATCACTTTATTAAAAAAATATGGAATTACCCCTTATAATTCGAATTTTACATATTTACAACTATACCACCGCTTTTTTATCCGCCATGTCATCAAAATCCTTGAATTTGATTGGTTCCTAGGTTCCTATTTGAACCCACCCCTATATATATATATATTACTTTTTAAGTTATTAACTTGCTAGGTTTCAAAGGCTCGTGGTGAAAAGAAAAAAGAGGGAAATTTTTAAATAGCCATTATTACTTAGTAAATAATATAAATAACCACTTTTTTAAAAAATAATGTTTCTAGCCATTATCATAAAAAAAGTACCATAATACCCTTAATTCCATATTTATTATTAAGAATTATTATTTATGTATATCTATATATTCATACATCTACTATTAGGGAAAAGATCTGATTTTCTCTCTCTTCCCTCTGCAAACGCCGTTCTCTCGTCTCTCACATTTTTCAATCGTTATTTTATTAATTTAAACAAAACTACCATTGGTGAACATCATCAAACTATGATTTTTGAAGATTATCACGATTCTTCCTCTCTCTAATCCTTGGTTCAACAATAAATTATGTGTTGCAATATCAAAAATTAGATATTCTTTTACGAATTTGGGATTTTTTTAAAGTTTTGTTGACATCATGCGTGTTATTTTTAGTGGCAATAAGGTATATGATATTTACGGATATGTACTCTTTTTATCGATCTAGATATTTAAGTTTTTTGAATCTTTCTTTGGAATGGGTGGAAAAAAAATTGAATATTCTTTGGTGCGCGAATCAATTTCTCTCGGTATAGGAGTATTGGAATTTATTCGTGCAACAATTAATTTGTGAACTCGTGCAATATCTCATTTTTAATTGTTGCACGAGGGCACGAATTAGCAAATTCATGCACTCGTGTATCTATGTATTTTTTAACTAGTACACAAGTACACTAATAGGCATACTCATGAAGTTGTGTATCAGTCAACTGCTGCACGTGTACACGAATGATCCTAATCGTGTTTTTGTGTATGAGTTATTTTTAAATTTTCATATTGAACTAATCGTTTACTCGTGTACTCGTGTATTAAATCATTATTGAATTAATGCACAAGAACACGACTTGGACTACTCGTGTTGTTGCACTTATGTACTCATGTATTCATTATGAGGACGAGATTGTTCGAAATCATTGTCCATAATTGTTCAGAGATGGCGGCGTTTGAACTTTGGCAAAGACGGCTGTTGAATCTTGTAATTTTCGTCTTCAGCAACATCAATAACAGAAGACGACGACAACAACAAGATGACAACTACAACAACACAAGACGGTAATAAAAACCTTGCAGTTATGACTTCTGGGACTTTGACATAGAACAGCGGCGAAAGATATATTTTTTTTATAGTACGAAATATAGATTCTGAAATCATCGTCCATAATTTTTTTTTGTTCATATATTATGGTGTTTTTATGTTAGGAAATAATTAATGTTAAAAATTATTTATATTATTACTAAGTTGATATATATTCACATCCTAAAAGGCTAGAAACATTATATTTTTAAAAATGGCTATTTACATTATTTACTAAGTAATAATGGCTATTTTCTCATATTAACACAAGAAAAAAAGGGGCCTAAGATTTTTATTTTTATTTATTTTTTTACGAGCATCTTGAAGTTTATGACACTTTGGTTTTAATTATCTTAAATCTTGAAAAAGTGCAATCAACATTTAGAAAATTCAATTGGTGAATTTTGTAAGTAACAAACAATTTCATTAATTGTGATCTTTTATGTTGGGATTTTGGTTAACTCAAAATTGGGAGATAAAAGCTCTAAAAATACAACTTAATTATTTCTTTTTTCTTTTTAACATTTTGGTTAAAAAAAATTAAAAATTAAGCCTTTAATGGTATATTTATTGTATTGGATCTTTGTTTAAATCATAGATACAGTAAAACTTCTATACAATAATATTGTTGGGACCAGAGAAAAATATTACTATTGAGAGGTTATTCTTATGTAGAGTTTACATATAAAAATTATTATTTTTAAAAAAAATTAATATATATTGTACAACATTTAAAAATGTCCCTTCATATTTTACAAACATGTATTTAAAAGGTATGTAAGATTCATTCATGTTTTTTAATCGAAGAAGACATCATTATAAGAATCAAGCGAGAAAGACAAGGTGATAATCCAGAGAATGATAGCGTAGAAATTGAAAAAGTCTCATGTCAAAAAGCTTGAAGCATGTTGGACAAAATGTTTTGAATTCAATAAGAAGGTGATTGTGTTGACGAGTTACTTCGAACATGCAAGTTAAATGGTGTGGTATTAATCCAAAAAATTAAAGCATTGTCACACACAACTTTAGATAAGTATTTCATACAATTTTAAATTTAATGTAACATACATATGTAGTTAAATAGTTCTAGATATTTTATATAGATATTTAAATATATTTGAATTTTAATGTTATTTTATTATTATATGGAGGTAGATTTCTTAATAATAGTCCTAAAAAACATCGGAATATTACAATGTATAGATTATTCTTATTTATAATTGGTCCCAAGTTGGGATCATATTTTTTATTACTATAAGGAAGTTATTTTTATATAGAGTAATTTTATGTAGAGGCTTTACTGTAGTTGATTATAATAATCCAATTATAAAATTAAGACAATATAGAATCTCAATAAATTTTCACATTAAACTTAAGAGAAAAAAGAAATATTGTTAGTTAATATATCTGAATGTGATGCAGCTAATGCCATTTTTTTGTCATATTGATATTGTTAAAAAAAGTTTCAATTAGTGATTTAGTATTTTAGTGTCATACCCTATTTCAAAAAAAGATTAAAGTTCCAAGATTAATGCTTCAAAACAAAATATAGATAAAAGCTATTGAAATATTTATGTCTCTTATTTAGTGTTTTTTTTTTCTCTTTAATTCTAATTTGTAGTATAATTGTAAACATGAAGTTTATTATACATAATAAATTAATTACTTGAAATTATTTTTATCTTGTAATTTATTAATATGCATTAAATTTTATAATCTTTAATTTAATATAAGAAGAATACATATACCTTTGTGATACATATTTGAACCTCACGTTTAACAATATTTACTCCCACTACTACGTTTTGTTTCGTATCATGCCAAAATTCAACATGAAGTACTTAAAAAGAGATTATTGGTTGTTAAATGTTAGACCTTTTTCTTCCATATGTTTCTTCAACATTTCAACGTTTTCTTTATCATCCCAAACTTAACATGAAGTCGAAGTTTTAAAAACCAAAACTTATTTTACGAAGTTCTATATAAAGTGAAATAGTATAATTTAGTACTTAGCTATGTTTACAATTGATGTCTCTTGATATATACGACACTGCTCACCACTATTTGCTATTAATTACACCATGCACATTAGCATATCGATTTTGAGGTTAAATAAAATAGCGAACATTCTATGTATTTATAATAAACATTATTAGTGCAACACAAAAGCAGGGCAATTTAAATCTAGTATAGGATCTTCTCCCACATTCCAGACTTGTATATTTATTTCCCACTTAATTTGGCTTCAACAATTCTGGCAATACGATGAAATCTTCCGTAATTAATGAAGTAAATGTAGCTTTGAATATATCTTCTTGAAGTTCCAAGATCCAATACGAGTTAATTAACACGCTTTAATTAATCTTCGATAGATCAAATTTAAAACTTTTCGAAGAAATGTCGAGACATTAATTGACCACTTCCGTTTCTACGAACGACCATCTTGGAGTTATGATTCAAATTATGTAAAAGAGAAAAAAACAATAAAAAATATGAGTGAACATGCTATAAGCCTATAATATTTGATCAATTTTGAAACTTGGCTTGATCTCACGTTCATTAATTAAGTACTTAAAAAAAGATTATTGGTTGTTAGACCTTCTTTTTCCATCTGTTTCTTCAACCTTTCTACTTTATCTTTTCTGATATCACGCCAAAATTGAACATGAAGTCGAAGGTCCTCATTCCCCTGGTCCTCTTGTTCCACCAGTATTCTCACTGCAGAAATGGCCAACGAGACACTGCATTCTCCCAAAGTAATAGACTGAAGAGTTGGTATTGTTCCAATATCTGAAGGCAACTCTTCCAATCTAGGCACACCCGTCAGAACTAGATTTTCAAGAACTGGAAAATGGGAGCTGTCTGCATTCCATTTAACTAAATCATCGCACTCATAAATTTCCAATGATTTCAGGCCAGGGAATTTGATCCCCTCAACAAGGGTCCACTCGGATCCTATAACTGAATTGAATAGCAACCAGAGTTTGAAGATGCGGCAAGGATCCAACCATCATTGTCATTTCTTCCCAATCAAGACAACAACAACCAATTAGAGACAACTTCCTAAGGGAACTTGGGAATGTGATACTCAAGTTAAATTCACGCCAAGCAGAATCGCGACCGGCAGTGTGCATATTTAATTCTAATGATTCCAGTTTACATAAGTAGCCAAGATTGTGAGGACAGTAATCTGACCTTACTTCACCAGAATATCCTACTTTCAATTCCTTGATATTGGGGACTCTTTTGCAAAACTCTTCACTCAACTTCAAATTTTGTACTGTCTGAAGTGTGCGTAGGTTTCACATAACCAATTCGTTTGCTCGCTTTAGCTTGTCACTTGGAAGAGGATCGGGAAGATAAATTCCAGTGACTTTACCCAATTGTATTCTGATTATATGAAGATGCCTGAGTTGTATCATCTCCCAAATCTCATTTGGTGCAACAATAACTGAATCATAATCTCCCCTAATAATTAATGTTTGTAATTTCCAAAAGAGGAATATTGATGAAGGAAGGTACCTCAGAATATATTCATACCCGTAAACACACCGTAAGTTAACGTGCTGAATGTTAGCCTCCAGGAAACCACCACCAGCATGGAAAGTTTGGTGTTTTTGGTGAAGCGTCCGATTTTTCCTCTCAACAACACCATTTTGTTGAGGTGTTTTTGGTGCAGAGAACTCCTGAGCAATACCTCTTTCTTCACAAAAGCATTTGAAGAAAGCATTTTCAAATTCACGACCATGATCACTTCGAATTCTCACCACAGTAGTTCCTTTCTCCACTTCGATTTTGAGACAAAGTTTTTTGAATGTATCAAAGGTCTCTCCCTTATCTCTAAGGAACTCAACCCATGTGAATCAAGTGAAGTCATCCACGCACACAAAAATAAACTTCTTCCGTCCAATACTTTCAGTTTGAACAGGCCCCATCAAGTCCATATGTAGCAGCTCCAAGGCCTCTGAGGTGGTAATCTTCTTAACAGATTTATGAGAAGTGTGAATCTGTTTTCCCACTTGACACGGTCCACAAACTTTGCCACGATCAATATCCAACTTCGGGACTCCAACCACAACATCAGTCTTCATGAGACATTGCATGTTTCTATAACTAACATGGCCAAGTTTTTCATGCCATACGTTCGCTTTATCAAGCTGAGTTCTGAAGTAATTTCCTTTCATGTTGAGAAGGTAACAATTGTCCCTTGATCTGTCTCCATCCATCATCAGCACACATTCTTTGTTCTTCACAAGACATTTGTCTCTAGTAAAGTGAACCAAGAGACCTTCATCGCAAAGTTGACTTATGCTAATAAGATCAGCTTTTAGTCCTTCGACAAACAGAACTCCTCCAAGTTGGGCATCCCTTCAACATTTAGATGACCACCCCCAAGCACTCTTTCTTTGACACCATCTCCAAAAGTAACAGATTGATAAGAACAATCCTTTTGAATATTCTTCAGCATACTGGCATCTCCAGTCATGTGTCGTGAGCATCCGCTGTCAAAGTACCAACTGCTCTTCGCATGAATATTGAGGGCAGTGTGAACCACATAGTTCATGTGGTTGTTCCAGGATCTGTTCCTCACATTCCTTCTTCTGGAATTCAGGTCATTCTGAGATAGGCCTCTCCTCCTCATTCTTCTGAGATCATTGATGTAGTTCCTACACTATGGTCGAATGTGACCAGGCTTCTCACAGTAGTGGCAAACAACCCCCATCTTTCGAGGCTGTGACTTTAGCGACTGCGGAGTCCGTGGCTGCTTGTTCTCTGGTTCAGTTTTGGATTCAGGAACAGGTTCATCATGTGTTCCAGATGTTTGTCCTTGACAGAAACGGTCATAAACCTTTCCACCAGTGTATCCAAGTCCTGTATGATCCTGAGGACTTTTTCTTTTAGTTAGGATTTCATCGAGCTGAGATGAACCAAAGTTCATCATCTTGACGAGCTTCTTTAGATGAAGCAATTCACCATTCTGAGAGTGAGTGTTGTTTCTGAATTGCTGAAGATCATTCTGCAGCTCATTGAGGCGCATGGAAAGACTATCTCTTTCTTTTATGAGATCACAATTTTCTTTCATCAGCCCTTCATTGACTTTTACCACCATGATCCAGCTCTCATGAAGCTTTTTATATGCTTCTATGGTAGACTCTTCAGTGAATTCTTCGTCGTCACTGCATTCAGACACTTTGTCATCCTGATTGTCAGGGACAGAATTAGACACATGTTCTTTGTGAGATTGTGTTATGAAAGCAATATGATTGTTCACACATTCTTCATCACTCCCACTATCATCTACATCATCACTTTCACTAAGTGTGGAACAATAGGATTTATTCTTCTTCTTTAAGGTGTTAGCGCACTCGGCTTGATAGTGCCCAAGACCACCACATTCTCTACACTTGACCTCCTTGTGTTTTTCTTCACCAAGATCTTCATCTTTAGTTCTCCGAGGTTTTGAAAATCTGTTCTTGACAGAATTATTCTGTGAATACTTCTCATAACGTTTGACAAATTTCGAGAAATTCTTTGTTGGCATAGCAATTGATTCAGCGAGATCATGTTTGTTAGGGACATTGTTAGGCACATCAGTACTCAAATCGGCTTGAAAAGCTATGCTTTTCTTCTAGACTGTCTCTTCATATGTCAGTCCCATTTCAAATGTCCTCAGGGATCCCATCAGCTCCTGTAACTTCATCTTGCTCACGTTCTTGGCCTCTTCAATTGCCGTGACTTTGTATGCGAATCTCCTGGGTAGAGATCGCAGAACTTTCCGCACAAGTTTCTCCTCAGAGATTGCATCACCAAGCGCAAAGCGTTCGTTAGCTATGTCACAAATCTTGGCGTTGAAATCAGCAAACTTTTCACCCTCATCCATTCGGAGGTTCTCAAATCTGGTAGATCTGATCTGAAGCTTCAGCTTCAAAGAATAATGAAATTGGTAAAAGAGAGTTCGTAGAAGAAGACTTGGAGCTGACTGGTGAATATACGTATGTTTTGAGTTGAAGAAAAAACTCCTTCCCCCACCATAGATAAGCGACACGTGGATACCATCAATTTTTATTATTATTGGATTGGAATGGAAAAGCGCCACCTTTAGTCTGCTTTTTGAATTGTGTTGAAGAAAATAAACCAAAGTCTGCTTTCCTTTCATGCATGTGCTGAGTTCTGCACATCATTTGCTTGCATCCTTAGACAGATTGTTTCCACAACTCTTAATTGTACTTTAGATTAATGATCACGTTATTGGAAATTTAATCAATTTTAAGTTTTTATGTTATACTACTCTCAAATTTTATAACTTGTATTGTTATTAAATATTTATTCTAGACATATAATTAAATAACATTAATGAAAAAATAAAATATTTAAAGCAAAATCATAATTAAAAGTTATCACAAAATCATTCACTAAAATTAATTAAATTCCGTGTTAAAAAAAATCATATAGAAGCATATGTTGTAGTAGTTGTTGGCATAACTAAAAAACCAGGTCGGCGTTCACATTTCGAAGGCGGATACTCATATCTATCTATCAGATGTCACATAAGTTCGTCTAGCTCAACCACAGCCGAGAAAAAAATAGTAGAAGACTTGCTGGCAAACTGGTTCAATCTAATGATTTTTCGAAAAATTACGATGTAGAATCACTGGACCAAATGATGTCTAATCAGCCATCCAGGATCAAATACTTGTAGCTTGTTGTGTAAGATTTTTTGACGCTATAAAGATAGGGAAAATCAGATGGTTGGATCGACTGAAAATGGTCTCGAAAGTGAGCTACGGACAAAGCAACAAGCCATCCAGGACCACATACTTGTAGCTTGTTGTGTAAGATGTTCAATGCTATAAAGATAGGGAAAATCAGATGGCTGGATCGACCGGAAATGGTCTTGCAAGTGAGCTGCGGCGCAAATCGACAAAGCAACATCCCTCAACTGCTGCAGCCTTCGTTTCTATCTTTTCGGGAACCAATTTGATGAACTTCCTGCACAATTACTATCTTCTCAAACCAAGGACTGCCATGGTAGAAATTCATGGATTTTTGTTGAAGTTTGGAAGTGAAAACTGGAGAGGAAATGGAGCAGTTCGCAGTGGTTTTTGGGAAAATAAGAAATGAAGTTTACTTTCATTCTTTTGAAAAGTGACACCTCTATTGATCATTTCTTCTCATGCCAACATCTGTACATCAATCACTACACTTGTGTAGACACATATTGTCATTGTGAGCTGGTTTGAAGGGCGTTCAAGGAGCCAATTGTGCTTTAATTAAAATATTGAGCATTCAAGAATGAAATTATTTCAAAAATGTTCATCAAATAAATTATGGAGTGCCAAGATGTCTACTTTAATTATATGGGCTTAAATTTCCATTTGAACACTCGAATAAAATCGAGTCCTTCTATTTCTCATGAAGTGTTATTTAACACATATATCTTGATCTGGAGATATATAGAACCGTATTTCTTTATTTTCTTATGTTTATTAAATATATAAAATATCTAGTATAATAATTATCCCGGGTGTTACATGTTTAGACCATTCGTTATAACTTTTAGTTTAAAGAATGAAAAATAATATAATTATTATTTATTACATTTGATTTCACATTATTTGATTTTTAGTTATAATTTAATTATTAAATTATATTAAATATTATATATTTATGAACTTTTACGATGAACAAACTGAGTATTATATTTTTATATAATATATCTCATTTTCGTTTAATCGCTTCAATCATTATTGTGAACTTTTAGTTTTAAAAATTGAAGAAGAATAAAAGATTATTATGCATTTTACAGTTTAATTTATCTTTTATTCTATTGAAATAATTTATACTAATGATTTACGTATACATCATTTTATTTTAATTTTTATTGATTATTCATTTTAACTTTTAATTTTATTGATCGAAAAAACAGAAGATTATTATTTATTACATTTAATTTCAAATAGTTCATTTTTAGTTATAATGTAGGTATTAAATTAAATATCAAAATATAACTTTTATGATAAACTTACTAAATATTGTATTATAGATATGCTATATATATATATATATATATATATATATATATATATATATATATATATATATACCAGGAACAACCCGAGGATCCCAGGGGGACTGGAGGACACCGGAAGAGGAGGACAAGACAACGGGAGAGATGGGGAAGGAGAAGGTGACAGCAGGAAAGTATCAAGAACAGAAGTGAGTGAAATAAATAAAAATACAAAGAAATTAAATAAACAAGAACATGAAATAAAACTTACAGAAAAGAAATAAAAGAGTTAGTTGATCGAGACCACAGAGTGGATCCACAGATCATGAAAGTTAGTTACAAAAATTTAAATAACAGAAACGAAAAGTACAGAAATGAAAAGAGTCAGCTGATTGTGTGACCTCAAAGAGAGTCCACGAATCATAAGTTAGTTTGCAGAAATGTAAAGAACGAGATTGTGAGACCTCAAATGGAGTCCACAAATCATAAATTAAATTACTGGAAAATAAAGAACATGAATTAAATAACAAGGATGTGAGACCTCAATTGGAGTCCACAAATCATAAATAAATTACAAGAATTTAAATAAGATTGTTGTTAGACGGCAGAGCACGCCATATGCATATGATGATGAATGATTTAGGCGGCAGAGCCGACCGAATGCAGTTTGATGATGATTGATGATAAATTCAAATGAAATAATACTTAGATATATTTCATAAGAAAGTTTTAAAAATAGTACCTTAATATACAAATCTTCAAATCGTAAGATTCGAAGTGATGATGATGATACAAGCTTGATCTACAAGCTCATATGGGTTTGACGGGTTTGAACCAAGGTGAGAGGATGTCTATGTGGGCTTTTTGCAATCTTTCTACGAAGATCTACCTCACTACATACGCTCAACACTCAAGGTATGTGAAGGCCGAAGCCTTTGAAGAACTAAGAACTTCAATGTGAATGTGTGTGTTCTTACAAGTGTTTGGAGAGAAATGAAGAGAGGTTTGAGAGGTGAAGTGTTCTAAGAGATCTAAGAGATGAGATGTGTGTGTTATATGTTCTCTATGAGATATGAGATGTGTTCCCCCTTTTATAGACGTCTGGAGGGTCTTGTTTGCAATTTCTAAACTTTCAGGGACTTCCTTTTAATTCTTCAAAGTTGGAGAGTGGTGTCACGTCTGCTTTCTTTCCTTTTGTCTTGGAGTGGGCTTCCTTGATTCCCGGGTACCTGCTTTTATCTTTTTCTTTTTTTTTTTTACAGATATGTACAAGATTACATATTACAGATCACTAGCAAACTATCCTTGCTAGGAAACTATTACAAACTGAGTAAAAATAAATATGTACAAACAATATTAATTATTACATCACGGCTCCATCATATTTTCAAGATTATGAAGTTCAACTTCATCCAGTTGATCATACCAAGACGAGCCATCATCTTCTCCAATGACATTCATGTGCATAAGACTTTCATATTCCATTTCTGTCCATTCGCTCATGTAGAGATTAAACTCTGGGTTTTGAATTTGTTGGAAAAGTTCTCCATACTCATATTCTGGATGATTTTTTATGAATATTGAGAAATTATTTTCATTCTTGTAGAAATACTAGTCTTCAGAGAGATTGTTTGCCTGCCATTTAATGTTAGCAATAGTCCAGGCTCTGGTTATTGACAAATATGTGGATGGATCTTTTGGCACTATTTTGTTTATCATGTTTTTTCTTTCTTCCTCATTGAGTACTGCTATCATGAAGTCAGTGCTTTCTGTGTTGCACTGTACTAAGTGTATGGAGTGTTGATACTCTTGATATGGGCTTTCTTCATGTTTAATCCATTCTGGAGAAATGGATTTGATATTTATTCGGACTGAGCTTTTGTCTTCAAGGAGATAAAGACAAACCTTTTTGAGTGGTTTTGGCATTAATGCTAAATCTGCTCCATCTTGAATGCCGAACTCAGCAAGTAATCCCCATTCTAAATTAATGCGGTCTTCTTCTGTGAATTGTTTGAGGATTGTTCTTATGACAAGTTTGATATGGGCTTCATGATCTCCTGGGATAACAAAGTAAGGTCCAGGTTTTTCAAGATAATGAAGTATTCTTCTTTTGAGTTCTCCCATCTGTTTGGGTTCCAAATAGAGTTTCTCGAACAAGTGTCTGGGAAGAATTTCTCTAGCTTCTTTGATGATTTCTTGTTGATATTTTTTGACAAAAGGTGCAGTTTTTAAAAGTGATTTTTGAATGTCTTTTGCACCATTTTCCTTCATTTCTTGAAGTTGAGCTTCAAGTTTTTTGATTTTTTCATTTGCTTTCGAAAACTCTTTTGAAATGAATTGAAGATTTTTCACAAGATGTCCTTTATTTTGAAAGTTGAAAGCTTGCAAGGAATCATCGAGTATCATTTTTTGATTGGTAAATTTTTTTTCTTTTGTTTGAAAATTATTTTTGTCTTGAGAATATTCTAAAGGAGATATATCCTCATTGTTTGAAATTTGTCTTCCTCTTTCTACGGGAGGATTAGACCGTAAATTCCTATTAACAGAATCAGTAAAGGAGGTCATTTGAGGGAGTAATTTTGAGGGAGGTTTTTGAGAGAATGTTTTTCTAGGGAAAGGGATTTTCCCTTTTCTTTTGCTCTCCTGTTGATATCTTGTTTTTTCTTCGATCCTGTTCACACAAATGTTAGAATGTTCTTGTGAATTATATTGATGAATTATTTTGTCAGGAGAACACGATTTTTGAGAAAGACTATTAATAGAACATGCTTTCACAAGATTTAAATCCTCTATTCGAGTTTTTTGGAGAAAATCAAATTTAAGAGTTTTTTGTTTGATTTTTGAAGAAATACCAATTTCATCCACAGTGTATGGTGTAATGAGATTTATGAAAGGAGTTTCAAGAATGACAGTATGATGAATATTCTCAACCAGAACAAGTGCAGTTTTTAAGGAAATCCCATTGTTAATAACTAAAACATCAGTTTTAGAATTAACTCTGAGTTTGGTATTATTTGCAGCAGCTAACCTTTCATGAGTATCTTTTTTATATTTTTTGGGAACAATACCTGTCGTTATACAGTTTAGATCCGCACCTGTATCAAACAAAGCTGCAACATCAATTTTGTGATCTTTAGAGAACTGAACTGTGATTTTGATAATGTATTTCCTTGAAGTTATTTCTCTTAAAATGAAAAGGGATTTATCTGAATGAATATTTTGAATGTTTTGGATTTCTTCACTTTCACTATCTTCCTCTTCCCCTTCTGAATTTTTCGAAAGATTTTGAACAATTTCATTAAGTATCCTAGAGTTTTGAATTTCTTTTTGTTGTAATTCTTTTAATTCAACTTTGACCTATTTGATTTCTTTTTGGAGATCTTCAAAAGTTAGAGCTCTGTTTTGAATTTTCTTTTGTTTTCCAAGAATGCTAGTTAAATCATAAGTGTTTTTGGTGGGTTTTGGCAAAAGAGTGTCTTCTTTTGAATTGGCTGATTTGAGAATTTTATCCATATATTGTGTTTTAATTTCAGCATTAGTGACATACCTTAAGACATCCAGAAGATCCTCTTGATCTTTATTCAGAACATTTAATTGGCTTTCCGAACAAAAAGGATTTTCAAAATCATCAGAAGAAATAATATCATCATTTGGCAAAGACATCTCATTTTCTTTTTTGGGAGAATTTTGGGAATCATTTTCAGAAGAATCATTTAATAAGGCAAAAATTTGGCCCATGGTTTCTTGATTAATGGAAGATAATGCTTGGATCTTACCTTTGAGTTTGCAGTAATTTGCAGTATGGCCTTTTTGGTGACATCTGTAACACTCGATATCTTTAAGGGGTTTCCTGAAAAGAGGTTTTCTTCTTTCTAATACTCTTCATTTGATTTTGAGGGTTTTTTGGAGGGGTTCCTATGAGGCCTTTTTTCATTGGGACTTTTGCAACTTCCAGGACAATCGAATAATTTTTTCAAGTTCATGTCGAACTGTTGACAAAAATCTCCTAACTTTGTTTTTGTTTGTTTGAGCTCTTTTTTGAGATGTTTTTGAAAATTTAAATCTTGACAAATTTTCATTCCTTCCTGTTGTGTTAGACTTAACAATTGTCCATAAGTATAATCATCATAAGAAATGATCTGTTTACCTGATACTTCTCTTATTTTGTTTCTGACTTTTTCACCGAGAAGGGTAGGTAATCCTGCAAGAAATTTTTCTTTCCAGAAAGGTTGATTTGAATCTTCTCTAAGCATAATTCTGGTCATGAATGTATTTTTGTACCAAGAAAACTGACTAAGCTTTTTGCATTTAAGATTTGAAAGTAATTCAGCATTCTTGTTTTTCAAATGAGTTGGGTCACCTATGAAATGTAATGAAATGGTGAGAATTAAGGTAGCAACAGCATCTTCTAAAGGATTTCCCTCATCATCTAAAATGATTGTACCATCTTCATCTGTTTTGTAAGAATTTAAAATAAGCTCTCTCTCTCTTTCATTAAGATGGTAATCCCACCAACCTTTCAATTGCCCTGAGAACCCAACCCAGCTATAAGAAGCTCAGCAATGGTTTTATCATGTGTTCCTACTTGGGTTTTGTAAGCATTGGCAGCCATGGTCATTTGTTGGAGGGTATTTAGAATATTGTATTCAGTCAACCCGTCAATGTTCCATTCATAAATGGATGAAGCATTATAACGAGATTGGGAAATGGGTTTTGAAATTCCTAAATCTGGAGCAGGAATAATTTGGACAGGAGTTTGATGATTTGGAAACCACTCAATCTTGTTGATTTTGGGCTTAGGACTTTCAGGACATTCAGAGGAATCATAATTAACCTTAAGCATATTGATCCTAAGTTTTGAATCATAACTATCTGGAGCAATTTGATCAAGATAAGGAATTTTTGAAGAAAGTTTATTAAATTATTTTTGAAGAATATTAGCAAACTCGGATTTGTTTTCATGTAAATTTTTGACACTTTTCTTGGATATTTGAAATGGTTTAAAGATGGGTTTTGTGACCTTGTTTTCAAGAGATTCCTCTACTTTTGTATTTTTCTCAATTCTATCAAGTTGTTTTGCAATAGTATTCAGGTTTGCATTAGTGAAATTATTTTGGGTGATGATGTTAGTAACATTTCTTTTGTCATTGTCTCCAGGTTTTTTAAAAGGGATTGCTTCTACAGGACCTTCAGGAGTTGTGAGTTTTATACCTTGAAGAGGAGGATGGTTTGAAACGACGATTGTTTGATCAAAAAGAGTTTCCCATTCGGTTTTTTCCCAATTTAGTTTTTTGTTTCTTCCTGTAATTGGAGAAATATATTTGAAAGGAAAATGTATGGAATTTTGAGTAGCATAAATGATAAACCAATCAAAGAAGAGAATATTAATTTTGTATTCATCTACAAAATCATGAAACTCTTTTTTAATTTGCTTTTTCTCTAACTTCAGAAAATTTTTGGAAAACCATTCTCTTTTTTCTTTGTTGTAACCTGAGCAGAAATCTGCATTTAGATATTCTACATCAGCTACAAATTCTCTTGTGATGACATTTAATTCATTGAGAGCAGAGAAAGTTGGACTTGTGGGTTCAGAATTGGTTGCTTCTTTTTGATAAATTGGTCTGGGAATTTTTAATGTATAATCAACAGAATGAAAAGAATTATCTGAAACATCAGATGTAGAGTACCTGGATTTTGAAGGACCTTCATCAAAAGCTTTGTGAGGAATTCGCACTGGAAGAGTATTTTGTTTTGGACGATTTTTTCTATTAAAAGAAAGTCTTACCCTTCCATCAGGAAATTGAGCAATATTACTTATTTCAGAATTTGGCTTTGAATCTATGACAGCTTTTGGAACAACAGCTTCTTCTAGATCCCAATTATCTGGTAGATTAATATCTTCCCATTTAATAGTTCTAGGAATAGAAGTGTTGGATCTTGTGATATCAGTTTGAATAAGGAGTGTTTCTCCTTTTTGAAAACTTGTGATGGATTTAGGAGCAAAAGAGGTTGTCATGGCTTTGTAATAAACTCTAAAAATAACTGATATTGGAAGTGTTCCTTCCTCAAGTTCATAATTATGAGTTTTAATTTGAAGAGTCATTGCTTTTAAAATGTTTTTATCATTTAATGAGACCATGAAATCAGGATATCAATTAAAAAAGATAGGACCAGTGCAAAGGCTTGACTCAACAGACCCAATAAGAGAATCATCAAAGTTTAAAAACCTTAAATCTCTCAAAACAGCAAGGACGGAAGTGTTAAGACCTTTTCTTAATAGTGGTTTGAAACCTACCTGGACAAGTCCTAGGTGAAGAAATTTGTAATTTTTTCTTTTGTATCTATCAATGGAGTCTTGAGAAAGCAATTTGATGGTTTCAAAAGGTTTTGTAAGTTGCACATCTCTTTCTTCAGTTTTTATAACATAGTCAAATTTAAATAATCTCCAAGAACTTTTATAAATTTCATCATTTCTGACTCTTGGTATTTTCCATTCATCAATTATCCTTACCAATTCTTCATTACTTATCTCTTCAGTGTTGAATATCTTCCTATTATCCAGAGATGTACTAGCAGCGAAGACAGAAGAAGTAGATCTAGAGAAAACAGATTCCATAACTGTAAGCCGGTTGAATAAACTCCTAGGAACTGGTAGCCAATCCCAATGGGCAACACAGGATTTATAGCCTATCACAGGACTTATAACCTTCAACTCCCTATGGGCAAACACGCAAGCGCCACTTGCCAAGACCTAGGCCGTCAAGACACCTCGTTCTTACAGTTATTAGGTTCGATTTTCCCTAAGACACTACCCCTGGCTCTGATACCAGGAACAACCCGAGGATCCCAGGGGGACTGGAGGACACCGGAAGAGGACAAGACAACGGGAGAGATGGGAAAGGAGAAGATGACAGCAGGAAAGTATCAAGAACATAAGTGAGTGAAATAAATAAAAATACAAAGAAATTAAATAAACAAGAACATGAAATAAAACTTACAGAAAAGAAATAAAAGAGTTAGTTGATCGAGACCACATAGTGGATCCACAGATCATGAAAGTTAGTTACAAAAATTTAAATAACAGAAATGAAAAGTACAGAAATGAAAAGAGTCAGCTGATTGTGTGACCTTAAAGAGAGTCCACGAATCATACGTTAGTTTGCAGAAATGTAAAGAACGAGATTGTGAGACCTCAAATGGAGTCCACAAATCATAAATTAAATTACTGGAAAATAAAGAACATGAATTAAATAATAAGGATGTGAGACCTTAATTGGAGTCCACAAATCATAAATAAATTACAAGAATTTAAATATGATTGTTGTTAGACGGCAGAGCACGCCATATGCATATGATGATGAATGATTTAGGCGGCAGAGCCGACCGAATGCAGTTTGATGATGATGATGATAATAAATTCAAATGAAATAATACTTAGATATATTTCATAAGAAAGTTTTGAAAATAGTACATTAATATACAAATCTTCAAATCATAAGATTCGAAGTGATGATGATGATACAAGCTTGATCTACAAGCTCATATGGGTTTGAAGGGTTTGAACCAAGGTGAGAGGATGTCTATGTGGGCTTTTTGCAATCTTTCTACGAAGATCTACCTCACTACATACGCTCAACACTCAAGGTATGTGAAGGCCGAATCCTTTGAAGAACTAAGAACTTCAATGTGAATGTGTGTGTTCTTACAAGTGTTTGGAGAGAAATGAAGAGAAGTTTGAGAGGTGAAGTGTTCTAAGAGATCTAAGAGATGATATGTGTGTGTTATATGAGCTCTATGAGATGTCCTCTAAATGAAAGAGTGATGCCCCTTTTATAGACGTCTGGAGGGTCTTGTCTGCAATTTCTGAACGTTCAGGGACTTCCTTTTAATTCTTCAAAGTTGGAGAGTGGTGTCCCGTCTGCTTTCTTTCCTTTTGTCTTGGAGTGGGATTCCTTGATTCCCGGGTACCTGTTTTTATCTTTTTCTTTTTTTTTTTACAAATAAGTACGAGACTACATAATACAGATTACTAGCAAACTATCCTTGCTAGGAAACTATTACAAACTGAATAAATATGTACAAACTACATATTACAGACTACTAGTAAACTATCCTTACTAGTAAATACTTCTATTTTACAAACAAATATATATACTACTATCAATCAAATTTCACACTGATTATTCTACCATTTCCGAGTCTTGTAGTAAGAATAGTCATACCATCCAGTAGGATTTTCATCTTCTCTAGAAGTAGTTACGGTTTTGTTTCTAGTCTCTCTACTCATTGGAAGGTAGATTTCTGGGTTAAGAACTTTTTGGTAGAGCATTCCGTCTTCCAGACCTGGATAATCACTTACAAAGATTATGCAATTGTTAATGTTTCTGTAGAAATACCAGTTAGAATACAGATTCTTTTTTAACTGGTCAAAATGATCTTTTGTTTTGATGATTGCTTTGGCCCGAGTATGTTGGAGATAAGTCCTTGCTTCAATTTTGATAATTTCATCAGTCATGATTCTTTTATCATCTTCAAAAACAATTGGCCCATAAGCCATTCCCTGTGTCGTACACTTGATTAAGTGTATCGCATACTGGTATTCTTCAAGAATGCCGTATTCTAAGTTGATCCACTCGGGTGGTATTGACTAAATGCGAACATGTACCTCTTTGACCATGCGAAGCAATTCTGTGCATGCTTCTTTCAGCGGTTTGGGAAGAGTGCTAAGATCAGTCTTTCTATTAACTTTGAAACCTGCCAGTAATCCCCATTCAAGGTTTACCCGATCTTCTTCAGTAAATTTTTCAATTGTTTCTCCAATGATGAGTTGAATATGAAGTTTATGATCTCCCAATATCACGGTGTAATGTTTTTCATTGCTCAGATATTGTAACACCCTTTGCCTTAAGCCATCAATAAACTTTGGTGGCTTATTGATTGCCTGAATAAGATCTTCTGGCAACTCATTTACTTTGAGAGCAATTTGTCTTTGAAACCTGTTGATGAAAGGTGCAATTTTGACAGAAAATTTTATGATTTTGTTTTCAAAAACCTTGTTTTCTTTTTTGTTTTCTTCATGAGGCAATTTAGAATGCTCTTTGTTTTCTTCAGAAAAGATTTCAAAATGCTCATTCTTTTGATTTATTTTGGAAAGTATTTGGACAATTCCATGAAGATTTTTTGAAAAACCTTCTTCTTTTTGGGAATAAAAAGCTTCAATGATGTTACCTAATAGGTAACTTTGATCATTCGAAATGTTTTCTGATGAAACCATCAGTTTGTGAAGGATACTTAAAGGAAGTACTCCTTCTTTGTTTTGAAAATATTTTTCTCTCGTTACAGGAGTATTGCATCTTTTAGCTACTTCTTTTTCTGGATGAGTGTTTTTGGATAATGAGACAGAGTTTTGGTGATAGGTCTTTCTGTGAATTGTCCTAGAGGAGGAACTTTCGGGTTCTGATGAATTTTGGTATAAGGATGCTTTGTCTTTTGAGGAGTCTGAGAAAAAGGTTTTTCTGGGGACAATCTGGACTTGTATCTTTCTTTTTTCATCACCCATGTTCCTATTGGAACAATATAAAAATATAATAAAAAATATCAGAAATATGAAAAATATAAAAAATGTATGTATGCATGATGATGCAATAGAAAATATATACATATATGAAAAATTATTAAATATAAAAATTTTATGTATGCATAAAGCAAAATTATTAAATATTAAAAATGGATATACATATACATATGATAATGTGAAATCATTAGATATGGAAAATGCATATATGCATGAAAAATTATTAAATATGCAAAATGTAGAATTATCAAATATGTATATACATGATGATGTAAGATTATCTCTTTGTGAGTCACAATACCACTGAACCATGTGTTTTTCTGAGAAAATTATGTTTTCTTTTCGCATTTTGAGAATGGTTGAACTCACATTCCTTTTCTCTAGTGGGGTGATGAACATGTTGATTTCTTTTTTCAAAATGTGGAAATTTATTATTTTGAAATGGACAGTTTTGTTTGGATGTAGAACTACGAACAATTTTGAATAGGGGATTTTTTCTTTGTTGGAATTTATTTGTTTTATTTTTGGTTTGATAATGACTTTGTTTTGGCTTTGAAAATATCTGAACCAAAGTTTGAGAATTTTTGGGAGGCAGTTTATTTTCTTCACCTTGAAGAAATTTAGTAAACTCAATTTGTTCTCTTTTTATGATTTGAAATTTTGAAAGACTGGTTCTTAACTTTGAAGGATCTTTTGAATAGAAATGTATTCTACTCCACACATTTTTATCAGAAGAGGTACCTAAGGTATTAATCCTCCCACCCTCCTTCGGGTTTTGGTTTTGACATAAATTAGATTTGATATCTAATTTTGCTATTTGGAGAAAATGAAAAGATTTTTTGAGGAAAAACATTTTATCTTGATCTTTGAACCATTTGTAACCCAAGAAAATCTTAAAAGACTTACTTTCTGTGAACTTTGGATAATTTTGAACAGATTTGGACATGTAACTTTTACTTCTGAATATTTGGAAGTTTTCCCATAGATGTTTTAAACTGCTGACCTGTTTGAATATTAGCTCAAAGATACTAACAAGTTGAAGAATTATCAATTTGAAGTGTATCATAACTTTGCTTTTTAGTTTCCATTTTGATGAAATTTGGATTTCTTTTTCAGGTAACATTTTTGTTTGAAAATTATCCAACTTGTTTTGATGAATATGACAAGCTTCTATAAGACTATGATTTGAGACTTTAAGGATTTTTGTTATGATTTTGATCTTTTCAGAGAATGATTCATTAAGAACATGTTTGTTAGAAGCATGTAAATTTTTTAGAGGAATGTTTTCTTTGAAGATTGAGGCTCTAGCTTTGGGATTATTCTTGAATTTTGAGATGGGTTCTTTATTAGTACAAATCTTAACATTTTTTAATATTTCTCTTGAATAAGAAAAGACACTGGTACTAATTTTGGATTTGTTTGAAAATTCAATTGTTATCAAGAATTTCCTAGAAATGAAATCTTCTAAGAATTTTTTAACATTTTTCCAAACATGAATTATTTCACAATCCTTCTCTTTTGCATTAAATTTGATGCTCCTAAGGATTTGTTTTGTTGACTTTGGGTCATGAAGTTCCTTTGAATCAATTTTGACTTGATTTTTACACTCTTGATTTAAATCTTTTCCAAAAGTTTCTTTCATGATTTTTATCCTAAGATTGATTTTATTTTTGAACAAATCAGGATGGGTTTGTATGTTATTAGAACACTTTATTTGATTAGGACAAAAATCTTGGTAATGTTTTGATATTCCTTTTATGACTCCTAAATTTTTATGTTGATTATCACACCATTTTTTGAAGAAAGAATTTGTTATTTTTTCTAACATTTTTTGTTTCCATTTTTGGAATCCTAGTTTCTTTTGATAAATGGGTTTATTGTCTTCATTACTAAGTTTTGGATGATCATGAATATTAACAAAGTATGAGGACTCGTTTTTGAAAATATTTCTTTCATGAGGACCTGAGTTGTTATGAACAAAATTTTGTATTGATTTTTCTTTGAAAATTTGATCGAACCTTTTCCCATAATTCATGGAACATTTTATCATGATGTTTGGACTATTATTTTGGAAATGAATTTGAGTATCAATTTTTTCTTTCCTGAAATGATGATTTTCTTTTTTATTTCCAATTTTTTGAGTGTTCATTAAAGAAGTATTTTGCTTAAGACAAACATTATTAGAGACAAGTTTATTATCTTCATAAAGTTTGTGAAAATGACTTAAGCTAAAATCCTTTTTAATGTTAGGACCACAATTAATTTTGAAACATGAATTTGTGATTTGAAACCACTCTTTAGATAATGAGATGACACATCTTATTTTGTCTTCAATTTTGGAGACAAATAAATTTTGAGTGAATTTTCCCCAACATGGAACCATGACTAGATGATTTTTATCCATTTGAGAATCATGATTTGATTTTTGAAAAAATTTTATTTCTAAAGTTTGACCATTTTGGACATGAAAACTTTGTAATGGATTATTTGATAAAATCTTTTTTCCAAGATTATTATCATTTTGGACATGAGAATTTTGTAACACATTATTTGATAAAATTTCTTTTTCAAGAATATTATTATTTTGTTTTGAAAGACATTTTTGGATGGTTGATTTTGGAACAATTTCTTCTTTGATTTCATCCAAAATTATTTCATCTTTTGGATTTTCATCCTTTTGAGAAATATTTTTGAAAGGATAATCTAAAGAATTTCTAGAAGCATATAATTCAAACCAATCAAAGAAAAAGATATTTTTTCTTTCATTAAGTATGAATTTATTATATTTTTCTAGAATTTGTTCTTCAGTATCATGAAAAGTTGTTGCAAAAAACCATTTTCTTTTTTCTTTATTTTTCTTTGAATAAAAGTTATCTTCAAGGAATTTTGTATTTGGAATGAATGAATTTTTGGGAATGTGTTCCTCATTTTGAAGAGATTTTTTGACTCTATTAGGTGGCTTGGTTTTATCTGGTTTAGAAGAAGTTTTTAGAGAATTTTTTATCCTAATTTCTTCATCTAATCTTTTTTTCATTTTTTCTAACAACTCTATCACTTTATCACGTTTTTCTTTCGGTTTTATACCATTATCTTTTCTATCTAATTCCCTTAGATTTTTAGTCATTTCATCCCATTCAGTTTCTGACACTTTTCTTTTATCACTTATCTTTCCTAATTTCCCATGACTTAATTCTTCAGTGTTAACAATCTTCCTATTATCCAGAGATGTACTAGCAGCGAAGACAGAAGAAGTAGATCTAGAGAAAACAGATTCCATAACTGTAAGCCGGTTGAATAAACTCCTAGGAACTGGTAGCCAATCCCAATGGGCAACATAGGATTCATAGCCTATCACAGGACTTATAACCTTCAACTCCCTATGGGCAAACACGCAAGCGCCACTTGCCAAGACCTAGGCCGTCAGGACACCTCGTTCTTACAGTTATTAGATTTGATTTTCCCTAAGACACTCTCTGATACCAGGAACAGCCCGAGGATCCCAGGGGGACTGGGGGAGGAAATCAAACTTACCTCCGATCAAAGCTGACATCAACATTCTTACACAAAATTTATTTAAACTTTAAACATTCATAACTTGCTCATTTTTCATTAGACTAACGCAAATTATATATCAAATTAAAGCTCTTTTCGTGCTCTTTCATTTAAGATCCATTGTTCATATGTTTATTCAAAAATATATTTTTTCACCCATAATAGCGTGATGTTAAACTCAGAATAGCATGACAAAATATTCACAATAACATGAAAGTATACACATAATAGCATGAAAAAAAAATTATAACAGCATGAAAAAATATTCATAAAACACATAAATTTTACTCATAATAGCAGTAGTAGTGTTCGTTAATAGTAGGACATTAACTGTTCATACTAGCATGTATATATATTCATATTAGCATGTATATATGTTTATAATAGCATGATTGTACTCTCATTTTAGCATAGCGAAATTTATAAGAATTGACAACGGTTTTAAAGTGTTGTCTATATATGATTTCCGAAAAGTATGCTCAAATATTACAAGTTTGCCACTCTGCCTTTGACCAAAAATTGACCGAATCTTAGCCATGTAAATCAAAGCAATGGATGAATGAGATGAGTTCCTAGTTCTCACATGGGGGTTGGGTTCTCATTTGATCCGTTCCCTATATATATATATATATATATAATTCGAAGTACTATATGTACCAGTATCTACTGTCATACAGTAGATACCGTACCACGTTATATATACTGAAGTGAAGATATGTACCGTTGTACCGGTATGTACCGGTACAAACCTTCACTTCGGCATATACCGTGATACGGTATCTACTGATATATAACGGTATACTGAACTTTCAGTATATATGCCGGTATACCTTCATTTTTAAAAATTTATACCGGTACTTTACTATAAAATTCTGATAAGATATGATACCTTACCGAAAAACCGGTTGTAATACCCCGTAAATTAATTACTGCTTAATTGCAGTAAATTGTTGTAATTACTATTTAGTATAGTAATTTCCAGTGAGATTAGGGTCGAAAGTATCCGTTAAGTTTCATGGGATTTAAGATCAATTAATTCCCATAGTTGAATTAATTATTCCAGTTAGGGTTTAATCCTCTTTTTAGTTATGGAAAGCCGGAATTTCAATTTCAGATAAATTCAATTCCTATTCTTTTAAATTTGCGGTGTGTGTTTATCGTGAATTAGATATTCCGATAAATATTTTTAGGACTAGGAGAATCAGATATTCTCCAGTCATTAATGTTTAAATTCAGATAATTTAAACATGGTGATTTAAAATCCAAGAGAATTAGATATTCTCTAGTTCGGATGTTTTAATGGTCGAGAAATTTAAAACCAGTATTTCGAAGTGGTATTTTAAAACCAAATAATTTTAGATAATTGATTGTTTTAAAGTAAGTGAATTATTCTTAGCAATATCGGTTTAAGTTCGGGATTTTTCCGAAGACGGGAGTTATCACGATAGTCGAACAATCAGTTTTTGAACCGGGTAGTTGATTAGTCAACCCAAGGCATGCTTTTTCCCTCACCTCACCCCATGCCCCACGTCTTTATTTCCTTGTGTAATACCCCGAAATATTTTAGAAGGTTTTACTCGACTTATGTTGCCTGAGGGTAATCTAGGAAAGAAGTTGGGTCCTTAAAGGATTCAAATAAAGGAAAATCGCAGCCGGGGGAAATCTGTTAAATTTATTTGGTCAAAAATTGTTTTAAAAATATGCTCTGATATTTTTCTCGGGCTGATAGATAATATTTCAAGGATCGTGCCAAACTTTGAATATTCCAATTTTGAGTCCAAATGAACACTTGGCACAATTTTAAACTAAAAGGTAATAGATTTGGATAATTAAGGCACATCCGTCATTATCCAATTTCTTTTTCGAAATATTATCCTATTCGTAATTATCCTATTCCTTTTCTATCATTATCCTATTCCATCATTATCCTCTTTCTTTTATTCGTTATTATCCTATTTATTTTTCTTCTATAAATAGGAGGTTAAGGTTTCATTTTTCATTCATTTTCAAAATCGAAATGCCGAGCAGCTTCTAAAGAAGGTACGTCTCTAGTTTCCTATTTCAATTCTGAAATAGTCATTTTGAAGGTGTCAACACGTAGATCACAAATATGTGATTAAAATGATGACACGACGGATGATCACGATGGAAAACCGTCGTGACCACCGTCAAAAGTCGCAATCACCCTTCAAATAGGTGACTCTTTCAGGTCGCCGAATCAAAAAGTGTCTTTAGGGTTTTATGTTCTATGTATATTTATATACATTTTCCGTGTTGTCACTTTTTAATTTCAGGTATATTTTGGATATCCGAATATTAAATGGTAGTCTTTTTCAGATCTATCCTTCGTGGATAGCCCTATCGTATTTTTAAGCTCAAAAGTTGTTCCGTGTTAAAATATAGTATTTTTATTTAAAGTTTCATATTTTTCCAATGGGCCGATCTTGCGGTATGAATTTATTTGTACCGAATTAATTTTAGGATACGGGTTTGACCACCCCGTATGCCAAAACTTCCAAAATGGTTTTTCTTTATAAAAATGCCCTGAGTAAAGTTCCCTTAAGAGTCAAAATATTTTGATGACCCGGGTGCTGCGTATTAAGATAGTAGATATTATAATATTTACTTCATAGCTAAGAAAGGTTAGATTTTGACCTAATGGTAGTCATTCATCGAAACTAAGTTGCCGGATAATCTTGTAGGCACAGAAGAAGGAGACTTCTAGTTGAGACCAGAATCAGAATCTAGATCTAGCTATCCAGATCAGATTATCAGGTGGGGTTTTATTATATAAAAATATATATTTCGGGTTATTAAGCCCTGATATTTATAAAATGAACGTGATTGAATATCCAATTCATGACTGTATTTGATGTGCTCTCCTGACTCATGTAAGTCTTACTACTGTTTTTGGTGACGAAACTACAATGGTTCACGATATCGAGCCCCAAGCAAACAGGGCAGTGTCCAACCTTAAGCAGCCGGGTTGTGTACACGAACCGACTCACCGTAAGCGTTCTAGGGGAGAGTGGCGCGCAATGATGGAACTAAAATGATTTAGTATATATGGAATTCCCAAATTTTCTGTTTTGAAAGCTTTCCATGATATGCTTAAAATATGATTGGATATTCTGTTTTATAAAATGATTGTGAAGGTTTTTTCTCAAAAGTACCCACTGAGTGCATTAGTACTCACGCCCAAAATCTTTTCAAATATTTTTCAGGATGAGCTGCGGGATGGTGGACGGCTGTGCTAAGGCTGAAGGGCTATCATTTGATGTATATGTTTCCTTTTCCGCTATGGAGTCTAACTGAGAACATGCTTCCTTTTGAGTCTGAATAAATGCGCTACATTCTTTCTGCTTACTCTGATTATTGCTACGGAGTGTTCGGTTCTCCGAATCCCATTTTCTTTACTGTTATGGAGTGTTCGGTTCTCCGAATCCCATTTTCTTTATTATTACGGAGTGTTCGGTTCTCCGAATCCCGTTTACTTTCCGTTCCTGACAGGCAAAAGCCTGGCATTTATTTACTTTCCTTATTCAGACAGGCGCAAGCCTGGCTTTACATTGTTTTCCATGTCAAGGCAAAAGCCTGGCTTTATATTGCTTTCACGACAGGCGGGAGCCTGGCATCTCTTTACTTCAAGTATTTGGACAGACATCAGTCTGGCCTTTTTCATGCCTAACCTATTAACAGTTAACCTTTGAACTGTTATTATTTACATTGAAGTTTGCCTTTGTTATTCTTTCTTGGGTTCATCCTAAGAGTCATGGTATCTGGTTTGAGTCATTTCATACGCTTTAAAAACGTGGATTGATCCATTTATAGAGATTATGCTGCCCAAATTTTTAGGGCACTAACCCTATTTCTTTGATTGCTTCTGTTGAACAACCCCTTCCCCCTTCCCCCAAGTAGCGCACCGGTCCCCTGCCCTTCTCCCGGGATCGGGGCGTTACACCTTGTCCCCCAAAAGCCAAGCCATACTACCCAAAGCTCTTGTGGCTCTAATGGGAAAAAGGGGAAATCTGCAGCCTAACCTACTCTCATTTAATGGTAAAGCCTTACCCAAGCATTTACGTAGAGGTTGAGAGAGAGAAAAGGGCAAGGCATCCAACTTATTTCTTCATTCCATTTCACTCCTTCATTTGCCATAAAGTTTTCGAGAAAGAGGGAGAGGAAACACAGCAACTCCTCATTTCTTCTTCTCCATTTCATTCCCATTTTCTGCACAAATTTTTGAGAGAGAGAGAGAGTGGTAGAAGCAAGGAGTTACAGCCTTGTCGAGAAGAGCTCAAGCTATCCTTCATCCGCTCTTCACCGTTGGGTTTCCGGCGTCATCGTTGGAAGCTTTGTTTCAGTCGTTCATCTCCTTCAAGCTTCTTCCAACTCTTCTCCTTTGTTATTTTAAAAAGGTATTTTCGAAAACCATGAGCTTTTTAGTCATATATTTTCAGATCTAAGCTTAAGAAGTATGTGTGGATTTTGGTGTTTTAAATGACGTTAATGTTTAGAAAATTAGTTGGTTATGTGCAAGCATGTGTAGTCCAATTTGAGATGTTTTGAGGTGATGAAAGCTTGGTATTTGAACTGAAATAAATCAGTCCTAGCTTAGGCTAATCAGTTCCAGACTGAAGCTCATCAGTTGACTGATGAAGTGAATCAGTTGAAGAATCAGTTTTGGGAGGAAAACTAATATGTTTGACTGATCAGTTCTGGGAACCAGCTGACTGATCAGTTCTGGTAACCAGCTGACTGATCAGTTCTGGGAGCCAGCTGACTGATCAGTTCTGGGAACCAGCTGACTGATCAGTTCTGGGAAGCTAACTGATCAGTTCTGGGAGCCAGCTGACTGATCAGTTCTGGAATCAGCTGACTGATCAGTTCGGGAATCAGCTGACTGATCAGTTCTGGAAATCAGCTGACTGATTCGGAGTTTGTTTGGAGTTCGCGCAGACGACGCGCTGCGCAGCTTGGTTCGGCAGTTTCGCCACCCTTCAATAAAATGAGCATAACTCCCTCGTTAGACATCGTATTGAGCCGTCGTAAATTTTTCCGGAAACTAGACTTAAGTGGCTTTCCAATGGTATATGTCTCATTTTCTAATTCGTTCTGAGTAAATTATGAAAAATCGGCGAAGTTGGGTCAAGTTTCTGTTTTCAGGAAGTTATGGCAGTTCTGCCACCTTTCAGTAAAACGGGTATATCCGTTTCAGTTGTTATCATCTTGAGCCACTGTAAATTTTTAAAAATACTAGACTTCCGTGGATTTCTAATGGTATATGGTTCAGTCCATAACTCTTCCTGGATTGATCGTGAAAAATCTTTAAAGTCCGGTCACGAGTTCGTTTTTAGAAATTCTGGCAGTTCTGCCACCTTTTAGTAAATCGGTCATAACGTTTTTGTTAGTTATCATCTTGAGTCACCATAAATTTGGCCATAAACTAGACTTCTGTGGCTTTTCATCGGTGTATGGCTCATCCCCTGCATCTTAACGAGTCAAAACAGAATTGTTTTTAAAGATAGACGTTGTGCAGAACGTTGTTTTGTCTACGAACTTGGTGATGACCTTGTTCCTAGAATCTAGTTGTGATTATGTTAAGTTATTTTTGATACCTTAAATGATGATGATGTATGCCTTAAGATGTTTAATAGCTAGGGTTGAGATTAACCCTTAAGCTAAAAGAAAATTTAGAACGGATACTAGACCCTAATAGGCCTTCGTGTCGTGTTGAGTCCTGTCAGATTTAGGATCAGCATGCTAAGTATATTTTTATATATTGAAGGCTAGCAGATCCGCAAGGGATAAGACCAGTGAGGAACTAGTAGCTGCAGTTTCAAGTATTAAAATATTGGTGAAAGGTGGGCTTTCTTTTCAACGGACTCTTAGTCCAAATAATGATTTGAGTTTTCACTCACCCGCAGTTAATTATTCTGATGCAAATAAATTATTGTCATGCATAAAATGTTTTGTTTTGTATGATATCCTTATCTGTATTTAGTTAGCTCGCAAGGGGCTTTCTAACTCTTAAATCGATCGGACCTCGTGCTAACTTAGCGTGTTAACCGAGGTTAGTGTACACTTGGGTCGGTGATATTAGGAAGAGGGAAAGGCTGAGCGGAGCTATTCCTGACTAAGACATCGACGATGCTAAATGTTCGTAGAAAAGGCTGAGCGGAGCTATTCTTCGACATTTAGTTATGTTAAGCGTTCGAGGGAAAAGGCTGAGCGGAGCTATTCCCCGACGTTCGTGGAAAAGGCTGAGCGGAGCTATTCTTCGACTTTCAGTGGGATATGGATGATCATACAACAGAAAAGAGCGCTCAAAAATAGAAAGTGATTTAGTAAAACATAGGGCCTTTTTAGATAAAACCCCTGTGTTTTTACTCAGATGCATGACAAGAAAATGAGTTTTCAATTCAGAAATATTTTGGCAATGTGTTCACTGAGTGCCCTTGTACTCAGCCTTGTATGTTTGTTTTTAAATGTGCAGGTTGAGCTGGTGTGGAAGGGAGAAGTGCTGAGAGTGGAGTTCTTTATGGTACAAGGCTCAGATGACATTGTGTTATTATTATTACTATTATTATCTTTCTTTTGCTTCCGCAACTCAGTTATACCATAAGTCCAACATTTCAGCTTTTGTTCTGGACGAGTCCCATAACTCGATAATCATTTGAGTACTATTATTATTCAGTCATTTGTGAGTACTTAAAATCAGTCTGGAATTAGAGTTCTCAGACCAAATATCGATTTTGAAAGATAATAGTTCACTTCCTTATTTAACTATTTCCGGTTCGCGTCTTGATCCATCCTTCATTGGGGTCGAGTCGTGCCAGTCACACTTCATATTAATCAGATATAAATTTTGGGGTCGTGACACCGGTATACCGTAAATATTGGTATCTGCAGTATTTTAATTTAAAAAAAATTACAGGGTATTTGGATTTGTGAACAATCCAAATGCAATTTGGGAGAGAAAGCGTGCCCCTAAACCTATTTTGCGTTTGTTGTTGCAATTCGATTGGAGCGATAATCGGATGCATGTACTTGATTTCTTTTAATCTATTCATTTTCATATCTGAAGAAATGAAGTAGAAGATTTGTCTTGGAGTTTTTCTTTAGACATTGTTGGTTTTAACGATTTTCCCACTCTTGTATTCTTAATCTTGTTAGTTTGGACATGGATGGAATTGGTTTTTGTCGTGCTTTCTCCGAATTTTTAGAGGTCCGTTTGAATGGGAAGAAAGTAAAATTGTTTGGGAATATAATTTCTAAAAATGTGAGTTTGAAGAAAATGAATCTAACTGATTTTTTATCCCGTGTTTGGACCATCAAAAAAAAAATATTAGATTTCTCATTTTAATATTTGATTCAAATCTAACAAAATATCTCTTATGTAATACCCCAAATTTTATTATCTAAATTTGAGTAGGAATATAAATCTAATAGTTAGAATAAGTGTAATATCTAAACATTTTTAGTATAAAAGAATAGTTTATGCTAATCTTAAGGGTAAGCTAGGAAAGAAGATGGACCTTTAAAAAAAAAAATAGATAAAATGTGTCCGTTAAGAGGGTTAGAGAGACCCCGAGACCTTCTTATAATTTTTATTCAGAAACCTAGATACTTGCTCGATTATAATCATATCAAGACCTACTGATAATCCTATTATATATTATTATATTTGAATCCTATCTAAATAATTCAAAACTTGTTCAAAATTTCACTCTTAGTAACAGAAATATTTGGAGTTAATAGTTGAATTTGGAAATTTATTTTCGAGTCTTGTTTATTCGCACTAGGTTTATTTTTGTATTCGATATTTATAATAATTTTCATTACTAATCATAATGTTAATACAATTACATGTGGTATTCGCTAGTAATGTAAAACCATGATAATCAACATAAATTAATACTGAAAATATTTATTAAATCTCTTCAATTCTCTATTAATTGTACACGTATGTATACATATTTGTCAACTCAGCAAATTCAGAAATACACTTGTCCAGCTATTCTTCTCTTTGTTAAATCGAATACCACAAAAGCTAAATTCCTTCCCTGCAGATTAACAAAAGAAAAAAAAAACAAAAACAGAACCATTACTCCAAACTCTTCGATAGGAAATCAAGCTTCACAGCAAATCTACCAATTTTAGTTGGATTCCACTGCTTAATACCTTAAACCATAAGTGACACAGCAAACTTACTCCTCTTGGTAAATTTATTCTTAGTTCAATTTTCTGTATTACAATTATACACTATTAATCTTAACATATTTTCCAAATATGAATTTACTAAAAACCAAGAATTCATATCTGCAGACCATCAACTCATACTTCATAATGCATCAATACAACACCAAAATAAGAACCACCCTCAATTATATTTCTCGAGACCAATTTCAACATATCATATTCCAATTAAATATCTTCTCACCAACACATATACACTCGGTTTTGAATGTAGAAACTAAAATTATAGAATTTCAAATAGATAAATGGATATTAAGAAAATAAATAGAATTAGAGAGAGAGAGAAGTTGTTAGGTTGAGTCGAAGCAGGGGAGGGCATCGTCGGCTGGGCTCGAGTCTCGGCGACGTTTGTCTGAGTCGGGGCTGAGGTTGTGCTTACTGACCGGCGTTGATCTGAGATGGTGTCGAGTCGCCAGAGAACTTGCGTCAGGTTTAGATGACTTCAGGGCTGCAGTCGTTGATTGGTGTTCAATTGCGTCGAGCTGCTTCATAACTGGAGTTGTCGGTCTAGGTTGCGGCAAGTAGGGCTGCAGATCGGGGTCGGGGTCCTCATGTCGTCGGCGGGCAGCGGTGAGCTCGCCGGTGTTGGGGAAAAGGAGAAGAAGGGAGAAGAAGAATTAGGGGTTTTGGGAGTGAAATTTAGGGATTTTCGATTTGTGTTCTATTCTTCTTATCACGATTTTGCAAAGAAGATGAAAAGAAATTGGGATTTAGGCAAGATTTCACTTTGGTGATTTTTATGATTGTCCTCCACTTCCAGTCGAGATCGAGAGAGAGAGAGAGAGAGAGAGAGAGAGAGAGAGAGAGAGAGAGAGAGAAATGAGGAATGAAATTGAATTTAAGATTTGTGTTTTCTAATCAGCTAGGTGTCGTGTTTTTTTTTTGAAGGAAGAAAGGAAGGATTTAATTGCAATTAAGTAAATTGCATGATGGCCATCCTCATTAATTTACAAAAATTAGGAAAAGCCTCCGGAAGATATAAAAATTTCATAATGACTCATAATTGTTTAAAAATACTTTTGGATCCTATTAATTTTTCAGAAATTAATATCTAGCCCAAAACTTCATAAATTGATTAAATTAGCCCATAAATTCCCTAATTTTCAGATTTATTAAAATTAAAACTGGCCCAAATTATTTAAAAATCAATTTAGCCATAAAATTTTATCCGAATTTTCTATTTAAACCAGGATTCATAAAATAATTATTTAGGAACATAAATCTTGGATTTTTAGATATATTAAAATTATAATTGTCCTAAATGTTTTTTTTTAAATTATTTTGATACTAGGTGCAGCCCAATTAAGACCCTCGTCCACTTTGTGATTCCCTGCTCAATTACACGTGCTCATTATTATCAGGTGGGCTATTATATCTTTGTAAATTGTATCGTTCGAGCTATTAAGCTCTGCTTTGTTAAAATTGCATATGTGACTATCTGTGTTAAATATTTACGTGCTACTGTATGTTGTCGGAGTCTCATAAACCAGAGTTGTGTCAATGTGAGTAGCTACATGCATTATTCGTCATGCCCTACTCCTTGTCGGTGAGACTAAAATGAAACACTTATTGGTTACACTCATTGGGTATACTTTGGCCATACTCAACTTTACGCGTTGGTGATGTAGTGCGGGTTGCGGGCAGTGACTGGTTATACTCTTAAGCGTTTCACGATAAAATATTTTGATGAACTTAGGTTGCTTCCAATTTTAAAACCTCCTAAGCTTCACTACCTGCATGGACACAGATAGATTACTTTTACAAAATGATTTGCATAACTTAATTGGTGAAAACTTGCCCACTGAGTGCATTAGTACTCAGCCCAAATCTTTTCAAACATTTTCAGGTCAGTAGGCTGGAGCGTGGTGACAAGGCTGAGAAATGGGCTATTGTAATTTACATATTTTTCTGTTGTCTCTTTTTGTTAGTATTCTGTTAAGAATTGAGCTTCCGCACTTATGATATTCTTTTGCTAAATGCTAAGAACTCTAATCTTGGTATTTTGTTGATATGATTCTACTTCTCTGATTCTGAACATTTGTTGACTTCCTAGTTAACATGCCGCATATGCTTAACCATATAATTATTCTAAGGGGAGGAAGCCCCGTCTTTCGTTATGCCTATTTGATCATTCATTTTGGCTTATGGAAGGGCTCCATTTGTTCAGCATATTGGTGTCTGTTTCTTTTGTTGACCTATGAATGGATCTATTAATTGTTGATATCTGTTTATTTGTTTCCGTTCGGCCTATGAAAGGGCTTATTGAATTGTTACAGCTTCCATTCTTCTCTTATAAGCCGTTATAAATGCGGATTCGCTCTAGTCACAGAGGTTATGTTGTCCGATTTTCCGGAGGGCATAACCTATTTTTGGTATACTCAGTTGTCAAATTTTGTTTCAAACATTAATCCTTTTTGGATTAACACCACATCATTAATTTAATTACCCCATTTCTTTTCCGCTTCTTAATTCCCACCCCCGTGGCGTACATTTTCACGATTTTTCGGGATCGGGGCGCTATATCTTATCATTTTCGTATTACCAATAATTTAATTTTTAAGATATGAACAATATAGTTTATAATTCTACGTACAAAAATAATTATATATATACATTTTGTCGATATTTATTTGAAGAAAACATGTTATTAAAATTTAAATCAAAATAAATTATGAGTGCCAAAATAATAAATAATTAATATGATTATTTTGTTATTTTAGGTTAATACAAAAATTTTATTATCGATTCTACTATCGAGTTGCTCATTTTGTCATGAGTTCGTCATTCCCCTACCATCAATTCTAAAAAATGATTGCTAGAATAATCATATTTTAGTTGAAATCTCATCAACAAAAAATAACTAATTTTTTTTCACTCAACTTCATATTTTGTACTGTCCAAAGTGTGCGTAGGTTTCACATAACCAATTCGTTTGCTCGCTTTAGCTTGTCACTTGGAAGAGGACCGGGAAGATCAATTCCAGTGACTTCACCCCATTGTGTACTGATTATATAAAGGTGCCTGAGTTGTATCATCTCCCAAATCTCATTTGGTCCAGTAACTGATGAAATAAAAAATCTCCTCCAATACGTAATGTTTGTAATTTCCAAAAGAGGGATATTGATGAAGGAAGGTACCCCAGAATATATTCATACCCGTAAACACACCATAAGTTAACGTGCTGAATGTTAGCCTCCAGGAAACCTTCACCAGCATGGGAATTTTGCAGTACTCTACACATTCTCAAGTCACACGACGGAACCTTTCTTTCTCCCAATCTCAATTTCAGACAACGAACGAGAGGTGTTGGAGCATCAAAGATCTCCCCTCAACGCTCCCTGCATATGGCTCGTCCTCCTTTTGGATAATCCATATTGTAGAAGAATATTTCCTTCTCCGCAACCTTTAAGCACAGCTCTCTCAAAGCATCATGAATTTTACACCGAAAACCTTTGAATTGGTCTGGACTATCTAAAATGAGATTCCTATCAATGAGATCTTTCAAACAACCCTTCGCAATCTCTTCCAAGTTGTCAGCTTTACATTGTTTCAGAAATCCCTCGGCAATCCAACAATTTATAAGCTCCTCCACATCTATCTGTTTATCTTCTGGAAATGTTCCCATATAGACGAAACAAGGTTTTAGATGAACATGCAAGTGGATACAACTGAAGGACAATATATTGAACAACTGCTCATTCTCTTCGGATTTCAAAACGGACTTCATGTTGTTTGCCACATTCAACCAGTATTCCGGCGACCTAGTGGACTTCCCAAGATGGCCGGTAACCACAACGATGGCAAGAGGAAGTCCTCTGCATTTTCTCACAATACTCTTTCCGGCATCCTCCAACTCTGGAGGACAACCTTCTCCTGCTGCAAATACTTTTTCGCAAAATAGATCCCAGCTTTTGTCATCATCTAAGAGGCCTACTGCAAGAGGCAAAGCGGAGCCTATCTGATTAGCCAAATCTGATAGCCTAGTAGTCACAACGATTCGACTTCCATTGTTTGTGTCTGGGAAAAAAGACATCATCTCTTTCCACGCTCCGACACTCCACATATCATCTAGTACAATCAAATACCTTCGACCAAATAACCTCTTATGCAATTATTCTCCTAACTCACCAACATTTTCATTATCGGATTTTGGTTGGCGAGAAAGAAGCGTCAAAAGAATATCTTGGACAACATATTGTTGAGATATTGTAGCCCAATGACAAACATCAAAGTATTGTACAATAAATTTATGATCAAAAGCATTTTTGGCAAGTGTAGTCTTACCAATACCACCAGTGCCAACGATGGGGATGACTTGCCGACTAGAAAGATATCCAGTGAGCATATCCAAAAGTTGAAGCAACAACTCATCAAATCCGACCATGGTTGTCTTCTCAGAGATGAGATCAGGTTGTGTTGAAGAAGAAGAAGGAGAAGAAGAAGAAGAAGAAGAAGAAGAAGAAGAAGAAGAAGAAGAAGAAGAAGAAGAAGAAGCTGCTGCGGAGCATGTAGGATGCTTCAGTTCGAGTCCACTCGGTGCTTCTTGAACCTCGATAGCCTTTCTCCTCACATAATCCATGTCTTCAACAACTTTCTCAAGATCCTGCAAGTGAAGTGATGATCTTTTCTTTCCACCGAGAGTGGATCCACTACGAATTTGATGGACTACATGAGATTCGATTACTTGTTCAGCCGCTTGAGCTGCAATTGTAATTTCATTCTCCAAGAGTTGAGCAGCTTCTTTGTTGGGGCCATAACAATTATCATAGCTCTCCATGAAGTCGATCAAGAAAGTGACTCTCTCGGAGAGAGATTGGATCTGATTGTCGTCAAAAGAAAATGAATGGATGGGATGATTCTGGATATCCTCCAAATCGTTGGAAACAGAAACGAGAGCTGCGTAAGCTACTGCCATGGATATCTCGAATTAATCTCAAATCTTATCTGAAGCTTCAGCTTCAAAGAATAATGAAATTGGTAAAGAGAGTTCGTAGAAGAAGACTTGGAGCTGACTGGTGAATGTATGTATGTTTTGAGCTAAAGATTATTCCACCCACCATAGATAAGAGACACCTTTAGTCTGCTTTTTTAATTGTGTTGAAGAAAATAAACCAAAGATATATATATATATATATATATATATATATATATATATATATATATATGGGTGGGGTTATATAAAAACAACCCATTGTGTGAGAAATGAGAACACATCTCACACCACACATCCATCAAAAATCAAAGGTCCAGATTTGCTGAAAAAGGCGGTGGCAATTCTGTAATATCCGAATTTTTTTTCACGCGGGGGTATTAACGTAATTTGGTAATTTTTATAAAAATCGCGGAGGATTTGATAACAGATCGTTATGCTAACGAAGTATTATCATCATGCTAACGGAGTATTATAGTTATGCTAATTAAAGTTTTCAAATATTATTAGCGAAAAAATATTCTAAATATTAATTATAAACCTAATTTGATTTAATAAAACCTAATTAAATGGAAAAAATCATAATTGGATGAAATAAACCTAATTAGATGAAATAAATATTGATTGGATGTGGTAAATCCTAAATGAGTTGGAACAAATCATAATAATAATATATTTTTACTACGTTAGCATTATGATTTTGCTTTGTCAGCATTGCGAATAGACTATGTTAGCATATGACAATACTCTGTCAACATACTTTATAAACCATAATTGGATGGGATAAACCATAATAATCAATTAAGAACTATAAACAAAAAATTAAATTATAAAAAAATAAGGATAGATGGAATAAACCATAATCGAGATTAAATAAACCATAATTGAGATTTAATAAACCCTAATAAATTTATACTACGCTAATATTATGATAATTCTTTGTTAGCACAACGAATACATTATGTTAGCATATGACAAATGCTTCGTTAGCATATGTTATCATAATGCTGACGAATAATTATTATATGCTAATGAAAGCATTTACAACCTGGGCACGCGTAAAAAATTTTCTTTTTTTATTTTTCGTTCATATTTTTTCATCTAAACATAGCCTTTCGACATCTTAAATGAAAGAGCATGAAGAGAGCTTTAATTTGATATATTTTTTGTGTACATTGGATTAAAAACGAGCAAGTTATGGTCGATTAAAGTTTTTAAGATTTTTTTTAATTGCTGACATCATCATTTTTAATGGGTTTGGACGAAAATAGCCCTTCTTCCTTTATTTTTTACCCTATTATTTACGAAATTGCCACCTTAAATCTCAACCATTGAATCATTAAATCTCAACGAAAATAGTTACTTTTTTTTATTGCCGCATTAGCTAATCAATGTTAACTTGTTAGCAAAATTTCAATGTTATATTAACTAGTTTGAACCAGTTATGAGTTATATTAGTCTAATAATTTTAACATGTCCAGCAATACTGTTTAAATTGTACTAACTCATTATTATTAGATCAACCTCATAATTTAAACTTGGCTAGCAACTTAATTTATTTAAAATGTATTCACGATTTTAAATGTTATCTATATGTTAATAGCTAAGATACATAATATTTATTACATAATTTATTAAACTAAATATTACATTATTTACTTCGGTAATATTTGTTTCGTTTCATCCATTGTATGTTGTTACTGCATACAAGTTGCTTATTGTATACTAGAGAAAATGTTTCCGCATCGTGCCAAATTAATTAAGTCGTACTAATTTTTTAAATTGACATGCTTATTAGCAAACACTTATTAACTAGTATATATTTATATATATATTTTTAAGATTTATATAATTATTATTTTTCAATTTGTGGGATCCAAAAAAATGTTGGCTCTGGCCAGCGGCCCACCTGAACTACCCCCAGAGCTAAGGGTGAGCATTTGGTCCAAATCGAATCAAACCGAACCGAAACTCCTAAAATGAAATTGAAACTGAAAATCTACAAATCAAAACCGACCGAATTAAGGGTGAACGCCAAACCAAACCGAAATCGAAGTAATCGGTTCAGTTTGGTCGGTTTTGCTGAAAAACCGAAATGTTACGAATTTTATGTTTATATCTATTCCGTAGACTAAATTTAATAGAATAGGCTTGTGGTCCAGTTGGTAATCCATGTACCCTTTAACTAAGTGGTCCCTTTAACTAAGTGGTACCTTGCTTGAATCCTCATGCTTTGCAATTCTTTTCTTCATATTTTTTTATTGAAACAATATATTATATCTATAATATATAAATATATTTAAATTTGAATTAATTATAAATTCATTAAATTATATATATATAGAGAATTATTGATCAAATAAAAACTCAATCCCCCATGAGAACCTATGAACCAATCATAACTTTAGATTTGATTAGATCTAATGGCCAAAATTAGTCAATGTTTTAGTCAAAGTAAGGTGGCAAACTTGTAATATTTGAGAACTTAATGAAGACGGGGTTATTTTCATAATTTAGAAATTAGATTATGTTTTTCGGATTTTGGGCCCAATTTTCGGAATTAAATAGAACACTTTAAAACCGTTGTCTTTTCTGGCGTTGTATTAATATGCTAATATGATAGATATATGTTGCTAACATCAAGAGATTTTATTGCTAATATGAGGTAAACTCACATTGCTAACTTGACTTGATCATAATACTAAATTAACACATATTAAACACCACACATATAACATTGGACCACATTTAAAATAATATTGTGTAACATGTGTAACATCATTCATACATACAACATATTGCTAATATGTTAGAAATATACGTACTGCTAATATGTGACTAATAATTTGCTAATATGTTAGCAACATGTTGCTAATATTTGAACAATGATTTGCTAGTATGACTTAAATTCTCAAATATTACAAGTTTTCAAAATAATACTAAGCATTGATAAAGTTATAATTGTTTATGAACTTAACTATATATAGATCATATTTTAACTATTTTCTCATGAAAGCAACTTAACGTTCAATATCGTGCATAAAAAAATTCATATTAGCAATATAAACACAAGATATGAGCAATATTGTGATATCATATTAGCAATATCTGACAGTTACGAGTCGAATATACGTGAAAAAAAAAGTTTTGTATTTCTCATCAATTTTTGCACAAATAAACATATGCACTATAGAACTTAAATGAAAGAGCACGAAAAAAAATCTTTAATTTGATATTTTTTTTTGCGTAAATTCGATAAAAAATGAGTAAGTTATGATTATTTAGAGTTTTTAAGAATTTTTTAAAAGATGATGACATCACTTTATAAAAAAAAACTGGAAATACCCCTTATATTTCGAATTTTTCATATTTACAACTATGTTACCGCCTTTTTATCCGTCATGTTATCAAAATCCTTGAATTTGATTGGTTCCTATGTTCTCATGAGGGGATTCATTCCTATTTGAACCCACCTATATATATATATATATATATATATATATATATATTCGGTCAGTTCTGATGTGACCCGGGACCTGTGGGACACGACAAGGACAAGATATGCGGAAGTTAGGAACGAAACTACGTCGGATGCGTAAGGGATCAATACGACTCAAACAACGAATAAAATTACAACTCAACTAAACGAACAATTAGACTCGAAATATGCTGTATTAATACGAAATCTAGGACTCTTAGAAATATGACTCAACTAAGATAAAACACAATCAAATAAATATATAAATATGCGAATTGGGACAGATTTATTATACGTGTTAATCAGGGCAAAATAAGCACGTATAGGTGATAATCCAATTATGGAGTGGATTTGGGATGTTTTGTGGACTATGGATGATGATGATACGTGCGTAATGTAGGGATGAAGGTAGATAAACGATGGAGATGAATAAACAAGGTAGAAGAAGATTACTTACTCGAACCCCGTCTTGCGGTGAAGACGAAACGCGATATCTCGTAAACTCCAAGTTGGATAGCACTCCCCCCTAGACTCGATGGAATAGAAAAGAGCTGGAAATAGGACTTTAGATTTGCTAGGTCTAAAGAACTTGATAAATGGGTCGATCAACCAAAGGATCGGTGAGACAATTGAGAAATTAACTCTTTATTTCATGCAACATCTGAAAAATAAAGTTCACAACTGATCCCTTTATATAAATATAAGGGATGGACGAAAATTCTAAGAGAAATCCTAAAAGAAATCAAAAATTAAAGCTATCCTAATCTAACTAGGATTGTTTCCTTATCCAAAATCTGTTTTTAAGGAATGAATCAAAAGATACCAAAAATAAAATAAGAAAAATCTATCTAGATAAAGATAAATCCCAAACTGATTTTGGGCCTTCAAAATTTGCCACATATGGACTTGGGCCTCTTCTTTAACGTGTTGGACTATTATTGGATGAATCCACACGTTATCTTCAACGTCAACCCAGTCAGTATGCCCATACCGACTGTCTTCATGCAATCTGATCAGTATGCCCATACCGACTGTCTCTTCGAACTTCCATCTTCAACTTCTTCAAGTATGATATCCCATGGTGTGATTTTGAACATCATGTATTGTTCTTCAAATCTTGATTTCCAATCTTTGATGGCCCTCATTCTAACAATCTTCGGACCTTTGAATGATAGCTCCGGATTAAATTCTTCAAGGCTTTTCAGGATCATATCAAGTTCGGTTTTAATCGGTTTTTGAACTGTTAAAATCGAAACCGAACTGAATTATTATCTATTTTCATCACTTCAACTGAAATCGAACTGAAGATATAATAAGTCAAATCGAACTTAATCAATATATTCGGTTTGGTTCAATTTTTCAGTTGTGGTTCGGTTCTGCTCAGCCCAACCTAGGGTCGATCCTGACTAAAAGTTAAATTTGTTATTTAGAGGAGGGTATGGGTTCAAATTCTACTGTTGATAACATCGTGTTTTACATATATTTTGAGGTTCATTTGAGTGGTATTTGATGGGCATTGTATGCATGAACTGATAAATCTTGCCTAATTTTCTATATTTTGTGTAATGTTATGTGTTTGTTCGTTGTGAAGGGATTTAATGTCATTTTTTATGTAAACTTCAAATAAGTTTGAGAAGACTCTAGAAAGATAGTAAATCAAGTAAGGAACGCGTTGCAAAAAGAATCGGGTCAATCGAACGAGAAACGAGTGAGAACAAAGCAAAACAGTAAGAGGCTGCCGAATCGCGACCGAACCTGCGATCAGACTGGCGACCGGAGTAGCGACCGCGGTCGCGAATCCACTTGCGAATTGCCTTCTGGACAGCCTTATGCACGCTTGCTACTAGGGGGTCTGTCTTTAATTTATTCTCGACCCCACTTGCGAATTTTGCACTGGTCAAGAATAATCTACCACCTGGACACCACGTGGATTCGCGACCGACCTGGTCGCGAATGATGTCTGGGAGTTTGATTTTGACTTATTTTGGCCTGTTTTCGTTTCTTTTTTGACTGTGATACTTCCTACACTATTTATACCTCTTCAAGCACGAAAATTAGGCATTGCAAATCCTACCATAACATCTGTTCGGTGTTTTATTTCACCTAAAATACTACTCGCAAGAGAACGGGGTAAATTATAGTAAAATAACGGTGAGTAAGGTCGTATCTACAGAGACTGGCTATGCAACCTTACTAAGTACCCAATTTTGTTGTCCTACTTTATCTAGAGAACTGAATTAAATAGTTATTTTTAATTAACTAAATATTACAAAATAAATAAATAAATCAAGCACAAAAAACTGGATAAACAGATGAAGAAACGGATCCTAGGATGTTGCTGCTAAATGAATTTTCCGATTGTCAGATAATTTATTCATCACTAATGTAATTACAACCTCTCTCTCGAGTAAGCTATAACAGTAGATTAGACTCTAATTCTTATCTCTCGATCTTGAATTATTATCTAATTCCAATTAGCACCTCAGATTTATTCTCCTCACGACACCTACCAATCTCTCGATCTAGCAGACTCGTGTTGTGCAATCCTAATCTGTTAATCTACTAACCTCTCTCGAGTGAACAATAAATTAACTACATCAAGTGCGAAAGCTGATCAATTCAATCACATAAGACAATAATACACAAGAATGTACAAAAACTATTATAATAAACTACTTCAAATCATCAAATCCACAAAACAACAAACAATCATAGGATCTCTAGAAGTTTCTACATAGATCACAACCACCATATTTTCTCTCACCATCTCCGCATTAACCAGAGCCTTCTATGATCTAATTGCTTTTTTTTTTTTTGGTGAAAAATGGAAGTATTGTAGTGGGGTCTAGAATCAAGGGATCAAGGTAAAGAGAATATGCTACTCATGTCACATTCATATAGGCTCAGTGCAAGTCATGGAAAAAGCAGTTGAAAATAAATTATGCTAAGCTGCTGATTTGAGTGCTTAGTGGGGATATAATTATAATTATTGCATTTTTTATTTTTTTTGTTGACGAGCATGAGCATTGTAGTATGGTGATATTTCTCATCTCTATAATGGTGATGATCGGGTTCAATGCCTAATCCTCCTTCCCCAACTCAAAAGGAGATAGTATTATCTGTATAATATTATGTTGCATGTAAATATTTAATGTTAGTTAGAACTGCAGTAGTTGTTGAAATCTATAAAATTATTTTATTCGGTTATATGACTTATATCAGTACTGCCATTAATGCTAAATTTGCATTATATTATATTTTTAAAATATTTGTTCTCTTGAGATAGATAAAGTAAGCTTTTTTCTACTACTATTTTTTTTTTAGTTTGTCTGTCTATAATTATATTGAGTATTCGCCCCACAATACAAAATACAATTTCCCTTATTTCATTCCATATAATTTATTCGCATAAAATCCCAAATAGACATACAAATTATATTGTCAACTGCACGCATGATTTGTTACGTACATTGTGTTAGATTCTGTAATTAACCCTTTTTTAAAATATTTGTTCATGTAGCCCATTTATATGGTCTGCAGGTAACCTGCAAAGGTATTGTAGAATTCCTGAATTTCTTTATCTAGTTTCTCTCCCCTAAAATTCCATTAAAATTTTTTTTGAACGTGTTAATTGTCAAAAAAAAAAAGCATCACCTTTTTAAACGGGTTTGTAATTTGAACACAACTTTTGATGGGGTTGCTCCAAAAATGAATTATATTAAAAAAAAATAGGTCGATAAGTTTTGGAAATGAAACAGAGCCGCTCCTTGATTGTGATAAATTATGGGATTTTGTTATGGAGGGGTTTACAGTCAAGGAAAAAAAATCTAAACAATTTTATTGTAATTCTAAGTCTCTGAAAATTTGATACGTTAATTTTTGTTATCCAAACCTCAACTTTTTTATTTATTTAATGTGCCATGCTTTTTATTATTAATATTTATGTTAGTTGTAACTCGGATAGTCGATTTTTTTTCATATTTTTTTCAAAAGTAAGTAATATGTTTTCATTTTGATCATCGAAATTTGCGAATAAGTTTTGACTAATACGCACAGCTGTGTTGGTTGATTTCCCGATTGTTATTACGTCCGTGCTGAAGGTTAATATGTTATAATCGTCGGTACCAATAAATTTAATAGAAAATTAATGATGTAATAATCAAAACAAAAAATGCAGATATTATTACTGATTATTGTTTTTTACAATGATTTAATCAGGACTATACCTAATATATAAGTATTTATAGCGGTTGTTAGTGAACTCTTTGGAATTGGGTTAATTTACTTTATGATTCTGTTTAATTTGCTATAAAAAAAAAATTATGGACCTCATATTAAATATTTCCTCCATCCTAATTATATAGTCTCTTTAATTGCATGTGAATTAACAATATTTATGAAAATGAGATATTAAAGTTATGGGACACTCTCTATGCACAAGGTGTATGGGTTTGAGTGGGCTCACGCCCAATAAGGCCCAACAGCTAAAAAAACAAAAAACTATCCCATTTTAGGCGCCCGGATCCCATGTGCGCCCATGCGCTAGATTTTTTTTTTCGATTTCGATTTTTATTTTGTGAACTCTAAAAATTGAAATGAATTAATTTAATTTTTTAAAAATAAATATAAATATATATCCTAAAATTGATTTAATGGACCCTAAAATTAAAGTGAATGGTTTTTTTTTTAATTCAACAACTCGCGCAATGCACTCTCCCGATGCTAACGCGTGGGCTCGTGCATTACGGTCGACAATTAATTTAAATTTTCAAAATAAATATAAATTGTAATTGAAAAAAAAACATAATTTTGAAATAAATATATACTCTAAATGGAATTAGTGAACCTAAAATAAGAGTGAACGAATTTAATATTTTTTGAAATAAATATAATCCCTAATTGAGATTGATAAACCTAAAAAAAAACATGAAAACCCTAAAAAACACAACAAAAACCCCTAAAAATATTAAAAAAAGGGGAAAAAAACCCTAAAAAACTATAAATCCTAAAAAAACATACCCCCCTAAACTTTAAACATTAATTGGAATGGAAAAAATCACAATTTGAACTACATAAACTCATATAAGATAAGTAATAGACCAATTACTTTTTAATGATACAAGTGATACTTTTTAAACTTCAAATGATATTTTTTAGTGTAAAGATTGATAATGTTTTTTACCATTTTTTTTTGCAGGTCAATGCCGATCAGCGCGGTTTGACCCGTGTTGACTTCGACCCGTCTAATGGATGTGTGGATCTTATTGAGTCTGGGGGTGATGTATAGGAGTTTTGGTATAAAGCTAATCTTTTAATAATACCTTTATTTAATATTTATGATTTTCAAAGTTTAAGTGATTATATTTTTTATTTTCAATAATTAATAAGGGTGTATATTTGTACATTACTATGAAAATTAATGTTACTTATAATAATGAGACTATATAATTGAGACACCCAAAAATAGTAAAGCGACTATACAATCGAGACGAAGGAGTAATTCAATTGGAATCTGTATAAAATCCATCATTCAATTTTCACTAAACTCAAAAATCATTTAGCATTATCTAAACTTTTGAGGTTACTCGCATATTTCAGACGCTGGTACGAGTGAGCATTTAATATCTATTATCAAAATCTCAACGGTTGTCAAAAATATAAGAATATGTTTTTTAAGGATTTGAAGAAAATATTTCTTTAAAATAAAAGGATTTAAAGAAAATGTGTTAATTGGTAATAAAGGTAAACAATTGGCTGTTGGAACTCGTGAGATATTTAAATTTGAAGTGAAGAAAAGCAATGAACTAATAAACCTTAAATTGGAAACTACTTCCATTCAATTGAAAATGAAAATGACTTGAACCAAACAAGTCTTGCTTTTTTTTCATTTAATTTGAACCAAACAAGTCTTGCTTTTTAACCTTTTTCATTATTTTTTATTTACTTTTTTATTTTATAATCTTTAATTTAATATAAGAAGAATACATATACCTTTGTGATACATATTTGAACCTCATATACAACAATATTTACTCCCACTACTACATAAAATGCAACGCACCTATTGTGTACTAAATGAAGAAAACACAAAGGCTGATCACGTCATACAAAAAATAATAATCTGAAGAATCGCGTTTTAGTCTTCTACTAAATGACTCTTTATAAAAAATTATCATGTTAAGTTCGTGCATTGCACCGTTATGTCTGTTAGGGGATGACTGATATGTCGAAATGGAATCAAGTAGGAATGGAATGAACTTAGTAATGGAATGGTGATGAGAATGGAATGGAATGACTATTGTCATTCCTTTGACTGGTATCACAAGTAATAAGATAGGAATGAAACTTACACTTTTAATTGATTTTATATAAAAATATCTAATTAATATATAAAATACACGAATTGACTTATTTAGTTCTGAATAACAAATTACTCTTCCTTTAAAGATACTATTATATTTTAATAACATATTATTGAACATTATGCGATTTTTTTTACTCTATTAACATTTGTGAACAAATTGAGTATACTTTTAGTAAGTATTTCACTAATGATTAACAGTTTTGTATATTTTATGTAATCCTATAATATCATTAGTATTTTTGTGAATTATTACGAAATTTTATGAATCATTAATAAATTATTAATGAGTTTTTTTTAAAAAAATTCATAAATTTGTTTTTCAATAAAATATTTTATAAAAATATGAGATTTCATTTGTCAATACAAAAAAATAAAGTATAGTTTTGCAAAATAAAAAATAAAATTTATTTTGATAATCGGCAATACATAATACCATTGGAGTAGGAGTAACAACTAATCATATATTCATGGTAATGTGATTCTTTCAGGAATGACCATTCTCAATTGATATACAATCATTTATTTATTTAAATAATTATTGTGTATATATATGAAAATAAAGTTTAATTTTTTTAAATTTTTTTAAACTTTTTTATATGTTTGTTTTATATATATGTATATGTCATATGTGTGTGTTTGTTCATTGTAAATATATAAAATAAAATAATTTATATAATTGGAAGTACTATTTTTGTTCAATCAACTACAATTATGTGAAAGAGAAAGGATTTGACAAACAATAAAAATTACAAGTGAACAATAAAAATTACAAGTGAACACATAATATTTGGTAAAAATAGATTATTGGTTGATAGACCCTCTTCTTCCATCTTTTTGTTCGAGCTTTCTACGTTTTGTTTCGTCTCATGCCAAAAAATTCAACATGAAGTACTTATAAAAAGAGATTATTGGGTGTGAGACCCTCTTCTTCCATCATTTCCTTCAGCTGAAATACTTGATAATGCGTAAAATGAACATGAAGTCGAAGGTCCTCATTCCCCTGGTCCTCTTGTTCCACCAATATTCTGATTGCAGAAATGGCCAACGAGACACTGCAACCCATCAAAGTAATAGAGCGAAGAGTTGGTATTGTTCCAATATCTGAAGGCAACTCTTCCAATCTAGGCACACGCGTCAGAACTAGATTTTCAAGAACTGGAAAATTGGAGCTGTCTGCATTCCACTTAACTAAATCATTGCAGATATCAATTTTCAATGATTTCAGGCCAGGGAATTTGATCCCCTCAACAAGGGTCCACTCGGATCCTATAACTGAATTGAATTCCAAACGGAGAGCTTCAAGATGCGGCAATGATCCAACCATCATTGTCATTTCTTCCCAATCAATAAAACCACCGTCAATTAGACACAACTCCTTAAGCGAACTTGGGAAGGTGAGGCTCAAAACAAATTCACGCCACGCAGAATCGCGATCGGCATTGTGCATTTCTAATTCTAATGATTCCAGTTTACATAAGTAGCGAAGATTGTGAGGACAGTAATCTGACCTTACTTCACCAGAATATCCTACTTTCAATTCCTTGATGTTGGGAACTCTTTTGCAAAACTCTTCACTCAACTTCATATTATGTACTGTCCAAAGTGTGCGTAGCTTTCGCATAACCAATTTGTTTGCCCGCTTTAGCTTGTCACTTGGAAGAGGATCGGGAAGATCAATTCCACTGAATATATGAAGATGCCTGAGTTGTATCATCTCCCAAATTTTATTTGGTGCAATAATAACTGATGAAAAATCTGCTCCAATAATTAATGTTTGTAATTTCCAAAAGAGGGATATTGATGAAGGAAGGTCCCTCCCCATATATTCAAACCCGTAAACACACCGTAAGTTAACGTGCTGAATGTTAGCCTCCAGGAAACCTTCACCAGCATGGGAATTTTGCAGTACTCTACACATTCTCAAGTCACATGACGGAACCTTTCTTTCTCCCCATCTCAAATTCAGACAACGAACGAGAGGTGTTGGAGCATCAAAGATCTCCGTTCGACGCTCCCTGCATATGGCTCGTCCTCCTTTTGGATAATCCATATTGTAGAAGAACATTTCCTTCTCCGCAACCTTTAAGCACAGCTCTCTCAAAACATCATGAATTTTACAATTTTCAGTACCTGGACTATCTAAAATGAGATTCCTATCAATGAGATCTTTCAAATAACCCTTCGCAGTCTCTTCCAAGTTGTCGGCTTTACATTGTTTCAGAAACCCCTCAGCAATCCAAAAATCTATAAGTTCCTCCACATCAATTGGTTCATCTTCTCGAAATGTTCCCATATAGACGAAACAAGGTTTTAGATGAACGGGCAAGTGGATATAACTGAAGGATAATATATCGAACAACTGCTCATTCTCTTCGGAATTCAAAACGGACTTCATATTGCTTGCCACATTCAACCAGTATTTCTGCGACCTGGTGGACTTCCCAAGATGGCCGGCAACCACAACAATGGCAAGAGGAAGTCCTCTGCATTTTCTCGCAATACTCTTTCCGGCATCCTCTAACTCTCGAGGACAACCTTCTCCAGCTGCAAATACTTTTTCGCAAAATAGATCCCAGCTTTTGTCCTTATCTAAGAGGCTTACTGCAAGAGGGGAAACAGAGCCTATCTGATTAGCCATATCTGATAACCTAGTAGTCACAACGATTCGACTTCCATTGTTTGTGTCCGGGAAAAAAGACATAATCTCTTCCCATGTGCCTTTATTCCACATATCATCAAGTACAATCAAATACCTTCGACCAAATAATCTCTTATGCAATTGTTCTCCTAACTGACCAACATTTTCATTATCGGATTTTGGTTGGCGAGAAAGGAGCGTTAAAAGAATATCTTGGACAACATATTGTTGAGATATTGTAGCCCAAAGACGAATATCAAAGTGTTGCACAATAAGTTTATGATCAAAAGAATTTTTGGCAAGTGTAGTCTTACCAATACCACCAGTGCCAACGATGGGGATGACTTGCCGACTAGAATGATATCCAGTGAGCACATCCAAAAGTTGAATCAACAACTTATCAAATCCGACCATGGTCGTCTTGTCGGAGATGAGATCAGGTTGTGTTGATGAAGAAGAAGCTACTTTGGAGTATGTAGGTTGCTTCAGTTCGAGTCCACTCCGTGCTTCTTGAACCTTGATAGCCTTACTCCTCACATAATTCATATCTTCAATCACTTTCTCAAGATCCCACCTTCGACCAAGAAGTTTTCTTTTCTTTCCACCGAGAGTGGATCCACTAAGAATTTGATGGACTACATGAGATTCGATTACTTGTTCAGCCGCTTGAGCTGCAATCGTAATTTCATTATCCAAGAGTTGAGCAGCTTCTTTGCTGGGGCCATAACAATTATCATAGCTCTCCATGAAACCGATCAAGAAAGTAACGATCTGGAATAGAGATTGGATCTGATTGTGGTCAAAAGAAAAGGAATGGATGGGATGATTCTGGATATCCTCCAAATCATTCAAAACAGAAACGAGAGCTGCGTAAGCTGCTGCCATCGATATCTTGTATTAATCTCAGATGTTCTTATCTGAAGCTTCAAAGATTAACAATGAAAACGGCAAGAGAGTTTGTAGAAGACGACTTGGAGATCACTGGTGAATGTACGTATGTGGTGAGCTGAAGATAAAACTTCTTCCTAATTATTCCCCACCATAGATAAGGGACACGTGGATACCATCAATTTTTATTATTATTGGATTGGAATAAAGCTTCACCTTTAGTCTGCTTTTTGAATTGTGTTGAAGAAAATAAACCAAAGTCATATATATATATATATATATATATAATTAATTAATTAATTAATTAATTAAAAAACTTTCCTTTCATAGTGTCACTTTCACGCGGGATGAGATCCTCTATTTCAGATTTGGTGCTCTAACCCATATTTCACGATCGATTTAACAAGTTTAATAATAGATATTATAAAAATAAAAATTAATTATAACATAATCGACCTAATCACATCTATTAACAAAAGATTGAAATTTTAAAAATTATAAATCATATTTTTAAAATAATCAACCATAATAATCATTTATTTGAAAATTAAATACTAAAAAATGATTATAAAACCTAATTGGGTGGGGTGAACCCTAAAAACAATCATAAAATTAAACTAAAACATAATAAATTAAAATTGACGAAAAAAATGGAAGAAAACTTCATAAATTTGATCATGAAATATGAGTTGGATAGCCAAATCTGGAATAGAGGATCACATCCGCTTTCATGCATGTGTTGTTGAGTTCTGCATATTGTTTGCTTGCACCCTGAGAGACAGACTGTTTCCATAACTCATAATTGTACTTTAAATTAATTATCAGGTTATTGGAAATTTAATCAATTTAAAGTTTTTATGTTATACTACTCTCAAATTTTATAGGTAGTATCATTATTAAATATTTAATCTAGACATATAATTAAATAAAATTAATGAAAAAATAAAATATTTAAAGTAAAATCGTAATTAAAAATTATCGCAAAATCATTCATTAAAATTAATTAAATTCCATGTTAAAAAATTTATATAGAAGCATATGTTGTAGTACTTGTTGGCATAACTAAAAACCAGGGTCGGAGCTCACATTTCAGAGGCCAATGGTCATGTCATAAAAATGGGTCCTAAGATTTTTTTTTTTCTCGTGTATTTTGAAGTTTATTTCACTTTATTTTAATTATTCTAAATTTTGAAAAAGTGCAAACAACATTTAGAAAATTCAATTCATGAATTTTTGTAAGTAACTAACACTTTCATTAATAAATAATCGTGAAAGAAAGATATTGATGATATTTAGAGTTGTCAAAACGAGCTGGCCCGCCGGGCCGGCCCGTCCCCGTCAATTTTATCATTTTCTTGCACCATGAGATAGACTGTTTCCACAACTCTTAATTGTATTTTAGATTAATTATCAAGATATTGTGAAAGAAAGATATTGATGATATTAAAAAGAATTATTCAAAATGATATTTTTTTATATTTGGATTTTAGTGAACTCAAAATTGGGAAATAAAAGTTCTAAATATAACATCTCAATTTTGATAAAAAAAAAAAAAAGAGTTTTTAATGGTACATTTATCATACTAGAACTTTGTTTCGAGCATGGATAGTTGATTAATAGTCGAATTGCAAAAATGAGATTAATACAACATAAAATCTAAATAAATTTTCAAAATTAAACTTAAACATAGAAAAAATATATAATCAGTGGAACTGAGGAACTAATCAATAAAATGGATTTTTTTATCTTGAGGTTGTCTACATGAGAGTTCAAACGATATATTTTTTCAGAGATAGATGACCATTTCAACTTTGTTTGTAAATATATAATTCAAATGAGAATCAACTTTTCCTGTAGGAACTAGAAATCAATTGAAGCAATCCATCTATTAATTTTATAGGTCAAGATTGGTCTCCAAAAAATGGTGTTAAAAATGCAATTAATTTATAATTGTATTAAATTTAGAGTATAGTAGTAATTCAAAATTATATTAGATATCAAATCTCATATTTTATGACATTTCCTATATTCATGCAATATATTTTGTTTTTATCTTTATTCTCCATTTATCATTCCATCATTATTTTGGCAGGTTAAATATTCAAATCATTTTTTGAACTTGCCAGTCTTGCCTCCACCATTTTATTTTTATTAATACAACAATTTCGTCTCCAATATTTTCATATATAGTTACTTCTTTTTTATTGCCGCATTAGCTAATCAATGTTAACTTGTTAGCAAAATTTCAATGTTATATTAACTAAATAGTTTTTTTTTTACTCACACATCCGACCTGTGGTGTTGAGGAGATTTAAATCCGTGACCTTTGATCTCCAAGCAATCTCACTCCACCACTAAGCCATCCCCACCGAGATATATTAACTAAATAGTTTGAAGCAGTTATATTAGTCTAATAATTTTTAACATGTCCAGCAATACTATTTAAATTGTACTAACTCATTATTATTAGATCAACCTCGTAATTTAAACTTGGTTAGCAACTTAATTTATTTAAAATGTATTCACGATTTTAAATGTTATCTATATGTTAATAGCTAAGCTAAATAATATTTATTACATAATTTATTAAACCAAATATTACATTATTTACTTCGATAATATTTGTTTCGTTTCTTCCATTGTATGTTGTTACTGCATTACGAGTTGCTTATTGTATACTAGAGAAAATGTTTCCACATCCTGCCAAATTAATTAAGTTGTACTAATTTTTTAAATTGACATGCTTATTAGAAAACACGTGTTAACTAATATATATTTATATATATTTTTTAAGACTTATATAATTATTATTTTTCAATTTGTGGAACCCAAAAAAATGTTGGCTAATGCACTAATTTTTATGCACTAATCTGCAACTAACATAGGACAATGCAATATAGTAGTGAATTGAGTATCGTATCCATATGGACTGAAAATATGACCACACTGAGTACTAAGCTAACACGTTTCTATTATCCAGGCTACCTAAATTTTATATGGGTTTTCTAAAGCTAGACACAAATCAAACCAATCAAAAACAGAATTGGAACAATTAAATAAGAACGAATTAAACTAATTATCTAAAGCAAATCAATTGAATCAAATAGACAAATTCAATCAATTAATAAAGATTAATCCTAAGGAATGCAATTCACATGTATCAACTATGTACTAATCCAACCCTAATAATTCCCACTTTAATCTGATTATTGGTGGATGATCAGAAATATACCTACCTATCTTCGTCAGGTCTCAAGGTAGAGGTAGATTAATAAATTACCTATCACTTTCGTCTCTAGGATAATTTACTAACTCCCGATAGATGAACAGATTAAACTCCCTATAGATTCCGTAGAACGTGTATCAAAATGCTCAATTAATCCCACTAGTTAATTATCTCCGCCAGGTCTCAAATTAACTAGCTATCATGCAATTAATTATGGCCAGTAATCAAGCATGAAATGACAGCACTTGAACAATTGAACACAATAATCAGAAGGGAAGAATAACAGAATTAAACTAATAACATAGCATCCACGTGTACGCAACCCTAGAATTAATATGCGTTTAGCAGCTCATGACAAAATAGAAATCTAATAAAATATGAATTACAAAAGTCATGACGAAATTAAACTATAAACATGAAACACTTATACCGAATGTTTAAATCTTCAATCTCCGTCTTCCTCCGTCTTCACAACACTTCTCTGCTTCAATATAAGGTGAGGAATATAGAGTCCAAGTAAGGAAAGAGGCCTTTATAGGTGAGAAATATAGAGTTGTCCCAAAAAATCGTGCAAAGCAGAGCCTTTTATAGGTTAGGAATATAGAGTCCAAGTAAGGAAAGAGGCCTAAAATTTCCGGAACAGGCGGCACGGGCCGTGCCGTGGGCACCGAGACTTTTCTGTTTGATATTTCATGGCACGGTCCGTGCCAGCGTGCGTGCTGAGTTCTGCGTTTCCTAGCATCTTGAGACAGAATTTCACGTCAATTCAACAACTGTTTCCACAACTCATAATTGTAATTTAGATTAATTATCAGGTTATTGGAAATTTAATCAATTTTAAGTTTTTATGTTATGCTACTCTTAAATTTTATAAGTTGTATTACTATTAAATATTTAATCTAGACATATAATTAAATAAAATTAATGAAAAAAATATTTAAACCAAAATTGTAATTAAAAATTATCGGTAAAATCACTCATTAAAATTAAATTTCGTGTTAAAATAATCTATATTATATATTAAGGCAAAATCGTGTGGTAGACAACAGTTTTGGTGTAAAGCGTTGTCTATTACACATTTTGTCTTAGACAACAGTTTTTGAATAATAGACAATAGTTCTGGTGTCAAGCGTTGTGTATTACACATTTTGCTTTAGACAACAGTTTCTAATTAATAGACAACAGTATTAACATTTATTGTTGTAAATTTTCCTTTTTATTATTATTATTTTTTTTTTTCATTTTCCACGACAGTTTATATTACACCCATTGTATTTTAACAAATTTTTTACAATTTTATTTATTATTATTTTTATTTGAAAATTTGAGATTTGTAGAATTTTAAATTTTATTTTTTTATGCATAGATGGATGATTTGTAATACTCTACATTTGTCGCCTAAAAATAGCATTCATTTATATTGCACTATAATAATAATAATAATAATAATAATAATAATAATAATAATAATTTGTTATTTTTTCTATTTCAATTTCATCATTTAAAATAATTAAATTTTTTATACATGTCATATATTCAAAGAAACCAAATGTTCTATAATCGTGGACAATTATACATTGTTATTTATAAAATCGTTACGTTGGAAATATTTCAATTCGATCTTTCTATAATCTAAAAAAATAATAATTATCTGTGCATCGCACAGGAGAAATACTAGTTAAAATAGAAGCATATGTTGTAGTAGTTGTTGGCATAACTAAAAGCAGGGCAGCCCTCACATTTCAGAGGTACATGGTCAAATCAGAAAAATGGGTCGGGTTCGAATCTCCTCAATATCACAAGTCGGGTGTATACGTAAAAAAATAAAAAAAAAGGATTCTAATATTTTTTTTCCACATGCATCTTGAAGTTTCTTTCATAATATATTAATTATTCCAAATTTTAAAAAAGTGAAAACAATATTTAGAAAATTCTATTCATTAATTTTGTAAGTAACTAATATTTTCATTAATAAATAATCATGAAAGAAAGATATTGATGATATTAAAAAGAATTATTCAAAATTATATTTTTTTTATTTTGATTTTAGTAAACTCAAAATTGGGAAATAAAATTTCTAAATACAACATCTCAGTTTTGATAAAAAAAAAATGTGTTTTGAATGGTACATTTTTCGTACTAGAACTTTGTTTAGAGCGTGGATAGTTGATTAATAGTCCAATTGCAAAAATGAGATTAATACGACATAAAATCTCAACAAATTTTCAAATTAAACTTAAACATAGAAAAAGTATATAAGCATTGGAACTTAGGAGCTAATCACTAAAATATATTTTATCTTGAGGCTGTCTACATTAAAATTCAAACGATATATTTTTTATAGATAGATGACCATTTTAACTAAGCTACATATATATACACACACATATATATAGGGAATGGATCAAATGAGAACCCTTCCCTCAGGTGGGAACTAGGAATCAATCCTAGCCCTTGTTTGACTTAATCTGGACGGCCCAGATTAAATCAGATTTAAGTTGATGGACGGTGGCATTCCTGTAATTTTCGGCAACTTTATGGGAGGAAGGGTAATATAGTAATTCAATAATTCTTTCATTTTGTTCTGAGGCTAAAATAAGAATCGCATAAGGTTAAAATGAGAATCGCATGAGGCTAAAATGATCGAAATAGGAGGCTAAAATTGATGTGACATTTTCTACTAGGGTTCATCGTTCCCAATTAGAATTTATTACGTTCCGATTAGGGCTCATCTGATCCCAACTAGTAATTATGAGATTCCCATTAGGGTTCACTGTCCCCAAATATGGTGTATTGCATTTCATTCCAATGAAATCATCGTTCCATTTTTGTTTATCAACACATGCTAAAATGAGAAATGCATGAGGCTAAAATGAGTGAAGTAGGAGGCTAAAATTGAATCTGGGCAATTTCTTAATTCAGTTCCGATTTTGCCCTTAATCAGACGCGCGAATTGAAGATTTTCATTTTAATTACAAAATTGCCACCGAAAATCTGGATTAATCTGGATCGTTCAGATTTTGGAATGGAGAGATGAGATTGGATCCTAGTTCCCACCTGGTAACTGGTTCTCACTAGATCCCATCCCTATATATATATATATATATATATATATTAAGAAATAGTGATCTCTCTTAAAAAAATAATTAGGAAATTTAATTAAATAATTATTAATATATATATATACATATATATATATAGTAAGATTTATATAATTATTTTTTTCAATTTGTGGGATCATTACAAAAAAAATGCACATAAACAACATCACCTAGACAATGGTTTTTTTTTTACAAAATCGTTGTCTATTTATAAAAGACAACGGTTTTTTTAAAAATTGTTGTACATGTGCATGCACCTATTCTTAAGACAACAATTATTAAAAAAACATTGTCTTAAAGCGTTTTTTGTTTTCTTAAGACAACGGTCGAAGAAGACCCCTTGTCTATGAGCGTGTTTTGTTTTCTTAAGACAACGGTCAGAGAACACCCATTGTTTATGAATGTACTTTTAGTTCTTTGAAATTAAAAATAATATTAAAAAGTTAAAAAGTTGTGCTTAATATGATTCGAACCCCAATTTGGATGAAAAGAATTGAGTGTTTAATCTTCCCATTTCAAACTTAGCGAGAGGTCCCCAATCGGTGCGAGATCCCCAATTATCTTCAATCCAAAATTCAACTTCGTGGCAGTGAATTGACTTCGTTCACTCGCTCTCTCTCTCTAAAAATGAACAGCGATTCTCGCTAATTCTCACTCTTCATACTCACAATCCAAAGATTCTCATTTCAAAATTATCTAGGGTTCGCAGAACCCATTTTTTCAGCGGCGACGATTTTTCCAAAAAATTGTCACTCCGGCATCCGATTTCAAGCTTTAAGGGTCGCGGGCCTCCCCCTTCACACCTGCGTCCTTATTTTCCCTCTTGTATCTCAAAATTTTCTGAAGTTCCTCCAAAATCAGATTAGGGTTTTCAGTTCAGAAGAGGCAGCGTCGGCATCAAGGCCCTCTCCGGCGATTGCAATTGCATACTTAAGTTCGCAAGAGCCCCCCCTCTCCCAAAACTTAACGTTTTCATTCAATACCCATCTAGGGTTTTGCATGTCTCCCTTGGTGGCGCAATCTTGGAGGCTCGTTTCTACTACTTCGGTGAATACAACACAAGGTAAGGGTCGCGGGGCCTTCCCATATTAGGGATTCATCCCTGTACGAGGCGGCACAAGATTTTTCATCCAAGCCCATTACCACGGCGGTGGGAATGGCTCCTGCAAGGGGTCACAACCCTCCATTCTCGTTGTTCCGGAGACGTTCTTACCCTGCTAGCATCTGTTCTTTTTTGCGAGAGGTTAAAAATCGAGGTACACTCTGATAACTTGAATCGTGTCAAAAGAATGCCTATTCATAGGCCAATCAGAATTTAAACAGAATCCAATAACTAACAAATAGGAATTCGGTCTTTAAATAATCAAGACATCTTCATAGGTCACAACAGCTAAGACCCATCAATAGGTCAGAGGAAAATAAATCATACTGTCTCATACATAGGGTGAAAGCAAGAAAACAACTTAAGATTTGTTATAGGTCAACTGAAAGTAAGCAGAATCAACATGCTTGAAAACTAAAGCCTCTTCCTAGATGAAAAACAAATTAACAACATGCATATCAAAAGGTGGGAATTTTCCTTGGATTAGTTAAGCATATGAAACATGCTAACTAGAAAGTCAACAATTGTTCACAATTAGAGTAATGAAATCTTATGAAAACTCAAAGCAACAAAATACCAAAATTTATCAGAGTAGCAAGAAACATAGTGGGAATAATGGTATTGTTTCATAACCTCAGTAGCCAACCCACTTCACAGCCACCATCCATCTCTCCATCTCAACCTGAAAAATATTTGAAAAAGAGGGCATGAGTACTAATGCACTCAGTGGGGTTTTATGAGAAAGTTCTGTAAAACTTTAGAAATATTCAATATTAACTGGCAGCATATGGGAAGCAAATCGCTAAAGCCCTTCTCATATTTGCAAAACTTTTTACTTTCTCTGGGCCGATCCTAGCTCACATGATATCTACTGCACCCTGAGGCATGCCTTAGGATAAGAGATGGGTTACCTCAAATATCCCACTGAGTATGCGAAGGGTTACCCAGCAGTGACACCCTGGTGATCAAAAGATCACAACCTGGTGACCCAAGGCCACAATCTGGCAACCCGAATGTTACAATGAGTATGTGAGGGGATTACCCGGCAGTGACTCTCCTTAAACTCATCAATGATTCATCTTTAGTGACTCGAAGGTCACAACATGATAATTTAATATCACTGTTCTTTGAGCTCAATATCCTGCTTAACAATAATTGAATCTCAATCATTCAATCCTCAATATCAAAACCTCAACATTGAATTCTCAACATTCAATCCTAAAGTGATCTCAAGGGTGTTAAGAACACAAAATAAATCAAACTATGCAATATAGGAACGGAACTCACGACGGACTTGTAAGGGTTCAATACAACTATAGAACTAGACTCGATTATCAAAGTGTGCGGAATTGAACAACTATAGGACTCGATATATGGTTGTGTTAGACTCGACATAATTAGACTCTTAGGACACTTAAATTATGACCCAAACTATGTAAAACACAATACCAACAAAGGAGCTAGGCTCGGCAGATTTGTAATGGACGAAGGGGTTTCGGATTTGGTTAAGGATTATGGATCGATATTAAGAACTTACTTGGAATGGATCTGAATCTTGGAATGGAAGTGGACGATGAAGATGATATGAAGATAGCAAGTCGGATGGATGATCGGCGATACTCGGATGTTGAAGTTGAAGGCGTCGGAGATGTGTGGTTGATGAGCAATTAGTCGAACCTCATCAATTGTTGATCAATGAAACTCGATGTCAAGTACTCCTCCAATGATAGCAATTTACCCTAGATCTTGATGAACTAGAACAAACCTTGATAGGACTTAAAGGTTAGGGGGTGTATTGGACTAGTATTTTGATGGATTTTGATGGACTTTAAAATGTCTATAGATTTTATAAATCCATAGACTCCATATGGATTCTCCCAACTCTACGCAGAGTCTGACGGATTTGGTGTATGGATTTCGAACCGATTTTAGAGGATTTCAATGGATTTCAAATCTTTCTTTCCAACGCTCATTGGAACACAGCGATCAGTGGACCCGAGAAAAAATCGGACTCAATGACCGTTGTAAGCCAGTGGCCGCTCCGCTCGGAAGCGAGCCAAGAGAACCCAGCGACCGCTAGGCTCAACGGCCGCTGGGTGTGCCATGGTCATCATGGAGCAGTTCCCGAAAACCGCCGCCTCTATTTAAGATATGTCTGTTAAGATATGGTAATGGTCTCGGTTTGATTATGTTACTCATGTTGTAATGATCTTGGTTTGATTTTTGTTACAGATTTTGACCCTTTATGCATTTAACATTCAACTGCACTCATAATTCTTGATTTTCCCCTAAATTTTATTACATTTTGGGCGTTCCTGGCAACACTTGTGTGGGTTCTACCTAGGGCAATTTTTGGAACTGAGAATTTGATTCAAGATAGCGGCTGTTAATCCTTTGATGAATTGAAAAATGAGAAATGGAGTTCTTAACAGGGCTGTTTAACGGTTCTTGGTGGCCCGTGATGGCAACGGACACGACGACCCCAAGTTACTGGTTGAACTGGAGATTCTTGTTGTGTGCAATATGGATCACAGCAGCTATGAGCTTTGCAGCGCTTGTAATATGGAGGTATGAAAGGCGCAACACGTTTAGAAGTCGAGCAAATGGGGATCAATAGGAGGCTGCAGGGGGGTTGAAAAAGGGTGCATCTTGGGCTACATGTTCAACATCAATCCATCCCATTTGGCTCCTTGTTTTTCGAATTGTTGCTTTCTGTGCCTTACTGTCATTGATTCTTGCTGATGCGATCCTCCATGGTGTTGGCATATCTATCTATACATATATTAAAGCAAAATCGTAGGGGTAAAATTGTAAATAATGAATATTAGAAACAATAAGTACATAATAAAATTGATGCAAAACCAGAAAGAAACGGACTGCTAGCGCAGTTGGCAGGGGGAAGTTACGGCTCACGCCTTCAATTGCAGCACAGAGGTCCAGGGTTCCGATTCCAGTTAAGATATTTTAGCGTTTCGTGCTTTTTTTTTAGTTGTTTTGTGTATTTTTGCACTCTCTCTCTCTCTCTCTCTCTCCAACTCCAATCTCCAAACATATCTTATTCATCATAATATTTATTTCCATTTAATTTTTTTCCTCAATTTATCATCATATTATTTTACATTTGAGGCATTTGTTTGTGTTCACATTTTAGTTATTTTGTGGTCTTTTTTTCCTAAAATTTTTCCCTCATTTTATTATCCTATATTTATTTATTTATTTATTTTCAATTTTTTGCATTTAAAGCAATTGTTTGTGTTCTTTGAAGAAGATGGAAAGAGAGATTTTCATTATTCTCAGATTCAGTTGGGAAAATATAGAAATGTATGTATATTAATTGATAATCTTAAGTAAATGGTGCTATAATTGATGCTTGCATTATGATATTTACATAAATTTCTAATTAGTTTCTATTTGATTTTCGACATTTTATTTTTATTTATGATTTTCAATTTTCAATTTTTTTTATTTTATTAAATTATTTTTATTCATGATAAGACATGTGGTTTAACAATTTGATTTATGAATTTATCATAATGACTAATGAGTTATGGAAGTTCAATTTCTAACTTATATATATATATATATATATATATATACACACACACACACACACTTAGATTTATTCTAATTTTAATTATAAATACTCTGGATTCATATATTATTCGGTTGCACTAATATGTGTAAATTGTTAAAAGTTTCTTTAGACGTGAATGTTCTAATTTATTTGAATTATCTCATTACCATGTTTTATAAATTTTGGTAATTTATATTGTGATCGATCAAGTGTAAAACTTTGTGGCCAAATAAACTATGTGCAATCATAAATTTTCTTGTGTAAATTATTTGCACCTAATTAATCACGTAAATTTTATCATTTCTATTTTCTGTTAAAATAATATAAACATTCACTTCTAATTAATCAAAATATAAAATATATAGGCCAATCCAAATAACAATTGCATTAAAAAAATAAAATCGTGCACTAGATGGTTAAGTCTGTTGGATTTATGGATATTTTTGTATATTTGGTAATTAGATTAAATTTTTTGAAACAATTTTTGACTCTACAAGACTACAACTACAAACCACCTGAGATAAATTAATTTCTTTTGCACCATTTTTTTATAGCATCCTTATTATTGATTCCAATGTGATATTGAATTATTTGTTTGTTTAAATAATTATTATAATTATTGCTATATATATATATATGTGTGAAAATAAAGTTCAATTTTTTAATCTATTAAATCTTTTTCATACGTTTGTTTCATACATCTACGTGTGTACTGCAAATATATATCTAACCATGATTGAATTTTGCTTTTAATTTTTCAATTATGATAAAATAAAATAATACCGAGCATCGCGCGGGAGACATACTAGTTTTACTATTACACTGAGTAAGGCCATTACATCATATTTCATTTCGTTTTTGCTCGTTCAGTTAGCCCTTTTCATGTACTTGAGATCGAATATTTGCTTAAATGCTCTGCTTTAGTGGATTTTATTTTGATAAAGATAGATGCAATGAGCTTATGATATGTTTCTTGATCACTTTCTACTGTTACATTCATCTTTATTTTTTTCTTTATTTTTTTCTGCTAAATCTCATCCTTCCAATCTATTCCCATGATTTTGACATATTCCACTCAATATTACTAAGATAATATGGACTTTTTTTATGTTGACACAAGTCTTTTGCTCATTTCATTATTACAGGTGGACATTCACATTGGTGACCATCTATTTTGGGGTATGTTACATTATTACTGCTCTTACATAAAATTATTTCATATATGGAGTTGGCCTCTCTATTTTCTGATAAGTTCTAAAATCTCAATACAATATAGATAGGGTCGTCTCTCTCCATCCTTGGATGTTTGCATTACTGCCTTAAAAGTGGATTTGAAGTGGGATCACTCCATTGTTGCAGATGCAGAGTGAGGTGAGTATGCAGATACTCACAGCACCAATGTAATCTTGAACAACTACAACCACCCCACACCGAGAACTGCATATGTCTGGGAATACGCCTTTCAAATAATTTTTCAGGTAGGTTTTCAGCATCTGCTGTATTCTCACATTCTTATAACTGCTGCACATTATTGAGATTTGAATTGTTTGGACAAGAGCATCCTTAGTTTTTGCAAAAAGAGATATCCCTTCAACTTATTTCAGATAAGAAGTTGGTTTTATTTTAGGATATTGAACTGCATTAGTCTCAGATTTCCTGATAAAACTGCATGTGGTTGAGTTTTGTGTTCGGCTACTACCCGGCGCCGCAGCAGCCTGCTCCGACTTCTTACCCTTCTCCTAATCCTGAAATCACTTCCGTCATGCCCAAAGGTAAGACCGGGAGAACAAAAACCTTGATACTCTTTGATTGCTTCTTGGACTATGTTTCCTCCTCCTTTAACCTCAAAACTGCAAGTTTGATGCTGCATCTGGTAATTAGTTGCAGTTAACTCGAAAAGGCTGATTGTCCTATTATTATATATGGGGACAATATTGAATATTTACCTCACATGCGGGATATGCAATTTTTCTCCATAAACACGAGGAAGAGGGCACGACTAGATGTAATGATTTGTAGCCCAGCCAACAATCTTCTCTGCTTCTGTACCCATAAACATTATATATATATATGAAGATGGTCTTCTGATCAGATAATGGCAAAATGATTTTAGAAACAAATATGAATTCTTACTCTGCTTTGTCAATATCATATCTTTAACATTTGCAAGCTCCAAGTCCATGCATGATAAGTTGTGGTCCTTAAGAACCTGCAGTGGCCAGTGGGTGAATTTTATAAGTGTACATAGCGATAAAGATTCAACTCGAAAACAACCGAAGCTCAAACATTATTCTTATAAGCATACCTTATACAGTTTACTTAAGTTGCATTCTGATATCACTGTTAATCTGTCTTCTTCAATCTGCTTAACAAATGGTTCAGGAGATCTTGGTCCTGCACATAAGATTATCAAATAATCTAATTAATTAATTGTGTATACGTTTTTCATATTTGATTATTCCAGCTCCTGGAGTTAAGGATGCATGAACTCAGATGATGGTATTGTAAAAATTAATAAAACCAAGAAACTTCATTAGAGGGAACGATAACTACAATGCATAATGTAGAAATACTTCAAAATTTGTAAAATTGTTAATGCAATGAAAGAACAATTATATACCTTGGGGGGTTTTATGCAAACAACATTAGTGAATAACTCGTTCATTGCATTCACTTGTGTTTGTGTGAGGCACACAAGATGTTTGATTATTTGTCTGTGTGTGGAGGAGGAGAGTGTACCGCCTTAAACCCAACGGCCGCTGGGGTCGGGTGACGGCTGGGGTGCCCGATTTCAACTCCCCATCGGCCGCTGGGACACAGCGCTCGCAGGATTTTCCAAATCCATCGAAATCTCGTGTCTAGAGGTCGGATTTCATCCTTTGTATTTTTAGCGTGATTTTGAGGTGAAATCCAATGAAGTCAATGACTTTTTAAAGTCTATAGATTTTTGAATACCTCCGGATTTTAAAAGACTTTTAAAAGTCTGGATTAAATACACCAGGATTTTAAAGGATTTTTAAAAGTCTGGATTGAATACACCAGGATTTCAAAGGACTTTTAAAAGTCTGGATTGAATACACCCGTATTTTAAAAGTCCATCAAAATCCAATGAAATCCTAATCCAATACACCCCCTTAGTGTGTGGGAACCAACAAAAGGTTGTGAGACAAAGAGAATTAAAACATCAATATTCATGCAATGTCTGAGTAATAATGATACAAGAGAACCCTTTAAATAACATAAGGGTCGAAAATAAACCTAGGGAATTAAAAGTCTATGTTTCAAAATTACTAAAGAGATCTACCTTAATTAGAACTCTAATTAAGGTAATTCCAAAAAGATCAAAAATTAAATAATAAAAATCTAAACTAGGATAAAATAAATCTCAATGGATTTGGGCCATTAAAGTGGCATCTTGGGCTTCTCCATAGGTTGTTGAAACACGCCATCTTCATGGCTTAGTCTTCTTGGGCTTGTTCTTCAATTGTTAATAAATTAACAATCTTTGGGTTGCCTTTAATTTATTCTTCTCCAACTTCAAGCTTTCTTCGAATCAACACTCTTAAATATCATTGAAGTTGTTTTGCTCTTAGTCGAGTAATTGGACCTTTGAATTGCAGCTCCGGGTCTTGTTCTTCAATGCCTTGCATGGCTTCATCAAATCCTCTATGTTTAATCCTGCTAACATAGATCGTAACCTAGAATGAAACATCTAGGTCGTATTCCTCAATCAATACTATAGCCTTAATGCCTATTAGGGATACTATAATCAACCTACAAGGCATAATTCATCTAAATAACTTTCCTCATCAATAATATCAATACCAAAATTAACTTATGATCATGATCATCAATACCTCATATCAATCAGCTATATGATATCATATCATATCAAATCATATTATTCAATATCAACTCAAGAGCTCAAACAACAATTAACATAATCATATCACATAATAACTTCGTTCCTTTGTACAGAGACTAATCAGGCAGAGCATAAAATATTTTATTTGATATTTCACTTTGTCGTATCATGCTTCTAGAGCTCACTAGCTCAAACCATAAATTAGGTTTAGAATCAACCACCTCGATGACGAGCATGTGGCGGCACGATAATTTTGAAAATAGTTTCATTAATCCTAGCAGGCTCTGCAGGTCCTACAAGGGTCGAACTTTGGCTAAGAACAATTACTATATTTTCGGAATTTAATCTACGATAAATGGAGCTATTATTTAATTTTAATTTCTTCAAAAAATAGATTGCGCGAATCTAGAGATCTCGAATAATTTCGACACATAATGAAATAAATTCCAAAACGACATTCTAAATTTAATGGCATTAACTAATTTGACATAGGCCTCTTTCCATAACTTGTCATTTTATTCAGCGGACCTCGATTGCACTTTTCACTTACCCAAAAATTATGAAAATAATACGGGACTCTCTTATTTATACGAAGACTAAATACTGAGACTTTGAGAATTTTTTAATAACCCATGCTTCCGTCACAAAAATAAATGCTTTAATTAAATAATCGAAATTACGCAAAACTCGTCACGAGATCATGAAACTTGGCAGGCATATAGGAAATAATTTTTGGAACAACTTTTCAGAAGAAACTTTTCGATTTGATGATCTGAAATAGGTGAAAATGGGCAAAAACCGAAACTGATCGGTGTCTAATTACTATTCACATTTTCTGGCAATTTGGCCGGTTTTCGGCCACCGGACGACGACAGACTCAACATACAAAATGAAGCACTAATTAAAATACACAACATATTAAAATTATAGCTCGAAAAGGTAAGAAATTGAGTGAAAAGAAACATCCGAAGAGGCGGCGGCGATAGCGGCAAGGCGGCGGTGGCAGCGGCTCTCCGGCGTTTGGCAGCTGCTTCCGCAGCACCTCCCCTCCCAAACAAAACTTAACCTAGGCCCGCATGCGCGATTTACTCGGCGCAAACCCGGGTTTCTCGTTCATCAACATGAATGAGAGAGAAAGAGAGAAGAGAAGAGATGAATGGGCAAATGAAATGAATGGGGGAGCCCTCCTATTTATAGGAAAAGTCTTCGCTTCCCCCACAAGCCAATGCAATAGAAAAATACTGCTAAAGTAATTCCGGACTCGATTAAAAGTTGTTTTATTCGATGTCGAAGTCCAAACGACCTCAGACACGAAATTTGAAAATACCGGGAGACTCATTGGGTCGGGTACTATTGAACCAACCCAATTCGGGATGACGAAGAAGTTGTCTAAAGAAAAATGAAGAAAGATTCTCTTTTCAAAAATAGATTTACTATTCCTTTCGGACGACAGATAACAATCCCAAGCGTTCGTTTGACCTCAGATTGGAAATCTGTGAACACCAAGGGATTTCTTGTGTTGATTCCTATAAAATAGGCTTGACGAGGCAATCTTCAGATCATCAAGTAAGATTTCACAAATTTTCAAAAATCACGCCATTACGGAAAAATACTATTCACACTCTTACTTTATATGTTTTTCATCATCGGGACCTCAAATGACCTCAGATTAAAATTCTGAAAGTACCAGCGCGCTCCTTGGGTCAATACCTTTCGAATAAGACTAAAATTGGCTATATCTGAATTGAGACCGAATAATTTTTATAGACGATTTTCAAATAAAAGACACCTAACGTCGCGACTTACATCCGAAACATCTTTATCATGCTCAAAATTCCTCTTAATAATTCCTAATTAAAATTAGAAATTTATTAATCATATTATGAAAATCCAAGTTGTTATAAAATGTATTAAGATTAGAAAACTACCCCGATGATAATCGAAAAAGGGGAGTCGACTGCTAGCTTGAATAAAATCAACCTAGATAATAATGCATCCCCGACGATGATAGGAAAAGGGGAGTAGATTGTGCTATTTGTTATTGTTGGCTGCAACTGTTATATGTATTCTATGATTGTTGTATTAGCTCCTGCTGCATTAGAGAGAAAGAAGGGATGGCTTTATGTGATAATATGTTACTATTGAGGACTGCAAACACTTGTATAATTTGATAGATTCTGTGCTTGAGGACTGCAAACACTTGTATAATTTGATAGATTCTCATGATGCAATTTTTTTGCTACTTGATACACGAGAATTAGAGATAGGTTTTTTCAAATTATCATTAGAATGAATTTTGGATACCACATAAGTAATTGGGTATAATTTTCATTAATTCAGATTTTTATTTATACTTTATGTTGTTGTGTTGCTGGAATCAATCAATGAAGCAGCTAAATCAATTTTAACGGTTTTCTTTCTTTGACCACTTGATTTTTATTCAATTGAACATCACATAAACTATTGTTTAGCTCATATAAGAACACAATCAGAGGTCTTGCCTTCATTGATTTTTATGGTGAAGGGAATATGAAAGAGAGACAGTAGTTATTTATCTATTTGTATAAAAAAATCTTCAGCTCTATGGTTCTATCAATTTATTGTTATTCAAACATAATATTCCTGCTTAAGAGGCAATTGTTATGGTTTACAGATGGAAACTTCAGTTCAGATTAAATCTTGCATTTTCTGGAGCCATTAGTTATTATAATGACTGAGCTCAACTCTGCTAAAGTATACTTCAGTGCGAACAAGTTGCAGGTTGCTCTTGCATCTACTGATATTTTTGCAACTGTCTTATGTTTTGATTTTTCTTGTTTATAAAAAAATCAAATGGTTAATTCCATGAAAATTGTCAATGCTAGTATAAGTTTTACATGTGTGATGTTATTACCAGAAGTGTTACTACAATCATTGTGAATTTTACTTTTGGGAGCCCAATAAAAAGTGCAATTTTTATTCTCCCTTGTATGTTCAGCTAGGTCTATGTCTTTGGTGAGGATGACGACTTGAAGAAGCTTCTGAAGCCTTTACAAGAAATTGCCAAGAAGTTCAAGTCACAGGTTAACCAATCTATACGCTTCTACTCTTATTCTTTCATCTTGTCTTGGCCGGGCATATCTCTTAACTTGTTCTTATGAAACTGCAGATGATGTTTGTAGCTGCAGAATATGTTAATGGAAAGTTGGTAAGTGGTAATAGAGCCTAAAACTGCACCAGCCCAAATTAGATTTAGGCTTATTTCAATCTTACTAAAGAGCGAAGATGCACTAGCTGCTCATCAGAAGAAAATAAATAAATATTGAGTCCCATAAATTAAATGTAAGCTTAATTTTTAAATTATCTGTTATTGTCAGCTTAGCTTTTGATAGGATTAATAACATATTTTTTTTATTCAAATCAAATGAAGAATGTGTCTTATTGTGGTAGAATCAATCGAAGAACATTTTATCGTGAGGCAAGTTGGTTAATCAAATTGATTCTCTTATTGAGTTGATTCTCTTGAATTGAAAGTAAGATTGTGTTGAATAACTTTGTGTAGTAAATCTTGATTTGCTGCAAAAGCTAGAGATTTGCTTGTTTATCATCCATGACTCGTGTTCGAGATTTTCTTAGAGGAATATTCTATGTCTTATTGTAAGCTAACAATGAATATTTTGGATGGATTGATTTTAATTAGTTGCGATTTTTGGATGGATTGTTATAATTTGTATTTTGGATGGATTATTGATTTTATGGTATAAAGCATTATTGTTATAATTATATTTTGGATGGATTGTTGATTTAATGGTATAAAACATTATCATTGGAACAATATTATAGATTTTAATAACAAAACCAACTGTTGTAAAAAGCCTTCATGACAACATATAAACAACGATGTCTTAAGATCATAAGACAAGGGGTTTTACCTGTTGTCTTAAGTCCTTAAAACAATAGTTTTAATTCTATTACTACACATAAAAACCGTTGTCATAAGAACCTAAGACAAGGGGTTCAATCCGTTGTTATACAAACAAAACCGTTGACTCAAGGCTTCTAAGACAACGGGTAAAACCCCTTATTTTAGGATCTTAAGACAAGGGTTGTAAACTATTATCATTAGAACAAAAACCGTTGTCTTAAGGCCTTAAGACAACGGTTTTTACCTGTAACTACCCCTATAGACAACATGATCAAGCACAATGGTTTCAATATCTTTAAGATAACGGTTTTTACCCGTTGTCTGTGTCCATTTTTCTTATAGTGGACCCAAAAAATTCCCTACATGTCGCTCTTATTGATAAGGAGAATATTCACCCTCATCCCTCTTCGGACTCTACTAGTCATCAAAATTATGGGGAAGATTACTCCCTTGGTCTTGTTGATGAAAGTAAAGGACGTAAAAGAGCTTTAGACCCGATTAATGCTAATGTGTGTGTAGATGTTGATTCATCTTTGAAAGATTCTGTGTTATCTATTGTTCCTACCTTCTGATACTTTGGTTTTTTTAGCGGCAGGCTCTGAGCATCGGACCCGCTGAAATCAATGATTCTTTTGAGTTAGAATTGTAGGGTCTTAGTCAACCTGCTGCAATTTCTGCTCGACGATGGCTTTTTTATTTGAAACTCTTATGTATAGTGTTAAAATTGAAGAGATTTGTGTGAAGCTGAATTTTGAAGCATCATGTACTGTTGATTGTGTTGGAATGAGCGGTGGTATTTGTGTTCTATGGAAGGAGGCGACAGAGTGTAGACTATTGAGATACTCCAGACACCATATTCATTTGCAGATTGAAGCAGAGGATAAGGTGTAGAGAGCTACTGGTTTTTATGGTTTCCCAGAGAGAGATAAGACATAACAGACGTCAATCTTGGGATCTTCTGCGATAGTTGAGTGGTGTTAGTTCTCTTGCTTGGCTGTGTATTGGAGATTTTAATGATCTTCTTTGGGCTAGTGACAAGAAAGGGAAAATTGAACATCCCAACTAGCTTTTTACAGGGTTTCGAACTGATGTGTCTGATTATAATCATTCAGAACTTCTTATGGTGGGTTATCCTTATACATGGTCAAGGGGAAAAGGTACTATTAATGGAGTGGAGCAAAGGTTAGATCATGCACTTGTAACATTCGATTGGACTACCTTGTTTCCCGAGTCTAGGCTTTCAAATCTTGTAGTTTCAATCTCTGATCATGCGCTATCATTTAGAAAAAAATAAGATATAGCGTAAGCAGGTTAAATAACTTAGAAACTTTTCACCTAAATTCCTTTAAATAAACTTTACTAAATTGATAAACTAATTAATGAATACTCCGGCTCCAACTGTCATTGTCTATCAGCCAGCCCCAAACACCATCACCTGAAATCATTTGAAAATATTTGGGTTTAAATAGCAAAAAACACTCAGTGGGTATAACATATTTAAAATAATTTAAAATACATATAATCCATATAAAACAGTCGTCTAACAGGTAGCGTAGTGAATTGCATGCACTTGAGACATATGCCATATGGGCTTGCGTAGGATGTGACAACACAACTGTAGGGTGGTATTAACCACAACTGTAGGGTGTAATTAACCACAACTGTAGGTAGAATTCGTATATTAGCTCTTCCAGCCTTGAATACTAATCGTAAACTGTAGGGTGTTCACATAACAATAGGGTAGTGTAAAACCACATCTGAACTATGGGCAAGTAACATTGCAATTCACATTTGCATCATAGTACATAGATTCACAAATTGTGAATAACAAAATCATTTATATATTTTATAACTTCAATATTTAACTCACATAAATAGTAACATGTATGAAACATATATAAAACATTTAAAAACATATATGAAACATTTATAAGCTTTAAAGTTTAAATAATTAAACCACATAAATGAAGACATTAATTTCATATATACATTGAGATGAGTTTAGTGATAACCCACCTTTACGATCTCAGTGGTCATGAGGTGCTTCACTGATATCCCTAAATTGTGCTAAGATGCTTCTCGGCCTACATACTAAATGAGATTCCAATCTTAAGAACTTATCTTGAGTAGCATTAACTAATTAATAGCTAAGAGCTACAAATAGAAAATATGCCTATTTCTAAACTTAGATTATTAATTGTGCTCCAATAAAAGCTAAACTAACGTAAATTGGGAATGGAAATGCATTAATTCAAAATAATAATATTCAAGCTTTCATGTTTACTTTTAGTAGTTTTTGGACCTTAAATGAAAGGTAGTCCGAGAAGATATGTTTATTACAATATATTTCGAACGATATAAAAACTTTGAGAAATTTGGGAGATCAAATTCCATAATTCCAAAAATATCAATTAACAATAAAAGTACCTCTAATTTCCTAGAGTCAACCTTCAACATGTTTATAAATCGAAGAACATCTCCAATATTTTTACATAAAGTAGCACAACCTCACTTGGATTAACACTTCACAACAATCACCAACATAGATTTCATCTCTTCTCAAAACTCCTAAGTCATACTCCTAATTTAACATAGATCAATATTGAATAATTTAGGAACACCTGGCAGCTATAAACTGAAATAGGTTCATATCAATCAGCTATTTTCAGATTTTTAGAAGTCAAAGTCGTCAACTGGTTTGTATTTCTTCTTAATGGTCGGTCATCAATAGAATAATAACAATTGAATACATGGAATTGTAGCTTGTGAAGACAGGTTCTAACCGTATATTACGTGAATAACACCAACTGATAGAAAGGATTGAAACCTTCAGTCTAAGCGGCAGCAGCAGCTCATGCACTTCGCATTTGACAATGGTTTTTCGGCCAAATCTCTATACAAAAACAGTAGCTCAAACAACGTCCAAGCTAAATTATGGAACCATAGACGAATAGCACGTAAGGAGAGGTTTCTTATCATCTATGACATGATAGCTTTTGATCACCAAGAAGATCAGAGTCATGCAATCCAAGTAGCAGCAGCTGCAGCAGCAACAACTCACATCGATTTCCGATAACTATTTTGCATGAACTTTCACTGTAAAAACGTAAGACCAATTGACCTTTGATTTACAATCTGAGGATCGATATGCGTAGCCTATAAGAAGAGCTTCGAAACGGTATAAAGTAGGGAAGAATCCGACGATCGGATCGGCCCGAAATTGCACCGCAATGCAAGTTGGCTGCGGGACAGCAGGTCTCGACTATTCCTTGCTTTCATTTTCTACTTTCCGGACACCTAATAGAATGGAATCTTGTATAGCTACAATCTAACGAACGAGAGGAAGTTTATGGTAAAATTTTTGTAATTTTTGGTACAATCTTATTAAATTCTTTCTATATAATAAATTTAAATACTATATTTTTTTTCGGAGTTCCTTGTGCCTCTGAATGATTTTTACCATAAACTTCCTCTGAACGAGAGGAAGTTTATGATAAAATTTTTGTAATTTTTGGTACAATCTTATTAAATTCTTTCTATATAATAAATTTAAATACTATTTTTTTTTTCGGGGTGTTACACCATGCTCAGTACTACTCATAAAATTTCTATACTCTTACAAAATTCAAAATTTTATACTCTTTTTAACAAATTCAAAATTTTATTTTTATATTTTTCATTTCAATAATACATTTTATATTTATCTTACTAAACTTAAAATTATTTTATATGATAAATTAGATAGTATATTGTATTAATAACTTTGATTATATGTGATTCAATTTTTTAAAATAAAAAATATAATAAATCAAAATAAATTCAACAATATATTCAATTAATAAATTTGATTATTATCTAATTCAAAATATTAAAATAAATAAGTATATATATATATATTAAATAGTATATTGTATTAATAAATTTGATTATTATGTGATTCAAAATTTCAAAATAAATAAGAATATTAGATAAAAAATATTCAATAATATATTATATTAATAAAGTTGATTTTTATGTGATTTAAAATTTTAAAATAAAATAAAAATATAGGAAATCAAAAATATATTTTATTTTTAAAAACTTGTTTATTATATGATTCAACATGTTAAAGTATAATTAAAAATATAAAAATAAAAACATAAGAAAACTTCCAATTTTAAAATAATAAGTCAACGGCTTTCTTATATGGGTCAAGGTTGTAAGAGTAAACAAACATTAATGAATGATTAAAATCTTAATTATTTACTTACTAAATATTAAAATCTTACTTTAATTAAGTATTATGGTCGGCCACATATATGGTCAAATAGCATTACCCTATATATATATATAGAGGGGGGTTCAATTGTGAATAATATCCTAGTGTGTTAAATGTGAATTGATCTCATCCATTAAATATTATTTTCTGGACGGTTAATATTTAATTTTTTTGATGATGGATACATGCTTATTTTTGGTAAGAAGGGCAATATTGTAATTTTAGTTATAAGAATAGCTATCAAATCACGTCTCTTCATAATTGCATTATACATGTTTCATTAATGTATTAATTTTTTTGATTCTAATATCAATTACATTTCTAACTTCCCATCATATATATCTCATCATCTTCAACCTTGTATAACCACACTTCAATGGCGAACACACCAATTCCAAACGCAGATAAGGAAAATCAAGGTTAATTGTAAAATATTATACTTTGTTTTCGTTTCATGTTTAAATGTTTAGGATCGATGTCGATAATTTATTTTTTCTATTTTCTTTCAGATGATTCAAAGTTTATTTTTCTATTATTATATTTCATCTTTTTTCTTCAGCAGGAATATTTCAAAATCTATCTCATCATGCTATTTATCTGAATTTCAATGCTATTTTTACTCTTTTCATAATGCTAAGCGGACACACCAATTTCAAACGTAGATAAGGAAAATCAAGGTTAATTGTAAAATATTATACTTTGTTTTCGTTTAATGTTTAAATGTTTAGGATCGATGTCGATAATTTATTTTTTCTATTTTCTTTCATATGATTCAAAGTTTATTTTTCTATTATTATATTTCATCTTTTTTCTTCAGTAGGAATATTTCAAAATCTATCTCATCATGCTATTTATCTAAATTTCAATGCTATTTTTACTGTTTTCAAAATGCTAAGCGGACCAAACAAACGATGTTCTTTGTGCGCTCAATTTTCTCTTTCATTCCATAATGTTTAATGTTATTTTTGTAATTAATTATTTGTATACAGTATTAAGAGTGTGAAATAAATCTGCTATCATCTTTTTTATCTGTGTTTTGTTCGCAGATGTCGTTGCTTCTAGGGTAACTCAAACTATTGTATCACCTGGGATGTCTGAGTATTATGTTCCAAACTGTGATAATGCTTTGAAGCCAATAGAAGGTCAAACTTTTAAAACACTTGATGAAGGAATTCAATTTTACAAGTTGTATGCAGGCTCATGTGGTTTTGATATACGCCTTGGTCCCAGTACAAAGTCACGTGACGGGATGATTATTTCTAGATATGTCTATTGCAATAGAGAAGGAGAAAAGAACTCATCATCGGATAGTGAGGTCGTTGATGGTTTACAAGTTGGAATTGCTCTACTACATAGCTTCGGGTGCATAACATTTGTTCCATTGTCCTCCACTACATTTGTCGGTGCTCGACATTCAGGAACAATAACATTTCGAATTAGGTGCCCTTCAGAATTTCTTTTCCCATTTGATGAACCTTGTTCAAAATATGAAAAAAAACATCATAATACTAAATTTTAGCATTATAAAATGAATATAATAGCATCCAAACACATGACACATGTTACAAAAAAAAACATTATTTATCGACAAAAATATACAACTACAAAGTATCAATGTAAACATCTAGAATTACAAATATAAAATATGTTATCACAAAAAATAAAAACAATTTCAAAAACAAATAATCAACTCTAGAATTTCTTTTCTAATTGTATTAACCTTTCTCAAGATATGAAAAATAGCATCATACTACTCAATTTTATCATTACAAAAAGCAAAAAATATCAGTTCGAACAACAAAAAAACTTCACAACATCTTTTCCCATTTGATGAACCTTGTTCAAAATATAAAAAATAGCATCATAATTATCAATTTAAGCATTATAAATATAAAAAATAGCATCCAATTATATAGCACAAATGTTATCACATACAAAATAAAAATTTAAAAATCACAATTCCAACAGCAAAAATTCAACTGCACAATTTCTTTTCTCATTGGATTAACCTTGTTCAAAATAGAAAAATCAGCATCATAATTCTCAATTTTAGCATAATAAAAAACAAAAAAAAAAATCAACAACAAAAGAAAAACTTCAACACATCTTTTCCCATTGACGAACCTTGTTCAAAATAGGAAACAATAAGATAACCATTATCAATTTAAGCATCATACATCTAAAAAATACCATCCAATTACATAGAACACATGTTCTTACAAAGAAAAAAAAAACAAGCAAACAAACAATTTCAAACAACAAAAAATCAATTATACAATTTCTTTTCTCATTTGGATGAACTTTGTTCAAATTATGAAAACTAGCATCATAAGTCTCAATTTAAGCATTATAAACAACAAAAAATAGCATTTCCGACAAAATTAATCAGCTTCACATCATCTTTTCCCATTGGATGAACCTTGGTCAAATTAGGAAAAATAGCATCAAAATTCTCAATTTCATCTTTCGAAATAACAAAAAATAGCATTTCCAAAAAAAAAAATCAACTTTACAACATCTCTATCCATTGGATGAACCTTGTTCAAAATATGAAAAATAGCATCATAATTCTGAATTTAATCATTATAAATATAAAAAATAGCATCCAATTATATAGTACACATTTTCTAACAACCAAAAAACCGAAAACAAAAAAAAAAACAATTTAGACCCTCTAATTATCCTACTACTGAGAGACACCACAACACCCAATTAAACATAAGAACATTACAAAAACGAACTCATAGCATTTGGGGAAAAAAACAACCATTTGATTTATTTTTCCTAACAAAATACAACCTTGTCATTCCACATGCTTTCATACATGAAAAAATAAAAATACGCAGCACCAATTCAAAACATGTGGGATTATAAAAAAATAGCATCCTAACATATAAAAAATAGCATCTCCACCATTAAAAAAACGAATTCCAAGATAATTTGTAAAACAACATTTTCGTTAAAAAAAATAGCATCTCCCATTTACATTGATGAAATTTTGAACACACAGTACATATGGGTTCCCAAACAATAGCATATGGGCTTAGAAAAAAAATTCAAACACCCTAATTCTACACATTTTTACCTCGCAAAATGAAGATTTACAGAAAATTTGTAATCACTTATTCACACCTGATTTATTTTCACCAACATTCGAATGCCGGGTTTTGACCATTGAGTATGCAATTTGATTCCCAAAACTTCAATGTTGATTCGTCGAGTATGATGCATGTTACAATACAGATTGAGCGATTTGGAATTTTTGTAGGGTTTAGTTCAATCTTGCTTAATAAAAAAAAATCGCGAAAAATATGGGAAATCCTTATAATTGATATTCAATTATTTATAAAATTTATATCATAATGGCTAGTTGGGTAGCTGTTTAGTCTAAATTGTTACCAAAAATAAATGCGGCGGCTTTTCCAATCACATACAACACCCCACTTAAAAACCCATATTTGCTTCACCACCAATTCCAACGAGCTCATCTGGTGCTCTAGGTGCTTCAACCTCTCATTTTGAGAAAGGGGTTGGCGGCGGCGTCGGCTCCGACTGAGACCCTCTTCTTTCTCCATATCTAGTGGTGGGGTCTGCTCCTCTGCTTCCTCTTTGATATTATCTGCAGCTCCTGGAGCTCTGGTGCCTGGAAGGAGGAGAAAAGACTGTACAGGTACATCTGAAGGCTCCACCAGTATGACTCTGATGGCACCCTTAAAAGGGAGCACCGGCATGTGTGTGGCCATGAAACGTCGGTGAGCCTCACTGTCCATCCGTCAATTGCTTCTCTCACCAATGTTAGTCAAGAACGGCTTGGGTAATGGAAAATGGTCGCCATTCTTCTGAATGAAGAAAGCCCGATCATTGCTATCTATCGCGAGAAACTCTTTCCTCACCAACTCTCGTAGTCACAGCACCATATTGCCTTCCACGGCCTTCCACTCGGAGAAGTCTACCCCATATTGAGTCGCAATCGCTATGATCACTCCTCCACAAGTCAAAACTCCACTCTTCTTCATACTGGCCCTATTCAAGTGATCGACCACATAGCTTGCAATGTCCACTCGTCTCCCTCTCAGAACAGACCAAATCATAAAAAACTCCACAGTCTAGACAGTGCCATTGTCATGGCGAGCAAGGACAACATGTGCACTAGCTATCTGGAGAAGCCGAAGAACTGGATTTCGAATACTAGAAGTTTTTGCTCGTCTCAGGTCAAATGACACCCCGTCGACCTCTCCATCATTGAAACGAGTGATTTGCCTCCAAAATGCGTTTCTTGAGTAATCATGGGGCTCCCAGTACTCTCCCTCAGGGCATCCAAGTGCGGTATTAATGTCCACCATGGTCAAAGTGTAATCCTCATTCCCAAGTTGGAAGCTAATGCTCACAAAACTTCCATCGGGATTCTTCTCAACCACCAAGGAGCTAAGAAACTCCACCATCATCCTTTTATAGGATGGCCAGTGAGCTTTTAGAATACTCGAAATGCCAATCCTCTCACAATGCTGCCAGAAATCATTATCGATCTTCAAGTCATCCAAGTCGTCGCGTGAGACATAGCTAGATGGATGAACGTCCAGCTTCACCAAAGTAGCCCACTTTGCTTGCTGGGCTTGATCATTGAGGACCACCCTGTGGTATAGGGGGTGATTCGGGTCTTGGGGAAGCCTCAATCCATGACCTCCTCTTCTTGACATAGTACCCGAAAGGGTACAAAGTTAGCAAAAAGCTCAATTGTACACACCATTTATATATCCAAGCTTAACCTCTCATAATTTAACTATGATTCCTCATGCATAACAAATGCTCACCATGAACTCGAGAAGCATCCTAGCTTAGATAACCAAGTGCATAAATAAGAACAATTAATGTCCCCCATTTCATAGCAACATCACAATTTTTCCCCAAACTTATGCCTAAAATAAGCTAGATAACTAGCCCAAACTTCACCAATTAATTCTATACGAGCATAATTCACAACCTAAAATCCCCCAAAATTCAAATTCATCCTAAATCATCATGCTTGACAAGAATAAAACAAACCCACACATAGAAATCGTGTTGTTCATACAAAAACACCATGCACGCCATATATTCGACAAAATGCCAAAGTGAAAAATGAAGCAACTAGCACATGCAATGGTTATTTCCACGTTCCCCATACTAAAAAAATCAACAAATCCAAGATCAACCAGTGAAGAGTTAACAAGAAACATACCTTACTTGAAAAAATTTCTCAAAAATTCAAAATAGGGCTTAGAGCTCACAAATTTGGGGATTTTCACCCTTTTTTAGAATTGGTCTCCACTAGTTTCAAGTATGGATTAATGGGGTTGTAAGGATGGTAAGGAATGAGAATTTGTGGGTAGTGTGTGCTTGGAGGAGAGAAAAAAAATGAGAGGGGGAGAGAGAGAGCACGGGCGTGCGTGTGTGAAGAGTGAAGGAATGAAGGGAGAGACTAACATTTAAAAGAGAGATAAGAGTGTGTTCAATATGGAGCACGGCCGTGCGTTCATTGAGGACAAACGCACGGCCCGTGCGGCTACCTATGGAGCAAAACTTGGTGTTTTGGGCGTGACAAGGCACGGCCGTGCCTGCTCGATTCGCCAACGCACGGTCGTGCGTGATCTCTACCACCACACACGTCGTCCTATGCTCTCGGGTTTAATTTGGGCACGTTTGTGAAGGCTTTTGTACGCATCCTAACAGCGAAAAATTGTAAAAACACTAAAAGAAACACACAAAACCAACACAAAAGAAAACAAAAAAAACAAAGCAACCAAAAGGAAACCGAACTACTAAAACGAAAAGAAACAAAAACCAAAAGTACCAAAACTTGGGTTGTCTCCCAAGAGCGCTAGTTTTACGTCTTTAGCTCGACGTAGCCATAACTTCAAGCTTCAATCAAAGTGAGGATCGAGACCTCGTTCTTTTGCTCTGGATAATAGAACCTTTTCATCCTATGTCCATTAACCATGAATGTCTCTCCATTTGATACTAAGAGTTCCAAAGTTCCACGACCCAAAACCTTCTTTATGACAAATGGTCCAGACCACTTGGATTTCAGCTTTCCCAAAAAGGGCTTAAGGCGAGAATTGAAGAGGAGAACTTTCTCTTCAGGGAGAAATTCCCTCTTGGTGATCATCTTATCATGATACATCTTCATTCTTTGCTTGTAGATAACCGAATTCTCGTAAGCTTCATTCCGAAATTCATCCAACTTGTTGAGGTCTATAAATCTTTCATCCCCCGCTTTCAAGAATTCAAAATTGAGCTTCTTGACAGCCCAATAAGATTTATGCTCCAGCTCCACTGGAAGATGACAAGATTTCCCGAAAACAAGTTGGTATGGTGACATACCTATATGAGTCTTGTAAGCCGTACGATAGGCCCAAAGCGCATCATCTAGCCGAATGGCCCAGTCCTTCCTGTTAGTGCTCACCGTCTTCTCCAAGACTTGTTTGATTTCTCTATTTGCAAGCTCCGTTTGACCACTAGCTTGTGGATGGTAAGCTGTAGTAACTCGATGTTTTACTCCATTCTTGGCAAGCAAGTTCTCCAGCCACTTATTTCGAAAATGAGAGCCCCCATCACATATTAAGGCACGAGGTGTACCAAAATGAGTAAGGATGTTCTTATGCAGGAATTTCAGCACCACTTTCAAGTCATTTGTTGGGGTAGGAATGGCTTCCACCCATCTTGACACATAATCAACGGTAAGAAGGATATACTGGAATCCAAAAGAAGGTGGGAATGGTCCCATAAAGTCAATACCCCACACATCAAAGAGTTCCACCTCAATAATGTTGGTCATTGACATCTCGTTCCTCTTGGATATGCCCCCAGTTCTTTGGCACTCATTGCATTCACGAATAAATGTGTGGCAATCTTTATAAATGCTCGGCCAATAGAATCCACTATGAAGGATTTTCATAGATGTCCGGTTTGCTGCAAAGTGTCCACCACTAGGAGAAGAATGGCACTCTCAGATCACCTCATCCCATTCTTCTTGATGCAAACAACGACGGATTACCATATCCGAACATCTCCTATACAAATAAGGTTCATCTCACATATAGAACCTTAAATTATGAAAGAATTTATTCTTTTGATAAGGGTTCAAATCCGTAGGATGAACCTTAGCAGCAAGGAAATTGACGATATCGGCATACCATGGAATGTTTGCTTGAGCCATAAAGAGCTACTCGTCTGGAAAATTCTCATTGATGAGAACTCGAGAATCTTCATCCGCCACAGGCTTCTCCAGTCGAGATAAGTGGTCGGCTACCACGTTTTCACATCCCTTCCTATCTCAGATCTCCACATCAAATTCTTGGAGTAATAATATCCAACGAATCAATCTTCACTTCGCATTCTTCTTCTTGAATAAATGTCGAATGGCCGCATGATCCGTGTACACAATTGTTTTGGCTCCAATGAGATATGGTCGAATTTGTCAAAAGAATATACCACAGCTAGCATCTCTTTCTCGGTAGTGGTGTAATTAGCCTTAGTTGAATCTAGAGTCCTACTAGCATAGTAGATGACTCAAAAATCTTGTCTCTCTTCTGGCCCAATGCAGATCCTACAGCAATATCATTTGCATCATACATGATCTCGAAGGGTTGGGACCAATCCGGAGAGATCAAAATCGGTGCACTAATCAGGGCCTTCTTCAAAGTCTCAAAAGCCTGCACACACTCATCAGAAAAATCAAAGGCAGCGGCTTTTTCAAGTAAATGACACATAGGCTTAGCAATTTTAGAAAAGTCTTTGATAAACCTCCTATAAAAGCCTGCATGTCCCAAGAAACTCCTTACGGCTTTTTCACTTTTTGGTGGTGGGAGCTTTTCAATGGCCACAATCTTAGCTCGATCAACCTCCAAACCTGCAGAAGAAACTTTGTGCCCAAGCACAATACCATCTCGTACCATAAAATGGCACTTCTCTCAATTTAGCACAAGATTAGTCTCTTCATATCTCTGCAAAACTTGAGTTAGATTGTCCAAACAATGATCAAAAGAGGTGCCAAAGACAGAAAAATCATCTATAAACACTTCCATGACATTTTCAATCAAACCATGAAATATGGCCATCATGCACCGTTGAAAAGTAGTTGGGGCATTACACAAACCAAACGACATTCTACGAAACGCAAAAATGTCATGCGGACAAGTAAACGCCGATTTATGTTGATCCTCAGGAGCTATCATAATTTGGTTATAACCCGAATAACCATCAAAGAAACAATAAAATTCATAACTAACAAATCTATCAAGCATTTGATCAATGAAAGACAAAGGGAAGTGATCTTTTCTAGTGGCGGCATTCAAAGCATGATAATCAATACAGACTCTCCACCCCGTCACTAACCTAGTGGCAATTAACTCATTGCTCTCATATTGCACTACAATCGTGCCCCCTTTCTTAGACACAACTTGGGTAGGACTTACCCACTCACTATCCGAGATAGCATAGATAATCTCTGCGTCTAACCATTTCAAAACCTCTTTTCTGACCACCTCTTGCATAATAGGATTGAGCCTACGCTGATTTTGCACACGAGGTTTGTAATCATCTTCTAAGAGAATCCTATGCATGCAAATAGATGGGTTAATCCCCTTCAAATCGCAAATAGACCATCCTATAGCAGTTTTATATTTTCTCAAAACACGTAGAAGTCTATCAAGCTCAGACACAGACAAATAAGCAGAGACTATCACTGGGTAAGTTTCATCATTGTCAAGATAGGCATACCTCAAATGTGCAGGAAGAGGCTTCAACTCCAACTTTGGGGTTGCCTTCTCGTTTCCTTTTTCTTTCTTTGCTTCATCGGCTTCATCCCTCAGAGGGAGGAAACTTGTTCTTTGCTTGGAAAATTCCCGTGAAGAATCTAAAGCACCCACAAACTCCAAAACATCCGAGTCATCATCATAAAAATCAGAAGGAGAAGAAGAATAGAGAGAGTCAATCAAACTTTTCTCCAAGGCATCCTGAGAAGTACAAAATTCAGTAATCACTTCTTCAACACAACTGTCAATCACCTTAATCACCTTGCATTCTTCTACTCTCTTGGACTCCTTCTCATCATGGAATTTCATGGCCTTGTAGATGGAGAAAGTGATACTCTCATCATTTAGACGTAAAGTGAGCTCTCCATTGGCAACATCGATCAGTGCCTTTCCCGTGGCCAAGAAGGATCGTCCCAAAATCAATGGAACATGCTTGTCTTCCTCCATATCTAGAACCACAAAGTCCATAGGAAAGATGAAATTGCTCGCCTTAACCAATATATCTTCGACTATCCCTTTAGGATAAGAGACAGTCCGGTCCGCTATCTGCAACAATATAGTAGTGGGCTGGAGGGAATCGATCTTCAGCTTCTCATAGAACGAGAAAGGTATGAGATTTATGCTCTCCCTTAAATCACATAGGGCTGATCTCTTTTGGTTGTCGCCTAGGACACATGAAATAGTGAATCTTCCGGGATCCTTGAGCTTGGCCGGCAACTTCTTTTGAATCACAGCACTGCATTTCTCTGTGAGACTCACCGTCTCATAATTCCCCCATCTCTTCTTTTTAGATACCACATCTTTGAGGAACTTGGCATAATTTGGCATTTGTTGCAACGCTTCCACCAAATGTATATTGATGTGTACCTTCGAAATATTTCCAGAAACTTTGAAAATTGCTCATCAAGCTTCTTCTTCTATAATCTCTGTGGAAAAGGTACTGCCACTGAAGTAGGAATAGATTGAGTTGGAATATGCTTCTTTTGTGGCAAAACTGGCGGAGTCGGCAGTGGGACCTCAATGCTATTATTCTCCACTTCGTCCCCGTCATCATCCTCAATATGAGTTGGGGTTGGAGTTGCATTTGGCATCTCTAGACCTTCATAAGACTTTCCACTTCTCAACTGGACAGCTTTGCATTGCTCCTTTGGATTCACCATTGGTTGGCTCGGAAACTGCCATTGCTGGTGCTTACTTCCTACAACTGTAGCTATTTAACCAATCTGATTTTCTATCATTTTTATTTGCGTTCCCATAGCTCCCACTGTATTTTTCAGCTTCTCAATACGGCTTTGAGAATCCCCCATATATTTTGCTGTTTTTCCCATGAAGGCTATCAGCAAATCATCCATCTTCGGCTTCTTAGGCTCATCGATCACACCATTTGTAACTGAGAATCCTAGAGAGGGTTGTAGGGCATTATTAGGATTGGAGTAGGAGAAATTTGGGTGTGAGCGGTTGCCTTGGTAGTACTGATTACCACCTTGGTTAGACCGGTACCCGTTGTTGTAATTTCTCTGGGGCCCTCCTTGATGCACAAAATTGACATCTTCCATCTGCGGCGGTGGCTCTAACTCCGGCTCATGCTTAGATTGAGACAGATTCTCAATCTTGGTATTCATAGCAGACAACTGTGCAAGAATCAAGCTCAATGGGTCGGCTTCTGATGTAGAAGCTACTCTCTTCATAAATTGCACCTGCCTCTCTCCGGGCCACTCATAGCTAGCAGTAGCCATATCCTCAATAACCCGAATGGCTGCTTCATGTCCTTCGTTGAGCAGAGATCCTCCAGCTGCAGCATCTAACAATCTTTTGACCTCAAGGCTGCATCCATTATAAAAGATATAGACTTGGTGATCTTCTCCAAATCCATGATTCGGAAATTTTCTAAGTAGCTCTCTCAACCTCTCCCATGTATCATAGAGAGATTCTTGGTCCCTCTGCTGGAACTGTGTAATCTCAGACTTCAGTTTCAGAATAACTCCAGGCGGAAAGAACTTGTGTAGAAATTTGTTTGCCAAATCCTCCCAACTCGTCATTGAGCCAACTGCTAGAGTTTGATACCATTGTTTGGCTTTATTCTTCAGAGAAAAGGGAAATAGCCGCATCCTGATAGTATCATCTGAAACTCCATTGACCTTCACTATGTTACTGATCTCCAGAAAATGCGACAGATGTTCATTGGGGTCTTCTATAGCTCATCCACCATACTGATTTTGCTGAACCATAGATATGAGGGCTGGTCTGAGCTCGAAATTGTTGGCCTCAATTCTTAGTCCAACAGGGGGTCCATGAATAGGCACATGAGTGAACATCTCCCGAATTGGTGTCCCTTCAGCTCGTACATGTGCAGCTTCCTGCTCAGCAAGTTGTCTCTGAACCAATTCCAACTGGCGTTGGAGTTGATTAACAAGCTCCTTCTGTGGAATAACTTGTGGATTACCTTGCTGGCCTTGATTAGCCATCCTAATCCTTTGTGCATTCTTGTGGCGAATCACAGACTCTATTTCAGGTTGAAACGGCTCCAACGGGGTATTGCTAGAGCGTGTGTTCATGCACTACCTACTTAAACCACGAAACAAATAAAAAGAAATAAAAATAAGAAATGAAAATAATCAATAAATAAAATGTCTAGAGTAGTAAAATCAATCGTATTACAATATTAGAATTAAAATTACTAATCTCCGGCAACGGCGCCAAAAATTTGATCAAATATTTATTTCGACTACAAAATTACCGCAAGTGAACGGTGCAATTATAACCAGTAAACTGAGCAAGGATATCGTATCCACAGAGATTAGACAAAATAACTCTAACTACTATGACATAAATTAATATCTACTATCTAGATGAACCAATTAAAAGGGGTTTGTGATTTTAAACTAATAATTAAAAATGCAAACTTAAATTAAAATCTAAACAATTGAAATAACAAATGGAAAAGGTTTCAGAATTAAAGAAGAATTCTAAGGTTTCAATTTCATTAACTTTCCTAAACAATCAAATCAGAACTTAAATGTTCGTCACGACTCAAGTTCAATTAGGACAATCACCAAATTAAATTAAGCCTTCTCTCAAAGTGAATAATTCGTGGATTACAATATATAATTAACGTCTTCGTTCAATTATTAAATTGTAACTCCTAAAAGCCCTACAGATTTAATGTCCTCCCTCTTAATCTCAATTCTCTCGAACTTATCGATTAAAAATGTTAATTACTCCTTAATCATGCATAGAAACTCATCTCTCGAATTATGAATCTAAACACATAAATCATCCAATTAATGGCCAGTTAATCAGAAGCATTAAACACAAGAGTAATTAAAATAAAATAGGGTCTGAACATTAACGAAACAAATTAATTATGCATGAGAGTTAACTACTCTCTAACCCTAGAATCTGAACGTTTTAGCTACTCATAATTAAACAAATAACTAAACAAGTTCCGGAGAAAAACATCATTTAAAGAAAATAAAATCTGAAATAAAACCCGTGGAGAAATCTCGTCTTCAATCTTCAATGAATTATGTCTCTTCATTCTTGATCTTCTTTGCTCTTGTCTCACGTGTTTTTCTCTCTTGCTTAGGATAAAAATCGGTGCAAAATTCGTCCAACATTAAGCCTTAAATAGCCGAGAGGAATCCCGACTTGATTAGGAAACATAATGAACAGAACAAGGCAAGAAAGAGGCATCCCATACTGAGGCGCGGCCGTGCCAACATAGATCACCAAGGCACGACCGTTCTTCCCTCACATTTGCTGGCCTAATTCAACAACACGCACGGCCGTGTGGTCTTGGCACAGACACGCACGACCCGTGCTAACATCTCTGGCCGATTTTTAACACTTTATGCACGATTTAGCATGGTTGTGCAGTTCCTTTGGAGCCCTCTTCGGTCCGTTTCTCGGTCCGTTGATCTTCTACTTCACTCTTAGGATTCCCAAACTTCACTTTTCAGCACCAAAACACCAAGAACTCAACAAACTCAAGGAGAAGGACATTAGTTACAACTCAATAACTAAACACCCTAATTTACACGATTTACTACTAATAATGCATCAATAAACAACCATAAATCCATGTAAAACATGAGTTCATCAATCACTTTGATCAAGGATTGAGATTAAGCCACAACATGAAGATGTAATGACTATTCCTTGGATGAAGCTCTATAAAATACGGCGTCCATGCATTTATCTTTGTTACAGTCATGTTTGCTCTTGGATTGCTTAAGGTTTTTCATGTAATAATGGGGAGTTAAATGATTCATACTTTTGGGTGTTGGTTTTATTTAGATTATGAAGTATAAATGTAGTTCATTTTGGATGTTTGATGGTTTTTGCTTATGATTTGAATTTTTCATTTGTACGGATGTTGTGTATTGTTGGTTGGTAAAGATCATTTGAACTTTAAATAGTATGATCATGTATGTTGATTCAAACATAGATGAGCTTTAATATAGGAACCTACGAATTTGAAGGGCATTGCTAAGCACAGTTTAACCATTAATTGAAGATAATGATCATCGGTGTGTGCCCCCACTTTCTATATGCTTCGAGAGAAGGTTTGGAGTAAGTTTGTGATCGTCTTCATGAGCTTGAATTGAAAGTTAAACATCTTAAATAATCGGATTTTGTACTAACTAATCCAAGTAGACCCGCCCTAGAGTATTCATTTCCTAAATTACCCAATTCGTTCATTAATTATGTTTATTTGCTTTTTTTATTTAAAATTAAATAAAACCAAATCCTATTTCGTAGTCTAGATAATAAATAGGAGCTAATATCACAATATATGCTAGTTTAGTTCACTTTCTCTCTGTAGATTCGATCTTGTTTCACTTTGTATGACAATCTACTTGTTCACTTGTAAGCTTAATTTGACTCGAGTTAATTAAAACTAAGATTAGCTATGCAATCCGAGTTGTAATTACAGAACTCCAAAGCATATTGATTACCTTTAAGTTTCTGGAAGAGAGAGGATGTAGAGTCAATTTAAAATTAAAACCTCTATAATATCTCGTCTTAATTATTTACTTACTTTCCTTAACTTGTTTATTATTCGGTTATCTGTTGTGTGATTACTTATTTTGTCCAGGTGTTTATTAGCTTTAAATCTTATCTTTTCAACTAATCAAAATCAGCCGAGTCTCCAACTCAACTGAAATGTTAATACGTGGAAAAACCAACTAAAGATTTGCCTTTAGTTGCAGAACTCATTTCAGCAAGTCAATTGACTTGATATTTCTGCAACTTTGATATTTCTGCTACTTTGTTAAATGTTATTAATTGACCATGATTATTCACCCACTCTAATCACTTATTTAATATTTTTTAGACCAACAATTGTATTCTTATGTATATACTTATTTAGAATACATTCATTTTGTATAAAAAGCCACTAATTATAGCGAAAAACCCTAAAATTCGTACGTACTTTCTTTAACTAAAATTTTATACAACCCATTCGTGAATTGTGATGCATTTTTAAGAAGTACCCAATTTACAATAATACCGTGAATAACTCGTGTGATATTACAATATTTTCAGATATGTATAAGAACTTTCTCACTATATATATAGTGAGACTTCATGAAATGTGATACTTTACAAACTCATTATTTCTTTAAATTTGGTATGTAATTAAAGATCAAACACAGTACAATAATGATATGCTAGATTAAAGGTGAAGTATATATTTATGTCTCGAATTTTATAATTTTTCTAAAAATGTCTAAACTTTAGTCAAATTTCTAAAAATGTCCCGAACTTAAACAATGTAAAAAAAAATGCCTGTACTTTTCAATTGTATGCAAAAATGCCATCGAATACTTTTTTTGGCTTCAGATTGTTAACATATTGTGTCAGAGTCTTATGTATTAGGTGAGTTGAAAAAATAATTTTTCACTTCATTTTTGTTCATTCAATTTTTTTTAAATAAAAATCATAGATCATCAATAAGTTTTTTTTCATCTTCGATTTGTTGCTTGAGATATAAATCTTCCCCTCCTCGACGTCTATCATCGGTTGTTGCACTCACTCGGATGGCACCATCATCGTTGTTGTCGGAAACCTACTAGTACTCCTCTTACTTTATTCATTAAACCCACAAAAGGAACTAAGAAACTCAAATTTCCCAAATTTTTAAAGTTATAAGATACCTCTCAAGATTGAAACGGGCATGAGGGCATCAACCGACTGTAGACGAGGAGGAGAGGGGAGATTTATTTCTCAAGTAAGAAATTAAAGATGGAGAAAAAAAACTCATTGATTTGTCTATGTTTTTATTTAAAAAAAAAATTAAAGGAACAAAATTGACATGGAAAAATTATTTTCCAACTCACTTAACACGCAGGCCTCTGAAATGGAAAGTATAATTTTATTTTATTTTTGCATGTTTTAAGTTTAAGACATTTTTAGAAAAATGATTAAAGTTCGTGCATTTTTTTTGTTGTTGTTTTTTCTTTTGATGTTCAATGTGTAAAGCCCCAGCCCGGCCAGTGTTTTTTTTAGTTCAATATGTAATGCGTGGCCCACAGAGGTGGGCTCAATAACGAAACAACAACATAACGGGCTCTGCTAGCAATTACTTGACATCCATACTCGCAGTGTCAAAATGATTAACCCAATTAAGTTGTTAGGAATCCATGAAGCCCACATATATACTCAACATACTTTCATTCTCCCACCAATGTGGAACGTCACACAATATATTTTTTAAAAAATATTCAAATTTCAAGATATAAGTATATATTTGGCCTAGATTAAATTTGAACGTTTTATTTCCTAGCCCACTTGATCTTAATTATTATCATCGAAAATTTTTAGTTTATTTAAACTTTTTGAATTTTGTGTGTTGATTGTACTTTATAAGCGTGTGTGTGGTTATACGACTAAGAGTTTATCTCATTACAACGGTCAATCAATAATTTCAATATTTTGGTCAGTGACATTTACATATATGATGGGTCGTGCATTATATATGATCATTGTGTCCTGGTGCACCAGATTGATGATGTCTCCTTGGGTAAGCATAAAGATTATGTGAAACCTTGCAAGTGGAATTTATTCTGTACATGATAAACCATGATAGGAATGGATATATTAATTGATTATAGTTGTCAGAGCTTATATAATTAATTAATGAATATTATATCTTAAACATGGGAATGGCTGAACTAAAGAAGAAAGCATATTAGCAAATATGTATTAAATTGGTTGGTCGGTATTATTTCGTTAGTGGAATAAAAATAATAATAAATTTATTTATTTATACATATGTAACAGATATTAGAAATTAAATAAATTGATGGACCAATTTAATATTGTTCTAGATCCCTATTGTAGCCCAATTAACACCTAAGTGGACTGGAGAATAGAATAAGTGGAGAGGGCCAAACCCATTAGACCCAAACTCATGAGGGTTTGGACAAGTAAATTTCGTCCTCTCCCTTATTAATAAGGGAAATGGAGGATGAAAATTTGACACATGAAATTAGCCTCTCTCTTACTCACTTGATTCCCTAGATTATTCACACAGTTTAGTAGCCTGCATCTAAACAAGGTACGAAAATACAGTAGAAGATCAATGAGTGTCATTGCTATCTTGGAGAGGATCAAACACTATGAAAGAAGGCCCCTGTTAGACCGTGTCTTCTCCAACAATGAGATTAGATCTTTAATCTCGTGTGCAACCCTACTATGCCATGTAAGTCGGTGAATCGATCTCTAGTTTTTCCATTGCATTAGGATCGATGTTCTTGCATGATAATTCAACATGTTTGTATATTTAATTCACACATAAAATATGATATACATGTTAATTGAATTAATGAATATCTAATTAGATCATGTGGGGCATAATTCGAAAAAACCCAATAATTAGCATGGTTCATGATATTCTTACTGTTCCAGACAGTAAGTTTATGCCATTAAGGCACAGTCTATGCATCATTACGTACGGACCGCTGTTGTTTCTTTTTCCGCGATTTTACCTTTTTGGACCCTATTTTATTCACATCTTCGGCTTGGACTCCTCCAACTATATAAAGAGGTTGCACGAAAATAAGGACCTTCCACCATCCACGATCATTCTATAATACCCATCTACACACCACAAGTTTTAAGGAACCCGATTAAAGTGAAGATTGAAGAGAAGATTCAAGATCAAAGATTAGGCATAAGTTTTATCTTTATTTTTTGTTTGAAAATATTAGATATTGTGTTTATTTTGATTTCTTTTGAGATTGAACAAGAAATGTGTAGCTAATTACTTTTGATTAGTTTATTGGATTTCATGCTTTAACTATTAATTAATTTCTCCATTCCTTTATTTATTTATGCATCTTGCTTTGAATGGTTCACGTATGATTATTTGGTCAATAATTGCTACAAGCTAGTTAAGTTACTTGAGTTCAAAAGAAGATAGTAAAGTAATGGAATATAAGACTGCATGAAATGATTTTTGCTAGATCAAAAGATTGGTAGGAATTATGAAGAGAAATCAATCTTTTGTTCTATTTAGAAATTTAATTGCTAATTGAGACCGAGATATTATAATTTCAATCTAACTTTCTCTTATAACTTACTCGAAAGAGATGTTCTAATGTATTTGTGACTGCTCTTATAAATTCTGGAATTAAAATCGATTTGATAATTAATTATCTACATAAATTCCTTTCAATGAAATCATCCCTAGAATCCACTACCCTCATTTTAATTTCTTAGTTCTTTTAGCTTGTTTGGTTTATTTTATTTGTCTCATTTAATTATTAGTTTTAAAAACCTACATCAATTTACGAGTTTCTAGATAAAATGAAATAGAATAATTAGGTACTTAGCTGTGATTTACATTCAGTCTCTGTGGATACGATCTTGCTCATCATTATTTGCTATAAATTACTCGGTACACTTCCGGGTTGATTTTTAATGAAATAAAACACCGAACATCTTTTATGAGAGCTATAATGAGTCATACAAATAACAAACCTCTATTTAGGATGTCTAAATAGTGAAATTGGGATGGGGAGCTTAAGATCAAAATATCTCAAATTTAAATCTTACCAATACTTAATTAATAGATAGAGTACTTCATATCAAATTTTCTTAAGATGGTTTATCTCTTTGTTGATTTGTATAATAGACATTTATAACAGTTGCATATTCCTTGTCATTTAGAAAAAATAAATATAAATAAGGGGAAAAATGCAATAAATTTAGATTTAAAGATAATTAATTATATTTACACAAAGAACATTTTATAAAAAAACAAAGAACAATAAAGTAACAGCCCGGTCCCAAATATTAGGACGGGGTCGTTATGTGGAAAAATAGAAGGAAAAAAGGCGTTTTAATTGAAAATTCAGGGAGTGTTTCTAGAAACAAACTAAGTTAGCGCCTCAGAAATTTAGGCAGCATAACCTTACAACTGAAAGGAATTCACGTTTTTCAACGTATCAAATGAGTCAAATGGTTCAATTAACTCAACGGAATGCCTATTCATAGGTCAATCTGTTTGGGTTTTATCGAATTATGCCCCAAATGATCTAATCGGATAATCTATAATTCTAATGGCGCATGCAAATCATGATTTTATGTTGTGATGCAAATAGAACACGTTGAACATGTCATGTATGACAGTCGAATTAATTGCAGCAGAACAATTAATACGACAGATCAACTTACATGACAAGTAGGGTTGATGACGAGATTACAGGTCTAATCTCATTGCTGTAGAAGTAGCGATCGAACGGCTTTCTTCCTCACTGGGCTCGACGCCTTACAAGGCTGCAGTGACACTTCTCGATCCTCTACTGTATTCCCAATACCCGTCTAGATATAGAGTGGGTTACAAGCTACTAAACAGTGTATGGATAACCAAGGGAATTAAGTGTGACTGAGAGGGGCAGAGGGAGGCGTGTATTTTAGTTCCCAACCCTGATGGGTTTGGGCCTCTCCACTTATTCCATTCCCATAATCCATTAAGGTATTATTTGGGCTAAAGTAGGAATCTAGAAGAATATTAAATTGAGCCACTAATTTATTTAATATCCAATATCCAATACCTAGGATATAATTAAATAAATTAAGTGTTATTTTTATTCCACTAAAGAAATAATACTAACCAACCAATTTAATACATTTTACTCAATGCATTCTTCTTTAGTCCAGTCATTCCCCATGTTTAAGATATAATGTTCATTAATTAATTATGTAAGCTCTGGCAGCTATAATTAATTAATTCTTTCATTCCTAGAGCAGTACCACACAAGCTTTACCATGTACGGAATAAATTCCACCTGCAGGGTTTCACATGTACTTGTGCTTACTCAAGGGGACATCATCAACCTGGCGCATCAAGACATGGTGACCTAACACAGTGCATGACCCATCATGTGTGATTATGTTACTGCCCAAGATATCAAGATTATTGACTTTATCAAGAATCTCACCCATTGATAAATCAAAGCAATAATCATAACACACATATGTCCGTCATTGTGCAAAGCTTAAGAACCCGAACTCTGTGGATCTTTATTCTCTCCCTATAGGGTCAGATCAGAGAATAGTATCCTGTCGCGATCCTCATCAATACACACGTCAATATATCAGAATAATCAGTTAGTCGAGATAAACTATCTATCAAATTATTCTACAGTCTATAATGGTTGGTTCAGGACCATCTAAACTGTGAACCTTTTAATACTTTACAAGGAATTCGATGATATAATCTTCTGATGAGACTGTGATCATGCTTTCAAATTTACATGCATGGTGATTATTTGGTTCGAATTTGGGCTCCAATTTTGAGAAGTAAATCAGCCCAATGTTCGAATATTTTGAAGGTCCAAATTGAAGTTTGAAGGCCCAAATCCATTGGGATTTAATTTATCCATAGTTTATATTTTTATTATCTTATTTTTGGTATTTATTTTATGTATTTTCATTTTTTTAATTAAGGGATTTTCTAGAATATTTTATTTATTAGGTAATTAGAGTTTTAATTATGGGAACTTATTTCCTAGTTAGAATTCTAGTTTAGGTTGTTTCCTAGCCTAGTTTTAATTTTTTTTAGCCTTATTTTTGTCCATCCATTATATCTATATAAAGGGATCAGTTGTAACATTATTATTTAGACGTTTTGATTAATATTTTGAAATTTATTTTTAATTATCTCACGATCCTTTGGTTGATTCACCCATTTATCAAGTTCTTTAGACCTAGAAAATCAAAAGTCATGTTTCAAACTCTTTTTAGTTCCATCGAGTTCTAGGTGGAGTGCTACCAAATCCGGAGTATACGAGATATCGCGTATCATCTTCACCGCATGTATTCTTCTTTTATTTGTTTTATTCATCTCCATCGCCTACCTTCATCCACAACATAAGTACGCCTCATCCTCAACCATCGACCATATTTCAGCCTCAATTCATCACCCTAATCCGTTCATAGCCATACATGCTCAATTCGCCCTAAATAACACCTATCTAAAATCTGTCCAAAATCGCACCCTTAAGTGTTTATTTGATTGTGTTTCATTTACTTGTGTCATAATATAGGTATTTTAGGTGTCTTAATTATCGATTTTAATTCAGTATATTAATCGAGTCATAATCATTGTGTTTTTAGTCACTTATATTGTCTAGTTTAATCGGATTGAAGCCCTTCTTTAGTTTACATGTGTTTCGATTCTATAAGTCTTCCGCGCGTTTTCTCTCGATGTTGATCATCATACCAGGATCATATCATCTTCACCATGTGTTTACCCATATCATATCAACTACAATGCAAGTATAAGGAAACATGCATATATAAACGAATAACAAAGTAAATAGATGTACAAACAGTGACTGCGTTAATAATCAATCTATATCGTCAAAACCATTGTTAATAGTATACAAAGGCAAGCTTTCAGTATACAATCCTAACACAATCAAAACTTAAACCGAATCCAATAACTAACAAATAGGAATCCGGCTCTTTGAATAAAGAAGACCTCTTTATAGGTCACAATAGCTAAGAGCCATCAATAGGTCATAGGTAAATAAATCATATTGTCTCATTCATAAGACAAAAGCAAGAAAATAACTTAAGATTTGCTATAGGTCAACAGAAAGTAAGTAGAATCAACATGCTTGAAAAGTAAAGCTTCTTCATAAGCGAAAGACAAATTATCAAACATGCATATTAAAAGGTGAGACTTTTCCTTAGATTAATTATATAGTTAAGCATATGAAACATGTTAACTAGGGAGTCAACAATTGTTTATAATCAGAGTAGCGGAATCTTATGAAAACTCAAGCAACAAAATACCAAAATTCATCAGAGTAGCAAGAAGCATAGTGAGAATAGTGATAGTAAAACATGATCTCACAGCCAACCCACTTCCATAGCCACCATTCACCTCTCCATCTCAACCTGAAAAATATTTGAAAAAAGGGCGTGAGTACTAATGCACTCAGTGGGGTTTTATGAGAAAGCTCTGTAAAACTTTAGAAATATCCAACATCCAACATTAACTGGTAGCATATGTGAAGCAAAAGGCGAAAGCCCCTTCCATATCTACAAAACATTTTACTTCCTTTGGGCCCATCCAAGCTCAAACATGATGTCTCCTGCACCTTGGGGCATGTTTTAGAATAAGAGAGGGGTTACCTCAAATATCCCACTGAGTATGCGAGGGGGTTACCCAGCAGTGACTCTGAGTATGCGAGGGGATTACCCAGCAGTAACTCCCTGGTAATCAAAAGATCAGAACCTGGTGAGCCAAGGCCACAACCTGGTAACCCGAATGTTACAATCCATAAATATGAGTATGTGAGAGGGTTACCCAGCAATGACTCTCCATAAACTCATCAATAATTCATCTTTAATGACTCAAAGGTCTAAACATGATAATGTAATAACATTGTTCCTTGAGCTCAAAATCCTACTTAACCATAATAGAATCTCAACATTCAATTCATCCCCATCAAAACCTCAACATTAAATCCTCAATATTCAATCCAGTTAGCATAGATCATAACCTAGAATGAATCATCTAGGTCGTATTCCTCAATCAATACTATAGCCTTAATGCCTATAAGAGATAGTATAATCAACCTATAAGGCATCATCCATCTAAATAATTTTCCTCCTCAATAATATCAATACCAAAGTTAACTTGTGATCATGATCATCTATATCTCATATCAATCAGCTATATGATATCACATCATATCAAATCATATCATTCAATATCAACTCAAGAGCTCAAACAACATTTCACATAATCATGTCCCATAATAACTTCTTTGTACAGAGACTAATCAGGCAGAGCATAAAATATTTTATTGCATATTTCACTTTGTCCTAACATGCTTCTAGAGCTCACTAGCTCAAACCATAGATAAAGATAGTATCATCCACCTCGATGACGAATACATATCAGCACGATAAACTTTGAAAATAGCTTCATTAATCCTAGTAGGCTTTGCGAGTCTTACAGGGGTCGATCTTCGACTCAGAACAACCACTATAATTTACGGGATTAAATCTACTATAATGGAGCTATTATTTAATTTTATTCTTTTCAAAAATAGATTGCGCGACTCTTGAGACCTCGAATAATTCTGACACAGAAGGAAATAAATTCCAAAAACACTATTCTTGATTCAATGGCACTAACTGATTTGACAGATGCCTCTTTCCATAACTTGCCATTTTACTCATTTTTTACCAGATCTGTGCCACGACACTTTTTAACCGCTCAAAAATTATGAAAATAATCAGACATGACCCCACTTATATCTTAATCAAATGATACGATTTTCAGAATTTTCTGATATCATATGCTCCCGATACAAAAATAACTACTCAATTTAAATAATCGAAATTATTCAAAACTCGTCATGAGATCATAAAATTTGGTAGTCTTATAGGAAATAATTTTTAGAATAATCTTTTTCGATTTGACAACCCAAAATAGGTAAAAAGGGGCAAAAATCAAAATGGATCGATGCCTAATTACTATTCACATTTTCCGGTGATTTGGCCGGTTTCTGACCACCGGACGACAACGGACTCAACATACGAAATGAAGAAATATTTAAAATACACAACACATTAAAATTCTAGCTCAAAAGGGTAAGAAATTCTATCATATGCTCCCGATACAAAAATAACTACTCAATTTAAATAATCGAAATTATTCAAAACTCGTCATGAGATCATAAAATTAGGTAGTCTTATAGGAAATAATTTTTAGAATAACTTTCTAGAATAAACTTTTTCGATTTGACAACCCAAAATAGGCAAAAAGGGGCAAAAATCAAAATGGGTCGATGCCTAATTACTATTCACATTTTCCGGTGATTTGGCCGGTTTCTGACCACCGAACGACAACGGACTCAGCATATGAAATGAAGCACTATTTAAAATACACAACACATTAAAATTCTAGCTCAAAAGGTTAAGAAATGGACTGAAATGAGATGTCCGAAGAGGCGGCACGGGGGCGACGACGGCTCTCCGGCAGCCTTCCAGCGTTCGGCAGCTACTTCCACAGTACCACCCTCCCAACAATACTTCACTTGGGCATGCATGCGTGATTTACTCGGCGTAGGCCCGGGTTTTCATTCGTTAACACGGACTAGAGAGAGAGAGAGAGAGAGAGAAGAGAAAAGAGGGAATAAGCAAATTGAAATGAATCCAAGACCTCCTATTTATAGGAAAAAAGCTTGGCTTCCCCGGTAAGCCACTCCGGGTATAAAATACTGATAAATTGATTCCGGATTTGATTAAAAGTTACTTTATTCAATGGCGAGGTCAAAATGACCTCCAACACAAAATTCAAAAATATCGGGAGACTCGTTGGCTAGGGTACTATTAAACTAACCCGACTCGGGATGACGAAGAAGTTGTCTGAAGAAATGATAAACATGGTTTTTACATGCATTTGAGTAGTCGGACGGCACGGCCCGTGCCATGAAACAATCAATTTTTGGAGTCTCTGGAGCAACGGCACGGTCCGTGCCGTCACACGGCACGGTCCGTGCCACTTTACGCCGAAAATTGGGCTCTTTTTCCTTCCTTTTTGGGCTCTATTTTTCCCCAACTATATAAGGCTCTGCCTTGCACGTTTTGACACAGACTTTATTCATTATTTTAGAGTTCCAAACTTATTTTTACTTTCGAGGTTTGCTGTGAACATTCAACATTGAAGAATTCAAGTTTTAATCAACGAATCGTCATTCCGGTTTTTCTAATCTATCGCATATTTATATTATGTTTATGATTATTCTTAGTTCTATTATTTCTATGGTTTTAATTATGCGTGAGTAGTCTTTTATTAATTCTAGGGTTTGCAAAGCATGATTGAAGCTATGTATTTAATTTAATCTTGTTATTTTTCCCTTCCGATTAATGTGTTCAAATATTCAAGTGCTTTTGATTTCATGCTTAATTACTGATCATAATTGATGCATGCTAGCTAGTTAATTTAAGTCCTGGCGGAGATAATTAATTAGTGGGATTAATTGAATAATTTGATACACGTTCTAAAGAATTTGTAGGGGAATTTAAATCTGTGGTTCTATCGGGAGTTAGTAAATTAACCTAGAGACGAAAGTAATAGGTTGTTTATTAATCTGCTTCTACCTTGAGACCTGGCGGAGATAGGTAGATATATTTCTGATTCCTCACCTTTAATCGGATTAAAATTGAGAAAGATTAGGATTAAATTGAATCATAGTGGATACATGTGTGCTGCATTCCCTAGGATTAATATTTCATTAATTGATTGAGTTTGATTATTTGTTTAATTAATTTATTTGTGTCTTTTGAAGTTTGTTTATTTTCTCTTATTTTATTTAAATTCGTGCCTAGTTTTAGAAGTCTTATAATTGGTAGCTTGGATAATAGATAGTTGTTAGCTTAGTACTCAGTATTTATCAAATATTTAGTCCCTGTGGATACGATACTCGATTCGCTTGCTATATTGCATTGTCCTGTGTTAGTTGCAGTTTAGTGCATAATAAATAGTGCATCAACTTTTTGGCGCCGTTGCCGGGGACTGAATTTGATTTTTACACTGATATTATTACTGACAACAATTTATTACTTCAGGTAGTGTATGAAAATAAGGTCTACACAGCCACACGTAGACCCGGTTCCTAATTCTCCTGATCGAGCTCATAGACAGACGAATAAGGAGCGCAGATTAAAAGAGAAAGATATGGCAGCCAACAATGAGACTGAGATGGAAGCGTTAGCTAGACGGCTACGAGAGATGGAGCAGAGATTGGCTAGACAAGCTGCGCTCGAAGAAGAAGCAGCACCTCTAAATTAGCTGTATCGGGCTCCAACTGACAGATACTTAGACACTGGATGGAGTGGCGGCATCGCCGCGAATAATTTCGAGCTCCGTCCTGCTCTGATTAACATGGTCACTGCCCAACAGTTTGGCGGACGGGCTACGGAGAATCCAAATGCTCATCTGGATGCATTTTTGGATATCTGTGACACCATCAAGATGAACGGTGTCAGTGACGACATTATTCGCATGAGGATGTTCGTATTTTCTCTGAAGGATCGAGCCAAGGAATGGTTCAAAAGCTTGGACAAGACGTCCATTACTACATGGGACCAGATGTGCCAGACGTTCCTTGCCAAGTACTTTCCTCCATCAAAGGCACAGAAGATCATTGCGGACATCACCCATTTCACTCAGATAGGGGATGAGTCCATTTATGAGGCCTGGGAGAGATACAGATATTTGCTGCGGTCCTGTCCACAGCATGGATTCAGCACGGATCAACAAGTCACACACTTCTACAGTGGCTTGACGATCAATACAAAGAGATTGGTGGACGCCTCAGCTGGAGGATGTTTGGTAAATCGCACTGCGGCTGAAGCACTACAGATTATTGAGGAGATGGCGGATACCAGTTATCAGTGGCCGATAGAGAGACGAGAAACAAGGCCTGCAGCTGCAGTATCTGATTCTGGAATGGATGATCTGAGGGCTGAGATTGAGGAATTGAAGAAACAAGTTCTTGAGGGGCGACGTGCGCACATGGATGTGAATACAGTGCAACAGCAAGGTTCTAAATCCTCTGCAGTGGAAGGCGTGAATTTTATCAATCAGAGAAACTACGACAGAGGCCAGCAAGGATTCCAGAGCAACAACATGGCGTATCACCCGAACAATAGGAATCATCCGAATTTTTCCTATGCTAACCCCAACAACGCCCTGCAACCTCCGGGTTTTGTTACTCCTGCTGCAGCCCCCGCTGAGCCAAAGAAGCCATCACTGGAAGACATGGTGGCACAGTTGATTTCTAATCAAAACTCATTCATTGGGGCCACCGACACAAAGATTACGCAAATTGAAGGGACCGTGAGCGCCTTATCGAAGCAAGTGAATATGCTGGAAGTCCAAGTGAGCCAACTAGCAAACTAAGTGGCAACTCAACACAAGCCGGGACAGTTTCCAAGCCACACTGAGGTTAACCCGAATGCGCACTGCAATGCCATTCAGGTGGTGTCTGGCACCGCGCATCCTTCTACACCGAAGTTGGTGCCAACTGCAGCTCCAAAGGTGGCGCCACTTGTGTCCCTTCCTCCTTCTCCAAATTCTGCTGTTGATCATCTGTTCGACATCTTCAGAAAGGTACACGTCAATATCCCTCTTCTTGATACCTTACGAGGTTTACCTGGTGGAGTTAAAATCTTGAAAGAGGCCGTCACGAGAAAGAAAAAGGTGGAGGCTATCGAGATGGTTCATCTGGTGGAAGAGTGCAGTGATTGGCTGCAAAAGAAGCTACCGTTGAAGATGGCAGATCCGGGTAGCTTTACTATTCCTGTGAAGATTGGGAGATCCTATTTTGAGAGAGTGCTATGCGATTCTGGAGCTAGCATAAATTTGATGCCTTTCATTGTCTACAAGAGGCTGAAATTGGGAGCGTTGAAGGAGATTGAGATGGAAATCCAACTTGCGGTGTGGATAGATCCTTTGCCAAGCCACGAGGAATCATCGAAGATGTGCTTGTCAAAGTGGCGAACTTGATGTTTCCTGCAGATTTTGTGGTGATGGACATGCCTGAAGACCCCAAGATGCCTCTAATCTTGGGGAGACCATTTCTTGCTACTTGTGAGGCGGAGTTGGACATAAAGAGAGGCACGATGACTTTGGGGATTGATAGAGAACGAGTTATTATTCGAAATCCTCCACCAAAGGATATCCCGCAGTGTGATGATGTGAGTTTGGCCCACAGCTTCATGGACGATGTGAATGACAAGCCGGAAGAGAAGCTAATGATGAAGACGTCTCCAACGCGTGTTCCGAAAGCTCCAAAAGCACAGTTATCTGAGATGTGCATGGTTTTACAAGATGATGGGGGATTTTCCGCAGCTCTAGCTCCAAAGAAGATTAGAGTTAAATTTCGGGTCTTCCGAAAGAAGAATGCGAAAGGAGCTATGCTCATTGCAGTGGCACCAGAGAAGCCAACAGTGGCAGTGGATAGCAGTCCTCGAAAGGGGCGACAATTCTATTGGTTGGAGTGCTGTTTTCGACCTCATTGACTGTTGAGGTACCGTCTAGCTAAAGACGTTAAATAAAGCACTGGATGGGAGGTAACCCATCATTTTATTTGCTCTATTTTTTTTTCTTTCTTTTGTTTTGTGTCGTGTTTTTGTGTTTTAGTGTGCTAACTTGTAGAAAGGCGTTTGGAGCCTAAAAGCTATGCTGAGATCATCCATGCCGGGTTTCGAGGTCCTTTTCTCCATGTTGGTGTACGGTGAGTTCGTTCCAAACACATCTTTATTTAGTTCCCTCCAAACTTATTCTCTTTGCAGTTGAATAAGTTTGGGGGAGGGGGATGGATATGATATGTTTGTCACGTGTTTTTTTTTATCTATTTCTTAGAGTCTGTTTGTTAGAGTCTGTTTGTTTTTGTGTGTTTTTGTGGTTGAAAGCCATGTTTTTGGTGAACTCGTGAAATGCTAATGATGAAAATGAGTGTTGGCAAGCCTATGGTTAACACTTTTGCATTTGCATTTGATTCGATGAGCGTTAATTTATACACTTGTGAGACGAGGGATACACATATCGGTGAGGTTCATGCTTTGTTTATGGATATTAATTGTGCTGAGATTTGGATGAGTTGATGGATGTTGAATTTATGCAATTAAAATTATTTTGAGCATATTCGTGAAGCATTTATGATCGAGTTACTTGTTCTCCTCCATGTTTATATTTTCTTAATGTTCTTCTCATTGTTCGAGGACGAACAATGGTTCAAGTTTGGGGGAATTGATAAACATGGTTTTTACATGCATTTGAGTAGTTGTATGGCTCATATTCGTAGAGTAATGCATGCGTTTGTTGAGTTTTTATGCTAGTTTTGAGTTTTCGTGTGCTTTTTGATGTTTTTGTGTTTCTTGTGCAAGTTTGAGCTGAATTTGAGATTTATCCAAGATCCAATTCAATGAGGAAAGTTGCTAGAAATATAGAGGATCAAGAGAGGGTCGCAACGCAACTTGAATCGGGTCAATCGGACGAGAAACGAGAGAGAACGGAGCAAAACGGCGGAGCGTGTCGGAGCGTGCGCGCTGGCACGGACCGTGCCGTCCGACGGCACGGCCCGTGCCATGAAACAATCAATTTTTGGAGTCTCTGGAGCAACGGCACGGTCCGTGCCACTTTATGCCGAAAATTGGGCTCTTTTTCCTTCATTTTTGGGCTCTGTTTTTCCCCAACTATATAAGGCTCTGCCTTGCACGTTTTGACACAGACTTTATTCATTATTTTAGAGTTCCAAACTTATTTTTACTTTCGAGGTTTGCTGTGAACATTCAACATTGAAGAATTCAAGTTTTAATCAACGAATCGTCATTCCGGTTTTTCTAATCTATCGCATATTTATATTATGTTTATGATTATTCTTAGTTCTATTATTTCTATGGTTTTAATTATGCGTGAGTAGTCTTTTATTAATTCTAGGGTTTGCAAAGCATGATTGAAGCTATGTATTTAATTTAATCTTGTTATTTTTCCCTTCCGATTAATGTGTTCAAATATTCAAGTGCTTTTGATTTCATGCTTAATTACTGATCATAATTGATGCATGCTAGCTAGTTAATTTAAGTCCTGGCGGAGATAATTAATTAGTGGGATTAATTGAATAATTTGATACACGTTCTAAGGAATCTGTAGGGGAATTTAAATCTGTGGTTCTATCGGGAGTTAGTAAATTAACCTAGAGACGAAAGTAATAGGTTGTTTATTAATCTGCTTCTACCTTGAGACCTGGTGGAGATAGGTAGATATATTTCTGATTCCTCACCTTTAATCGGATTAAAATTGAGAAAGATTAGGATTAAATTGAATCATAGTGGATACATGTGTGCTGCATTCCCTAGGATTAATATTTCATTAATTGATTGAGTTTGATTATTTGTTTAATTAATTTATTTGTGTCTTTTGAAGTTTGTTTATTTTCTCTTATTTTATTTAAATTTGTGCCTAGTTTTAGAAGTCTTATAATTGGTAGCCTGGATAATAGAGAGTTGTTAGCTTAGTACTCAGTATTTATCAAATATTCAGTCCCTGCGGATACGATACTCGATTCGCTTGCTATATTGCATTGTCCTGTGTTAGTTGCAGTTTAGTGCATAATAAATAGTGCATCAAGAAAAACAAAGAAATATTCCTTTTTCAAAAATAGATTTACTATTCCTTTCGGACGACAGATAACACTTCTGAGCGTTCAATTGACCTTAGATTAGAAATCTGTGAACGCCAACGGATTCTTTGGGTCGATTCCTATGAAATAGGCTTGACGAAGCAATCGTTGGATCATCGAGTAGGATTTCACAAATTTTCAAAAATCATGCTATTACGGAAAAATACTATTCACCCTCTTACTTTATACATTTTTCTTCATCGGGATCTCAAATGACCTCAGATTAAAATTCTGAAAGTACCAATACACTCCTTAGATCGATACCTTTCAAAAAGACTAAAATTGACTATATTCGAATTGAGGTCGAGAAATTTTAAAAGAAGATTTTCGAATAAAAGACATCTAACGTCGTGACTTACATCCGAAACATCTATTACACTCAAATTTCCTTTTAATAATTTCTAATTTTAATTAGAAATTCTTAATCATATTCTGAAAATCTTGGTTGTTACAAATGAGATTTGGAGATAGAAAATATGGTGTAAATACTAAGTTCATAAATGGAGGTAGTATTTTATTAATTTTTGGAATAAATAATAATTAAATAATTAAAACACCCTTATGTTTCTTCAATTTGAGGGGAGACATTGCCCCTTGGCCCACGGCGGTTCCATCATTTTACAGGGAAGTGACAAGTGTATTAAATGAGTTGAGCAGACTCCCTTATTGAACGAAGGGGGGTTAAATTAAGTGAGATTGCTTGAAGATCAAAGGTTATGAGTTTGAATCTTTTCAATATCATGATCGGATGTGTGAGTAAAGAAAAAAAAAAGAGAATGAAACGGGGAGAGAGGGGGGACTGACTCGATAAATTTAAGTGGAATTTGAGTGGAGAATCGAAAAAAATCTAAACACGCTTAGTTGAACTTAATCAAGCTAATAGATAAATACCACATTTATTAATATAGATTATAAATTTAATTTGTTAATTGAATAAAGTACTTAATTTTGAATATTTAAATAAATTTATTTAAACGGAGATGTTTATATAATAAGTATACAAAAATATCATGATTTTATTTTAAACTATTAGTAAAATAGTCTATGACTTAGATTATGAGTATATATATTGAGTACTACAAAAATTAATATAGACTTGCGAGCTCACAAGTCGAACTTTATCAAAAATTTTCAAATAACTATTAAGTTGGCACAATTCGCTTACACCTTAAATCAGATGGATGTATTGTGGCTATAATTTTGCACGAGTCACGCAATTAACGTATTTTATTTATTTTTAATATTATAAATCGTGTATATATATATATATAATGATATTATCAATAAATACCTAATCACTATATGCAAAACTAACGGGGTGTATTGGTTGTGGATTTTGATGAATTTGATTAGAATTTTAAAATTCGGGTGTATTCAATTCAGACTTTTAAAAGTCCAATGAAATTCTGGTGTATTCAATCTAGACTTTTAAAAGTCCAACGAAATCCTGGTGTATTCAATCCAAACTTTTAAAAGTCCTTTAAAATTATGAGGTATTCAACAATCCACTCACTTTAAAAAGTCATTGACTTCGTTGGATTTCGGCTGGATTTCACGTGAAAATTACGAAGGATGAAATCCGAGCTCCAGACACGAGATTTCGATAGACTTGGGAAACTCGGGGAGCGTTGTGTCCCGGCGGCAACTGGGTAGATGAAATTGGTACCCCAACCGTCACCCGAAGCCAGCGGCCGCTGGCTTCGCTGATGATGACACCCCAGCGCCCGCTGGGTGCCAGCCGCGGCTGGGTTTAAGGCGGTGGCAACCCAGCGGCCACTAGGCCTGGCCCAATCTGCTATAAAAACTCGATCACAGCCACTTTTTTTTATCCATAATTTTTTCTCAAAGAGCGGCGGCGACAGCGGCTATATTCTTTTTCCCGAGTGGCGGCGGCTACAATCTTCTTCAAGTACTCTCTATACTATTCTATTATGATTATTATTTTTTGCTCGTGTCATCATTATTGATTGAATTTGTCTTGAATTTATTGCATGTAAAAATTAAAAAAAATTACTTTAATTTTGAATTACTGTTTACTCTCTATTTTGGTTTTGGTATAATTGTACTGATTATTGAATCATCGAAAACTAGTATATATGGTTTTTTTTAATTATGATGATTAATAGTATATACACCATAATATATTAGTATTATCATGGAGGACTCACAACAAGATTCGAAAAAGAAGATAGCTTATGAACCATGGACTAAGGAATAGACTGACCTTCTGCTAGAACTTATGGTTGATGGTGCGCGTCGCGGATAGCGTGATAATAGTGGCATATTTAGCAAAGCCACTGTGGAAGAAAGAATACTTAATGTGCTTAATGAAAGACTCGGGTGTAATAAGACCTACAACAATTATCAAAGCCGGCTCAAATGGTTTAAGGGTCATTGGATCGCTTATTTGAACCTGTTGAAGTGTAGCTCTGATTTTGGATATGACAACAATACGAAAAAATTCACGGTTACGGATGAAGTGTGGGATACGTACTTAGCGGTATGTATCATATTGGAATAATATTATTCAATATTTTTATTTAACTAATAAAGTGAATTAATTAATTTTTTTTATTTTTTTTTATAGTCTCACCCGAAAGACACACAATTGTGATATGAAGAATCCGCTGATTATGAGGAATTAAGGATTGCAGTGGGTAATAGTGTTGTCGTCGGAAGAAATTCAATGGGTTTGGGAATTGCTACTGATGCTAACACATTAGGAGAAGATGAAAATAGAGATGCGCGTATAGAAGATTTGACGTTTGATACTGAGAGTGATGCGTTTGTCGCACTATCACAAGATGACCAACCGTCGTCTGGTTTCACACTACCTTCTGGGCAGCCTGAACTGCCTGAGAGCTCCACTCAAAGACTGAAGCAACCCAAAAGAAGTAGAACTCAGTATGAAACAACTTCTAGCTCTAGTGAAAAGATCATGGAAGAGGTGAAAACACTGTTTGGGGAAGTTCACGGTCTCTTACTGAAAAGAGATAGTGTATTGGAGAAAAGAACAAAAGAAAGATCATACACTACATGGGATGCAATCAAAGAGATCCCAAATTTAGATGCAGACACTCAGATTAAGGCATTTGACTTGCTTGAGACGAAGTCCCAGAAAGATGATTTTTTGAAGATGAGTGTTGAGGAACGAGCTCAGTGGATAGCTTACAAGATTAAGGAATATAGATAATTTGCTTCATATTTGACATACTTTGATGTTGGTTTATTAGTATTTTTCGGGATGTCTTGTTAGAATTTATATTGATTATTTATTTGATGTTATGAATTATGTTTTTTGATTATTTAACATATTTAGTTTTATTTTCTTTAATGCTATGTGTCGTTCATATTTTTTAAATGCACCATGAAATCATTAATCATGATTTATTCGAAATTATTAATTATTTTTTTTGGTTAATTTTTTTTTATTTGTTGATTTATTAAGTTGTATGCATTTGGATATATTTTTTATTTAACACAATTGCTTTAATCGAGAACTTGTTTTTTTTTTTTAAATGCAACATGGAAAATCATGAAATATTAGAAGAAGAAATAGAAGATGAAGAGATGGAAGAAGAAATTGATGAGGAAGAGGAGATAGAATTCTATGAAAATGTTAAGCTCTTGCTATTGACAATAAAGACAGTGTTAACACTATTAGGGGAAATTGCTATGATGCGTCAACATATTGAACGTTCTTTACAGCGACGACCAATTACTAGAATTGGATATCATTTTGTTAATAAAATGATTGAAGGAGATCCACAAAGCTTTCGACAGCTGTATAGAATGTATCCTGATGCGTTTCTGAAGTTATGCTCTATCATAAGAGATAAAACGCCTCTACAAGATACAAGACACATATGTGTTGAAGAAATGGTGGCAACATTCTTGATCATTGTCGGGCACAATAATAGATATTGTAATGTTCGTCAAAGATTCAGTCGTTCTCATTTTGCCACTAGTCAAAATTTCAACAAAGTATTAAAGTCATTGAACATGATAGCACCGGACATGATGGTTAAGCCGTCTATATTGACCCCGGCTAAAATTCAGGATTGCGCAAGATTTATGCCTTTTTTAAGGTATGTCTCATTTATTATGTAATGTATTTTAAACGTTTTATTTTTTTTATATCTTATCTTCACTTTATTTTAGGATTGCATCGGGACTATAGATGGAACTCATATCCCGATAACGGTAACAAGCCGAGAAGTAAGCAGTTTTCATAACCGTCATGGTATGCAATCACAGAATGTTTTGGCAGCTTGCAACTTTGATTTGTAGTTCATATATGTGCTAAGTGGATGGGAAGGTTCAGCACATGACTTCAAGCTTTTAAGTGATGCATTATCTAGAATAAATGGCCTTCAGGTGCCGCAAGGTATGTACCATATTTATAATTGTGTTTTTTTTAAATAGTGTAAAGACAGCTATTTGACAAATAATAATAAAATTATGTTGTTGTAGGTAAATATTTTCTGGTGGATTGTGGATTTGCTAATAGATGTCAGTTTTTAGCTCATTTACGTGGTGTTCGATATCATTTAAAAGATTTTGGTGGTTAAGGTCGTCACCCCAGAAATGCAAGTGAATTATTAAATCTCCATCATGCATCGTTAAGGAATGTGATTTAGAGGATTTTTGGTGTCTTCAAATTTAGATTCACAATTTTCAAAACGGCACCTCCCTTCTCATTTCGAACACAAGCTGAATTAGTTTTGGCTTGTGTTGGTTTACACAATTTTCTCCGGAAAGAGTGCTGTTTTGATGAATTTCCAGTGGAATATGAAGAGGATCAAGATTTACAACCTCCTCCTCCGGAAGAAGAAAATATGGAATGACTATCTCAAAACCAACTACAACAAAGAAAG